>JANHMN010000006.1:508115-527018 GCA_030674055.1 Rhabdomys pumilio | reverse complement strand
CTCTCTCTCTCTCTCTCTCTCTCTCTCTCTCTCTCTCTCTCTCTCTCTCTCCACCCCCACCCAAGGGCTCATCGTGTGTGTGTGTGTGTGTGTGTGTGTGTGTGTGTGTATTCATATGTGTGTGTATCACTTGGGCTGGCTTCTATGTGAATACTGGGGATGTGAATTCAGGTGCCTTATGCTTGATTGACAGGCACTTTACTGACTGAGCCACCTCCTAGTTCTGCTAAAATATAATGTCTTACCTTTCAAACAGCAGGTCACCACCTTATTTGACTGGGGTAATGTTGATATTAAGTCTCATTTTGGCTTAAGCCAGATTTAAGGCTCACAGTAAGTAAAGCACACCTAACCCTCTGGTGAGGTTTTTCAGTGTTACATTTAGTTACATAATTACCTGTGAAGACAATGTTCACCATCTGGCATTGCTTTCTGTCATTATAATAAAAAGATATTTCAAACAAGATTTTTAGGACCCAGGAAATACTGTCCACCAGTAACCATGAGTAATAGAATAAAACTATTTTAGAAATTAACTACATTGGTTCATTATAAAAACACTGGTTTGCTAACCTCATATAAATTTTTATAAATTACTGACAATTAAGGGTTTAGTAATGATAGCAGATTTTAACCATATCACTGAACATTAATTTTGACACTTTATGTAATTTTATGTTTCAATATAATATTACATAAAGTTCTAATGTCAAGAAATAATGTTTTATCTGTTTTTCTGTGTTGTAATGCTTTAGATTGGCTTGGGCAACTGCATAAACATTTTCAAGGTATTTTACTACCCCTTAATGGGTATTTCTTGTATTTCATTGAGTTGCCTAAATGAATGTGAATTCTTTTAGCCAAAGTCCATCTCTCCCTTGGAACTATTCTCAGGACATGCTTTAGAGGAATATCATGTATTTAGTGTTTGCCATTGCCGTTTTTTATGTCTAATTTTACAATAATGTTTATCTTGTGGAGAAAGGCTATCTCATTTCTATATAACTTGTATAAACCCACATTTGTAACTCATTGTGATCTCTCTTGAGATATTTAAACAATTGTTACCATCTCTATTACCCTCGAAATCTCAATGAAAAATAGAAACAGTAACAAACAGCTTTTGCACATTAACCTGGTGACAGACACAAAATAGAATATTTAATCTTCATAGGAAATACTTCAAAGTCATGCCACACAGAAGCTAGGACAGAATGTATTATTTTAAATTATTTATTTTTATGTGCATGAATGTTTGCCTGTATGATCTATATCTTGTGGTGCCTAGAGTATCCAGAAGAGGGGGCTTAGGTCCCCTGGAACTTGATTTACAGTTGTAAGTCACCATGTGCATGCTGGGAAACAAATCTGGGCTGCAAGAGCAGTAAAGTGTCTTAACCACTGAGCTATCTCTCCATCTGAGATGTAGTAAATTCTAGATTAGAATTAAAAAGTATTATTTTAAAAACTCTTCTCTTTACCATGCTAAATATTTATAATAAATACAAATTTAAAGTTTTAGCCTTATGACATATTAAAATTATTAATTTTTTAAACTCTGTGATTTTATCTATTTGTAATACTCACAATTAGAACTCCATAGAGACAGGTAGTATATTTTGGCTGTATAGTACTGGAAACAATGTGAGGAAATGGAAAGTGATAGTTATATTATTATGAGGGAATAAAGAAATATTCTACAGTTGACTAGGCCTACGGTTACACAACTTTATGAATATACTAAAAGTCATTCAAGTTAATTAAAAAATAACTGTATTATGTAATTTTCTAGGATTCATCTCTTTTATAATATGTTTTCATAAATAACATTTCAATTAAAATGAAAATTTTCTAATAGATGGTTGAAACTCATGTAAAATAGCAGCCATCTAGTGTAATCAATGGAAAATCAACCATCACAGACCTGCATTGGGAAGAAAATACCAGACTGAACCTTTTGATTTCAGTTGATGAGCAACTAAACATTTATTTTATTTGAATTTAAAATTTAAAACTTGTATTGACAATGGCCCAAATGTCCTGAAATGTCATTAAATGTGTTTTTGTTTTTTATCTTTCACCTTAATGGTTTCAATAAATAAATAAAGTGTCAGCCACAAAAACATATTTCAATTTTTCCTTTAAGGAAGTGAAATGCCTTGGAAGGACTTACTGAGATTCGGTTTAACAGTGTATTCAGGATCATCTTTCATGTACAGGGTGACTCTTTTTTATTTATCTTAATTTATTTTGTATTTTCAGTTGTTTTACACACACACACACACACACACACACACACACACACACACACACACACCTAAATGTCCAACCCATTTAGTTTTGTTTAATGTTACTTGTATGCATGTGTTTTCAGGGCTGACTGCTTGGTATTGGATAGCCATTAGCCATTTAAAGACTTCTTGTCTGAGGAAGACCATTTCTGCTTTTTGAGCTTTCCTCTTCTATGTTAGCATACCTATTGACACCATGCTGTTCAGGTCTTGTTCACACAGTCATGCTATTGAGACTTCCTGGATGCAGGTTCCCTATTGCTTATAGGAGATGCATCTCATATCAGACTTCTTGTTCCTCTGACTTTTACAGTCTTTTTACCTGGTCTTCTTGAAGCCTTAGGTGTTATAGAGCTATCAGTTGGTGTGGGCTACCACAGAACTTACACTTTGATTGATTGTGGTTTTCTGCAACATTATATATCTGTCACCAAAGAAGCATCATTGTTGAGGACGGAGTGGTACTAGACTCTGGCATAAGATGTCTTGTCCGTTTCATATGGTGTGGTCTACATATAGCTGAAAGGATGTTTTTTGGTTTTGGTATCTTTCTATATGTTGTTGAGCTGGCTAAACTTTCTAAGACTCAGTTCCATGAACTTCCCCTTGGAGATTACAATAAAACCTTGTGTGGAACTCAGTTATAGGAAGCTGATGTGGAGTAGACCTCTATTTATTATTATTATTATTATTATTATTATTATTGTTGTTGTTGTTGTTGTTGTTGATGTATGTTTATTTAGATAATAGTCAAAGTGCCTTACAGGGGTTACACATATATGCATTTAGTGGATGGTTGTTATGTTCCATGGGTGATGTGTATCTGAAATCCACTTTATAGAGAAATTTATGGATTCGTCAGACTCATGCTGGGTTCCTCATTAGGAACTAGGTGCTCTTACCTAAAGTTATATTCTACGTATTATAATTTCTATGATATAGCCTTAAGTGATGGCACTTAGACAATGATCTCAGTTCAACAACTTTTTCTTAACCATATGACAGACACAGTATTAATATATGTTTGCTGGCCCATAGAAATACAGATTCTTTTAGGTTTTCAGTAACTGGAAATGTAAAAACTAAATTTGTGGAATTAAAGTAGAACTATTTCTTAAAAATCAGACTGTTGATTACACTTCTTTCTGTGAGAAAAGTGGAATGTAAAATACTTGCAAAAAGAGCAAAAGAAATGGTTCAGACTACCTACCTTTCTTCCAGAGGACTTAAGCTTGGTTCCCTGCACCCACATGGGGAAGCTCACAACTATCTAGTTCCAGCTATCGATTGCCTCTGTGGGCATCTGCATTCACATGCATGACCACACAGAGATGCATATTAAAAATAAATATATCTTTAATAAAATAAAAGATTTGCAAAAATTCAGCATCCTCCTGAAAGCTGGCATCATGGATATGGTGTTATATTTCAGATGTGATATTCATATATTACCCCTTTTATCCTGCACCTTTATCAAGTGGCTATTTTATGCTGTGTAGCAATTTTCTCAAAATTGAAATGTTTCTTTCTAGAGACAAATTTGTTAAGACTCAGGAAGTTCTAAAGGGAGGTTTATTAATACTCAAAAAAAAATCGAACAACTCAAAACTCTCAGGAAGTCCTGGAAACTTGCCAGTTCATAAGATACCACCCTCCTCAAGTTTTTATCAACAGTAAGGACTTCTGAGAAGAGGCTCTCCAGACTGCCAATCATGAAGAGAGCTCTGGGTTTCCAGCTTTCCTGAGTTGTCACTCATGATGGGGTAAGCTTTGGTCACACCTTTGAGTGATTTTTGTTACTGTAAGTAGCCCCGCATCCACACTCCTGTAAGTAATCCTAGTAAACTCACTGATTCACTAAATTAGGTTTTATGATAATATAACATTGCAGACATTTGTGCACATTTAGCCAACTCAGGAATAGTGCCACAACATATGTCTTCTAAGTAGATATTTCCAGGACTAATGTTTTCAGAAGTGTTTATTTCATTGATGAACTCTTTCTATTAAGAGCAATGAAGGGCCTGACATTCTATCAAAGTTATAAGCTGACAAGTGGGCATGCCACAGCTGTATGTTACGATTTTGAATTTTAGTGGGAAGAACCAAAGACTCTTGGCACAGTGTGCTTAGGTATGACTGATGCTCTTGATTTTAAGCCCTGTCCCCATCCCCAGAAAATGATCAGAGATGTCCTCTAGCATGTTCGTATGTGGTATGCCTCCTCCGTGGAAAATTCTAATTCATGTTATGGTGCCCATCATCCTAGATTCTTCACAAAGGAATTACAAAAGCGAGACCGTTGAATAAATTTAATGCTTTGTGTCTTCAATTATAGGAACAGTTCTGTGCTCTGGTAGAAATGAGAATGGTCCAGAAAATAGTCATACTTTCTGTGAACATCACCAGAGGCAGGGACTGCTTTGTGCCTGACTACTTCGCAAAAGAAGTAATTTTCACAAATCCATAGCTCCACACAATGGCAAATGCTCTTTTCGTTTTGATATTGAGTTTGTAACTGCAGCAGCAGTGGTGGTGGGAAAAGCTTGGAACAGATTGACTCAGCTCCCACTGTTAATCAAATTACAGTGAGAATTCACATTCTTCTTAGGCCCAGTAAAGCAAGCAAAGAAATCCTTAGAATTTCTTCCCACTGTGGGGCTCAAACAACTGGCTGATTTTAACCACTTAAATGATTGTGGTAGGACTTGAGCTGTGGATGGGCTCACTAGTAGTAACAAAACAAAGTTAGAAATCTGACTTTTGGAAAGAAAAAAAATGATGCTTTAAATACCCTCTACTGACATATCTGCCCTTTAGGAGCTTGAGGGAGAAAGGAGATATTTTTGAACATTATAACAATAAATACCCTGTGTGAAGCTCGATTAGTTTTGTAACTGTTGTCTCATCATGGAAATGAATAGATAAAAGATGTTATTTGGCTAGGGGTGAGTCCTGTGGCCCTATTGCTGAGTATGCATGAGATCCTGGGTTCATCCACAGCTTTGTAAAATGAAACAAAAAAGTTAACACCCCTGTGGGTGGCTGATACAGCTTCTTCTTCAGTTCCACCATGCGCTGCACACCCACGATGATTATTATACTGTGAAATTTAATCACAGACTTCTTTTCTATCACAGAAAGAAACTCCTAGAGCTTGAAATAGTCCCACTCATCATGAAATCAAGACCTTCATTTAACAAAAAGAACCCAAGAAATATTAGAGATTAATGTTGTTTCATAAAGCTCAGTGGGAAGCCAGACCCAAGGTCTTATCCAAGCTGGGGACAAGTCTTTGAAAGCAGGGGGAGGGGTGTCATGTCTTTCTTGAAGGGTGTGAGGTCCCTTAGAAAAAGACCTTAGGTTAAGATCTCCAGCATCCTCTCCTGGGGCTGGAGTGGAAACTGGCTCAAGGCAGCTTCCTAGTGAGTACAGCTGATCGACACATGCTGTCCTGGAAGCCATATTCCATGAGATTAGACCCCATAGAATCCTGACATGCCCAGATTTTCTAGGCTGTTGCCAAAAGATTCCATAATCAAATTATTGATGCAAATTGAAACTCAGAAAGGGTAGAGAAACCATAAAAACTTCATCAAAATTTATGTCTTAATTTTTGTAAAACCATCAAATAGGAGCAGTAAAATGTTTTCATTTTCAGAGGGTGTGATGGTTAGGCTTGATCATCATTTTGATAGGATATGATACCAATTAAAAGACACACCTTTGGTCTAGTCTGTAAGAGTATTTCCTGGAAAGTACTATTCCAGAGTAGACAGAACCTTCTAGCAGTGGTACAAATACTAAGAAGTCTGAGAGAAGAGCAGAGCTACTTTTGCCTGCTTTGTTTCATTCTTCATTTGTGAGTGTGTCTACTCTGTTGCTGCCTCACTGATGCTGTTCTCCATTAACAACACAAACCAGCTTCAACATATGACTGTATATTAAAACCCAATGGCTTTCCTGAAATCCTCCAGGCCTTCAGCATCAGATTGGGACTGCTGAAGCATCCAATTCAGAGATCAGTAACTACCAGGTTCTCAGCCTCTCCAGCATTCATAGTGATTTCTGGGCTATAGAGTCTGTGATGGTTAATACTGTCAACTCTACAGAATTTAGAATCACTTGGGAGATGGCCCTCTGGGTATGCTTGTGGGGTATTGTTTTGATTGCATTAACTGAGGTGGGAAGACCCTTCTGTTGTTGATAGTACCATTTTTATGACTGCAAACCTAGA
This sequence comes from Rhabdomys pumilio, assembly GCA_030674055.1. Lineage (NCBI taxonomy): Eukaryota > Metazoa > Chordata > Mammalia > Rodentia > Muridae > Rhabdomys > Rhabdomys pumilio. The sequence goes on along the minus strand of JANHMN010000006.1, from coordinate 520,490 downwards.
CCGAATAAAATAAAGTTAGTTGAATGTATACATTCATGGCTTTCTTCTTCTGACTTATTCTTTAAGTGCCTGTTGCTTTGCCTTTTCTGGCTCACTGGACGGTACATTGAACTATGAACTAAATAAACTCTTTTTCCTTTAAGTTGCTTTTGTGAACTATTTTATCTTAGCAACAGAAGAAACTAGGACACAGCCCATATTATATAACTTAATCTGTAACAAGAATGTAGGTTCTGCTCCCATGGGTAACACAGATGATAAGCAGATTAAAACTAAGCTCAAACTGTGATCTTAAGTCTCTGAGACAGAGAAGTAATGGCAACAAGGATGAAGACCCTCACTCAATCCCTTTGTGTCTATGTAAAATCCGGATCACCTGGGGCATCCACACTGGAGGTTCCCTAAGTCAGAAACTCTAGATGACACAAGACTCATCTGCCTGGCTGTTCACTAGCCTAACATCTCCATCATGCCTGCTTCCTAGACTTTGGTCTGGGAGTAGCTTTACACCTTTGTAACACCTGCATTTCTCAGAATCTTTACAAAATGGGATTGATATTTAGCATTTCTTGACGCACAAGGACAGTTAAAATTGAGACTCAGAAAAACTGCCTGTTGAACTCAACGTTGTACAGCTGGTGTTATTCTCATTGCAAGAGCATTTCAGGAACCTTGCAAATGTGTGTTGTCCTGAAAATGACATTTTGTTTTCTGCTACCTATGGTTGATGTCTCTGGCCTTAGCATCCATTCACACCACCCACCACCTCCAGAGAAAATGCCTATCTAGAGAAGTGGTTCTCAATCTTGCTAATTGTAAGCTCTTAATTATGGTTCCTTGTGTTGTGGTGATGCCCACCATAAAATTATTTTCATTTGCTACATCATAACTATAATCTTTGCTACTGTTATGAATCATAATGTAAACATCTGATAAGTAGGATATATGATATTTGACCACAGTGAAAGTGTCATTTGACCTCCAAAGGGAGTTTTAACCACAAGTTGAAAACCAATGATCTAGAGCCCAGGGGCCATGCTTTACTAAATAATAAGTGAGTCTTGTTTTTTTTTTTATTGTTGTTGTTGTTTTTAAATCAGGTTTTCAAACATTTTCTCTCTTTAAAATTTTGTTATTTTAATTTTTTCATAAGGCTTTACAATTCCTGTAAATCCATTTTCCAGTGCTCTAACAAAACATCTGAAGCTGGTGGTTTGTAAAGAAGGGAGATCTATTTAGTGCACAGTTTGCTGTGATGAAAGAGTAGACAACATGAAGTCAGCTTGGTGAAGGTTCTGCTGGCTTCCTTAGATGTGGTGATACCATCAACTCTCTCCAGTGACTGTGGAGTCACTGTCTCTCTTGTTTCTGCTGTTGTACAGTGTACTCCAGAGTAGCTAACCCAAAGGCTTTAACATGATAGCCTATCTCTGCCTCCCATCTCACTGTGGATATACCGGGATTACAGATGTGCACCGCTGCATCCAGTTCTTCACCTGGGTTCCAGGGAGCAGTCCCAAGTCATTTGGCTTGTGTCATCTTCCTGGCTAAAATTTAGATCAATTTTGTTTCAAAATTAAAATATTGAACATTCATTTCCCTAGGTTCCAGATATATTTGACAGTGTGAAGCAATGTGAAGATACGAAGAAATACTTAGGTTTTAAGAGTTAGCATATATGTATATATTATTGTTAACTTATTATTCTTAACTCCTGAGTAAAATATAACTTGAGATATTAAGTTTAAGAAACCAAAAATGTTTTAAAATCACTCAAGTATGGTCCACAAAAGTGGTGTAATGGGGCACACAAGATGGCTTAGCAGGTATGGGTGTTGCCTGGCAAATCTGAGAACTTGAATTCAATCTGTGGAGGCCACATGAGGGTCAAAGGAGTGAACTCACTTCAGAGCTGTCCTCTGACCTTTACACATGCATCATAGTACATATGTGCCCCCAATAATGATAATGAACACATTACAAAGATTTAAAAAATAGAAATATTTAATGATAATTTATTGGAAGTAATTTTCATGCAAAATAAACTAGTATTATAAAGATCCCTTTTGAGATCTTTTTAGGTTTCTTTATAGCCTTAAAGTTTACATAAACTGTGAATACCATGTATTTGTATAGACTCTGATGAAATAACTATGTTTTGTGATAGTTTCTTAGAGATGCTGGCTCCAGTTCTCCCTGCTCGCACATCTCAGACACAGAAAGCATCATCACCCTGGAGACACTAAATGCTTAATCTGGAAGAAACTCAAATCATTTGCCATATCTGACTTCAGAGGAGGGTTTTGTTTGTTTGTTTGGTTTGGTTTGGTTTTCCTGTCTGAATGGATGAGGGGTTACTAATAATAGCTTATTTTTTGTGCTAATTGAAAATTAAAAGATTTTTTTAAAGAAACAATTCATATTTAGGCACATCTCTTTGGAGACATCCTTCTTGTTTTATTTTTCTCATCTGAACCAAAAGACAAACAATACATCATTTTACTTAGAATAGGGGCATCAGATAGCTGTGATCTTCCTGGCACAAAAATCATCTATATAAAAGATGGAGATGATTTTGCCATTCAGTTCTTTTGTTTATCATTAAGTTAAAATTCCTAGTATTTGATTTAGCTGTTAAAAAATAAATGTTTAACTATTTTATAGACAAACCTAGTCACCATTACTTATTCAAAATTACTCAGATTACTTCTTCCTAGATTTAAATATAAAGTCATTTTACTATTTATTTTCTTTTGCTTATTCATATTTTAAAGCCTGGCATTTATTTCTCAACTAGAATAGAAAAGATTTCCCATTATAATTGTGGCAATACAATTTAAAGGAGAATAAATTTCTGTTTTTAGAGAGCTATCTTCAGATGAGCAAGAACCTGTTCCATGTTTCCAAGATTAAATCTCTTGAAGAGAAATATTATTTAAAACATCATCTTGAGTCAGAAATTCAACCACTCAGTCATGTAGACAAACTATTTCTAAATCACTATTTCTCAGTATAACAGGAAAAATCAAGCTTAAAAGGAACATTTAGAAACTCATTTTTCAGAACCAGCCCTGGCTGTGTTAGGAAAATATCCTCTTGAATATCTCATCTTCCAGACTGAGAATGTTTTACCAAGCACTTTTCCACCATGCACAGTCAGATTCCCCAGGAACAGTATTGTAGACTGAAAACTCAAGGAGCGTGGAAAAGTCACCCTTTCTTCTCTCACCCAACCCTACCCCACCCCACTTCCAGTTCAGAGTCAGACACTTCCATCTTGATAGTGAAGCTATCTAGATGTTCCTGACCCCTCTCCCATATATGTTGATATAACCAAAAGGTGATTTTAGGCGGCTTGAGAATTTATCTGTATGCATGTGGTAACCACTGTTAACTCATGGCAGTGTGTGCTCTGCTGGTTGCCTTTTAGTCATTACTTTAATGTCCACAAAGTTATCTTGTGTAGGACCGTGAAAGGATAGCATGGTTTCTGGTCGAGTACTGGCTAGGGATGGCCAGAGACACAACAGGTTGGAGACCTCACAGGTTTCCCTGCAAGGAACGGCATGCATTTCTCCATGCTCCCAGACTCTAGGCTCCTGATATGAGGCAGAAAACCTCCATCGATCTGCACCTTTCAGGAACATAGGACAACGCCCCTACAGCCCTTCCCCAAAAGAGGTTTGTGGTCTTTGGTCACATAGCACAGGTAGAAGGTGTGATTACATGCTATCCTTTCGTGGTCGTACAGTCTTCTGTCAAGAGCCTTCATAAGACAAGCTAATAACTAACAGGTGATATTCCTGAGATTAACCTTGGATTAACCTGTATGATAGAACTCTAGTAGGCAAAGCCTATGAGAAAAATCATTTTAGGAAAGATTCCTACAATTAATATGCTTTTCCTGCTATTATTAAACATATATAACAATCACTAGGTATTAGCCTGTTGAGTAATTATTTATAAAGCAGCCACGGGTGAAGCCGACTATCTAAGCTGCGACAGCTCTGCCTAGCTCAGACACCATGTTCTGTGGGCAGAGGCCATGTGCGCACTGCAGCTAGAAATGGCCAGCCAGAAACACCAGCCCTGCCACCCATGAGATGCCAGCGTGGGAGATGGCTCTGCCAATCTTCCATGCTGTTTCTGCAAGGCTGGGCATTGCCCAGACCATCCCGACTTCCATGCGGGCCCAGTAAGAAAATGAGACTCTAATGCCTAAAGATTAATCAAAGGCTTTATATATTTAGTAATGCTCAATAACAATATGCCCATACAAAAGGAGTTGTTTCCCAATTAGCTAACCTAAATAAAAGTTGTTACCCATGACTGCTCTCCATACTTGCATGGCTCTCCATCCTCCTACATCTCTGCTCTCCCTACCTCCTCCTCTCCCTTTTCCTCTTCCTCTCCTTCCTCCTCCTCTTCCTTTCCTCAGTTCTCCCACCCTAGCTCCTCCTACACCTCTTTTGAGCAGATCTCTGCAGATCTACAAAGATGTACTGTCATGTAGTGATACTATATAGACAAAAAGATGACTTCTCAATTCTTTAAGATAATCCTATAAGAATTCCTAAAATTAATCAGTATTTATTAAGCTCTTTTATAGTGGGACTGCTATTAGGTCCTTTCTGACAGTCAAAACTGCAGTGAGAACTCTGCCAGTCTCCCATTGTGTCACCAGTTAATTGCTTCTAGGTAGTAACCAGACTTTCTCCTACTCGGAACACATTCCAAGAGTTTGTAAAACAACTAATCAAAGATCATAAAAAGGGAACTAACAATTTATTATAGGTGCTAGGACAGAAGATGAAATATTGATTTGGTTTATCTATACAAACCTTCACTAATAACTTAGTTATGGTTTTCGACTTTCAATGAGCCCGTGGAGCTGAGACAGGTGATGGATGTTCAGCCAGATAAGTACTCCTAATGGATATGCATGTAAACATTCTCTGTTGTAAACTTCTATTTCAATTTATGATTTGAATTTTATGTGTGAACTTGTGGTGAACTTTTACCATGTGATCATGTATCCTGAAAGATATATAAGTACTGAGGACAAAGAAAAGAGTGAGAGAAAATTTTTCCTTTGACCCACTTAGGATCTTTCTGCTTTCCCCTTTTTTCTTAGCTTTCATAGGTAATTTTTTTACAACTTAGAAATAAACGCTTATAATCACTTTTCAAAGTGTTCCCTTTTCTTTCGGGGACTTTTGACTAGCTTGTTGAAAGTTAGAGCTGCACAGTCCCTGCTGAGACAGAACAAAGGCCCCATTACTCAACACCCTGCTGTTAGGCTACAGGTATCAATCATATAAGCTAGCAGCTTTTTACCCTTGGAAAGAGCAAGTTTTTAGGATGTTTTAGAAGTTATCATCAGCACTTCAGTATAGTTAGAAAGCTAGAATGTCTGGAGACCCTCAGTCTTTAAAGCTACACCAGAGTCCTACTCTGTCTTGTCTCAACCTCTCAACCCTTTCCAGGCCCAGAGGCTCCCAGCCATCTTGGAAGTCGAAAGCTGGTCACACCACTCCACTGTAGCAGTGCTGATGGATTTCCACAATTCCAATAGTGTTGATGATTACTGCTGTAGTTTGTGTATGAAGTGTGCTCCCAAAGCCAGGGGCTGATGACGATACTTGGGAAGTGATGGTAGAATCTTTAAGGAAAATCTAGTGAGAAGAAGGTAGGTCACTGGAAGGCAGGTCTTGAAAGAATCCTGGGACCTTCTCTTTCTTTCTGGTGGTGAGCAGATTTCTTTTCATTCCAGTATATATTATCTTTTTTAAAAAAACAAACAAACAAACAAACAAACGAACAAACAAAAAACAAAAAAACCAAAAACCAAACATGCAGGGTGTAGTGGTACACACCTTTAATTCTAGCACTGGGAAGGCAGAAGCAGGTGTACCTCCAAGTTTGAGGACAGCCTACTCTATAGAGCAAGTTCTAGGATAACCGGGGCTACATAGAGAAACCCTTTACCAGCCCCATCCCCCCAAATTAAATAGCCTTTGCCAAAAAAACCTCATCACTATACATTTCAGTAAACAATGGTGAAAATTCTCACACTTTTCTGCTTTTCAGTAATATTTCCCTCTAATAAAATATAGGCAATGTTACAGAGATATCTCCTTTAATACTGTCTCTGGGAAACTTGTACTAGCATGAATGACAAAGCTCTGGATTCTTAGCTTAGAATTTACATCTGTGAAAAAATGTTTTGCCTACTGAGGTCAATGATTTTAAACTATTCCCATGATCCATCTTCTAATACAAAGTCAAAGTTACTGTCTGTTGGGAGCTGAAAGCGGCTATCATCTTTGTAGCCATCTCGAGCCATATACCCTGACAAGAGACTTGTTTTTGAACAGCCTACAATAGCTGAGCACACTCTGATAAACATCTTGTTTTCCCCACATATCTTGCTTTGCTGTTTAGTGCCCCCAGCTGCAAGGTGCACTCGATATCCATGTCTGCAAGAGGCACGTGGTATCCACGCCTACAAGGCACATGGTAAAGAGTATAAATACCCAGGATTTCCTTTACAATAAAGGAGACTAGAGACTTGATCAGAACCTCTGTCTTGTCTCCATTCTTTGCATCTCTTCCCCTCCATCCCCACTCTCTCTTGCTAGACCCTGTTGTCTGACCCCCTCGGACCAGAGCACGTAGCCCCAAAACGTGGGGCAGTGTGGGCCCCAACAACTGTCCTTAATACATCACAGAGGGCTGACAAGGATCACTGTCTAACTTACTTTTAGAATGTCTTCTTTTCACCACTGACAAAAGTCCCCCTTGGTATGTTGGAGCTGGATAATGTCATGCCATAAGAGCCTATTGCCCTGTTATTTTAAAAAATTTTACCAATCAGATATTAATAAGTATTCACATCTTAGAGTTAAACAAATTTTCCAAGTGAGAGGTTTGCTTCACATTTCTTTCAGAAAGTCCATTTAGCTGCACATCACCACAGTTACCCTTCAAAAGTCAGCCTGTCATTCTCAGATCAGACTTTCATATGCTCACAGTGAGACGCCAGAAAATACTGAAGCAATATCCATCATTTGAAGACAGCAAGAAAATGTTCAGAGTTGCAGGCTGAAAAAGTCTCTCCTTAATAGTTATTTAAATATTCTAGTAATAGTTTTACTGAGCTAGCTCTTACATCAAATGAACTATACATATTGAAAATATATAATATAATATGTTTTGTTGTTTGAGACAGTCTCATAAAGTTTAGGCTGGCTCAAACTTGTTGTGTTGCTGAGGGTAATCTTGAACTCCTGACTCTCCTGTGTCCTCCTACAAAGTGCACCACTATGCAGCTTTGGACCATGTGTACACATATGAAATACTCATTACCGTTAAGACATGGATTAGCTACAACCATGGACAGCTCATACTTCCCCTTGCACTTTTCCTGTCTTCACACACTCATATCATTAACCCATAGCATGTTTTCTATCCAATACTTTGAATTTCTATTTTTATTTCTTTTATTTACATCCCAAAAACTGCCCCCTCCAAGTCTCCCCTACCAGAAAATTTCCCCCATTTCTCCTCCCCTTCTCCTCTGAGAGGGTAGGGTTCACCCTGGGTATTCCCAGACCTTGGTGCATCAAGTCTCTGCCAGTTTAGGTGCATCCTTTCCCACTGAGGGCAGGCAAGGCAGCCCTTTGGGAATTTCTTTTAAAATCTATCATCTATATCTATCTCTCTATTTCTCATTATCTATCTATCTATCTATCTATCTATCTATCTATCTATCTATCATCTATCTATCATCTTCTATCATCGATCTATCTGCATGTGCTTATGCGAGTGTTTAGCCCATGTCTGTGTGCCAGAAGAAGGTGTCAGAGGTCCTCTTACATGTTGCTCTAACTATTCCTCTGAGTCAGGATCTCTTCCTGAAGCTGAGGCTTGCATCTAGGCTAGGCTGGAAGCCAGCTAGCTCTCTAGCAATCCTTCTCTCTCTGCCTTGATAGAAGCTGGAGTTACAGGTACTTATGGAGGCACTTAGCTTGTACCATGTGTGCTTGGATCTGAGATCCAGTCTTCACTATTATAGAACAATCACTATACTATCCTTTTTTATCTTTTTAAACTTAACATAATTATTTGGAAAATTACATTGTTGCATGTCACTTCATTTCAATGCTGATGATTTTCCATTGGATAGATAAACCATGATTATTTGCTTGTTCAGTTGATGAACACCTGGGCTATTTGCAATTTTAATTATTAAAAATGGGGCTGTTGATAATTTGTACACTGATAGTGGTGTGGACATTTGTATTGATCATATTTTAATCCTTTGGTTCTTTTCTGATCCTGGACAAACTATCTCTCTTCAGGTTTACCTAATTTCTAGTGCTAGCAAACAATACACCCGGGGGTATACCCTTCATAAATCAACCTGTCCTGAGTCCCTACCACCAACCACTTCTTCTATTGAGTCCTTGTATCCTAGACCATTATTATTTTCTTGTTACACCAAGCTTAAGATGAATGTGGTTCAAAATGCAAGGGATGAAGAGAGCACCTAGCCAAGTGTAGTGGCTATGGGCCCCCGGTTCTGTGGATCTGAGGAAAGTCACAAAGAAATGGAGAAGGCTGGAAGAAAAGGCTGAAAGGGGAAGTCATGAACAACTAGGGGGTTCCTGGTCTCCACCAAAAGACCAAGTTCCAAGGGGATGAAGCTGGGCTGGGGGGAGGAGTCTGAACAATGTCCCTATAGGAAGAATGGAATAGGTGCAGGCTGGGGCCTGGGAAGATGGCTTAGTAATATGCTTGCATGCAAGTGTGAGAACCTGAGTTTGGAGAGCCAGCACCCACATAAAAAGCCAGGCATGATAAACCCATGTGCCAGGGAGGTGAAACAGGAGAATCTCTAGGGATTAGCATGTGAATTTTCATTGATGGACTTTTTCTTGCCTTAACAAGAATGAAGCTAACAAACAAGTAAGCAATAGAGGCGTGAACAGATAAAAACTCATTTAGCTTAACGCCGGAGTTTTAACTACGCAACAAAGAGCTTAACTATACAACAAAGAGCTGAAACTTTCAGCTTTTCTTCCTGCCAAGATATCATAACTGAAGGATTTGACGTTGTTATAAATACCAAGAGGTGTGTACTTTTGTGATTCTACAAATGCCGTAGATGTGAAATATTACATTCTAGGGAATATTTTAAGCCAGATATGACAGGTTTTCTGGAATTTACTATTCACTGCTATAAATAAATTAGCTTTATTCTGTGTTTATCCTGTAAGGTTTGTGTTCATATATGTTAAGTAGGAATGACAGCTAAGTTACAATGAGCATTTTTTCCTATAATATATTGGCTCAGGGAATATTTTATGAAAAAAATTCACATTTTAAAAATAAGTTTCAATTATATTTCAAAAGAAACTAAAAGGAGGTTTTAGTTGCAATCATAGAAAGATAAAAAGTTTTATTCTTATCAACTCTGAATCCTAATGGCCAGGTATTTGATTGTTTTTTTCCTTGATGGGTGTATTACGATATTTAGTAGACTCATTTACTATGAAGTATCAGTTAACATGTTCTTGCCTACAACATGTCTAGAATGCTTACCCTGTGAACACTGCTGATCCATAATCCAAAAGATCACTCAGCATATTAGATAAACTTAATCATCGTGATGAATACTACAGATGACATTCTTACAGAACATATGTATGACAGTCTCTTGAGTGTTTAGTGATGATCTAATACCATGACATATATCCTATAGGGTAACAAATGTCAGAACATTTAGTGGTAGATAGCTGAGCACTCCCAAGTCTCTTCACTAAAAGATCCTTGATCAAACATTTCCTTAGGAGATGTCCACTAACCATCAACCCAGTGTTACCAGATCAAACTTGCTTTATCAGAATGTTCTGTTAAGGTATGAGGTACTACTTTTGAAAAACAATCAGTCATTATAGAATAAATCTTAGTGAATGTGCTACCTGTGACTGTTGCAAATGCCAGATATTCTCTCTGCTTTCCTTACTAGGGAGAAGTGGATCCATGTAATGCTTCTGGCCTACTGAAAAAGCAGTCCCTGCTCTTTCTGTCCCTCCATCCATCTGTTTTCCCAACTCTCTGCAGGATCCTACAACAGATAAAACTCCATGTTTTTAGAACCCAAATCCAAATTAGGTGATTTCACTAATCTATCTACTATTAAAAAAACAAGAATAAACCAGACTTCTGTATTCTTTCAGATTATGACTTCCTGCTAATTGAATCTACAAAAATAAGATTTAACACAATAATGAATACTTCCAGAGTGACATTTGTCCACGCTCAAATGTCACACAAGTTGACTTTTGCTTTGTTTTTATTTTAGGCAGAGGCTTGTCAGTTATCAGAGGCTATCCCTGGATTCACAATCCTCCTGACTTAGTCTCCCAAATGTCAAGATTAATGGTCTTTTACCATACTCAGCTTCATACATTATTATTTAAAAGGTAATTGTTCCAATTGTTTCAACAGTAAAAAAGCATTGAACACCCAAGGATCTGTAGTAGTAATTTCACCTCCTTTGTAACACTTTGGGAGAATTTTTAATGCATATGACTAGGTTAGGGGCTAGACAAAGACTTTATCTTCACTAGGTATATTTGTCTGTGGGCCTTTCTTCAAGTTATACCATTAGCACAGGATTGCACTGGCTTGGAGGAAAAACATTTCCATAGGCAAAAGCTCATTATCTTTTGTCATCATTCTGAAAGACAGTTTGGCATTGTTTTACACAGTAAACTGTATTTTCACCATGTGATCCAACAATGCCATTCCTGGGAATTTACCTAAATGAGTTGCAGGCATGTCCACATAAAAGCCCGAATATAAAGTTGTATTGCAGCTTTATACAAAGAGTTGTCCTAAATTGGAAATAACTAAGTCGTTCTTCAAAGGATGAAAAGGGGTACAAACGCAGCACTTCCATATTGGAATGTTAGCATTAAAACACATGACAAAATCTTAAATATAGATTGTTCAATGAACAAACACACTTTGATTCTGACTGTAGGATGCTCCCAAAAGGCAAAACTGCAGAGACATCAAAACAATTAGTTGTCAAGTTGCATGTGCACAAGTAAGTGGAGAGGGACAGAAATTTGAAGCTAGTGAGTTTCCTCTGCATAATATTGTACTGGTTGTATGACATTATGCATTGTTTCAAAAATACAGAATAGTAGCTACATATAACTATCATACAGCCTTTTGTACAGAATGGGCAGAGACTTCTTCAGTTGGGTCACTATGATACCTACACAAAGCAGAAAAACTTCAGGCACAAGGCCAAGGGTTAACAAATTTATCATGAACTCCTAGTTTTGAATATAAACAGCCAGACACATTATCTGAAAAGTTTATAATTTAATTAGAAATGCCTTAAATTTGGAATTTCTGTGTTGTCTGCCTAGAAAAGCAATAGATCCTTCATAGTTATTTGAGTCAGAATGGGACACTGCTGAAAGCCTAAAAGCAACCCATCTTAGGGTTTCTACTGCTGAGATGAAACACTATGACTGGAAGCAATTTGTGGAGGAAAGGTATATTTCTCTTACATTTTAATATAATAGTTCATCACTGAAAGTAGTTAGGACAGGAACTCAAGCAGGGCAGGAACCTGGAGGCAGAAATTGACGCAGAGGCCATGAAGGAGTGTTGCTTACAGACTTGTTCCTCATGGCTTGCTTAGCCTGCTTTCTTATATTATAGGGAAAATGCCAGAAGAGAGGGCCACTCAGGCATAGTTTATAGCCAGTTAAAAGTCTTTATTTTGTCTTCTTTTCCAAATACACTCAGATATTTGGGGCCTAAGTGTGACCCCAGAAATTTAGACCAATGTGTTTTCATTTTTAAACACAAAATCACATCCTGGTATCTCTGAAGGTGTAGGGGGAAGGATATCTTCGAGTAAGCAAGAATTTAGCAGAACTTAAGATAAACAATTAACTGGATGAGGTTCTGCAGGAGAAACTAAGATAACTGGTTAGTTAAAGGTGTAAGGTTTGCACAAACTAAGATAAGCTAGATATGGCATCTTGACCTTGAGTTCCTAGAGCAGAGCAGGGTAATTTTCCATGAAATTCTCCTTCAAGGAGGTCAAATTCTAGTTAAAAGTGAAGTGGTCTCGGCAAAAATAACAAGATGGGATGATATTTGCCTTGTCTTGTCCTGTCACACTTATAGCACCCAAAACTACCAGACCAGGGGTATCACCACCTACAATGAGCTAGGCCCTCTTGTATCAATCATTAATTAGGAAAATCCCTACAGGCTTGCCTACAGCTTGATCTTTTTTTTTTGTTTTGGTTTTTTTTTTTTTTTTTTTTTTTTTTTTTT
>JANHMN010000006.1:506700-508015 GCA_030674055.1 Rhabdomys pumilio | reverse complement strand
TTTGTTTTGTTTTGTTTTTTGAGACAGGGTTTCTCTGTGTAGCCCTGGCTGTCCTGGAACTCACTCTGTAGACCAGGCTGACCTGGAACTCAGAAATCCGCCTGCCTCTGCCTCCCAAGTGCTGGGATTAAAGGTGTGTGCCACCACGCCCAGCCTGCAGCTTGATTTTACAGAGGCTTTTTCTCAATTGAGGTTTCTTCCTCTCTGATGATTCTAGCTTGTGTCAAATTGATATATAAGTCAGCCAAGACAATCCTAAGTGTAAACTATGTTTTAAAAGCACCAAAAACTTAGAGTTTGAGTTTAAAGAAGAGAAAAGAAAAGCCAGTTGCAGAGAAAGCTGACAACTACATATTTTTTTGGATGTAGACACAGCGAGATGTTTTAGGACTGAAAAACCTTTGCTGTAAATAATTCAAGATCATGGCCTAAGCATAAATCTTAAATATTACATGTTCATAATTATTTTACTCATGTTATTAACTATATTTATGTATGTAATAAACATGAATACTCAAATACTTGTTCAATTTAAAGTTTCCAATGTGAGTTCTTAGTGTATATTAGTAATATTAGCAATTAGTTATATTATCATTTAAAATAATGCACCCACGCATTTGTTAATAACTTACCAATTTAATAAAGTACAGGGTTTTCAAATTAGAAAATATATGTTCATTATCATGTATTGCTCTTGAGAAGACATCCATTCCTCTTGAGAGACATGCTAGAAGCAGGTCTTTGTGGTGGGAAGAGTTTCTGCTGTCAACAGCATACTGAGATGATGAACAGAACTTTAAGCTGTAGGGTATGGTTTGAGAAAGAGTCCTAGGGATAATTCCCAAACAAAATCGTTGAAAGTCAAAGACAACATGGCACTTATAGCTGAGAAACTATATCATAAATGATCTTTAGTACTCCCTATATCTTAACATCATCTCTGGTTCTTTTTATAACTATTTTAATTAAGCAGTTCACAAATCAATATTTCAAAAGTTTCCATTTTTCACTAACTTCAATCTTTTTGATAGTTTTTAAGTGCCTGAAAACCCTAGGTTTGTCAGGGAGTTTTCAGATTGATTCAGATTTGCTAGGACAAAAATCTCAAAATTATTGCTGTGATGAGACACAAGACAAGTGTCTTAGTTTGAGTTTTATCACTGTGAAGAGATAACATGACCATGCTAGCTCTTATAGAGGAAAACATTTAATAGCTTACAGTTCCGGAGGTTTAGTCCTTACTGTCATGGTGGGAAACATGTCAGCATGCAGGCAGATATGGTTGTGGAGGAGCTGAGAGTTCTACATCTTGATC
>JANHMN010000006.1:494200-501700 GCA_030674055.1 Rhabdomys pumilio | reverse complement strand
GAATAAATGTTACTGTTGGTCTAATTAAATAGGTGCATTTTACAGATGTGTGAGTGTGTGTTGTGCAAATGTGTTTGTACCATAGTGTACATGTTCAAAAGACAATCTTGAGTGTCATCTTCTACCTTTTCCAAGACAGGGTTTCTCATTGTACATTGCTGTGTATGTCAGGCTAGCTGGCCCATGTATTCTTCTGTCTCAGCTTCTTTTAGGAGTGTAAGGATTATAGACACATGCTACTGTCTCTGTCTTTTACGTAGGCTCTAGAAATGAGAACTCATATCCTCATGCTTACATAGCAAATGCTTTATTTACTGAGACATTTCACCATTCTGACATTGTTTTAAATACCTTCTATGATACTATACTTTTGAGATGATTGTATAACAATAGACAATCTTTATTACCAAAAACTACTACAGTGACATATATTAAGTTTATGTGGATATTTGTGAGTCAGATATAAATATTCCAAACCCTTGAAGCCTCAGAAATAGCAGTGGCTCTCAGACCTAGCTATACATGGAACCAACAGGAAGTCAGGGTAACTCAGGGGGAGACCTCAGGACCACCAGCATTAATCTTAAGTTATAATCCACGGGTAGTATACTAAAGCACAAGCCATAGCTTAATTACTTGTAGCTCTGCCAGCACAGTTGCTTTCGCATTAAGAACTTTATTTTGTAATTGTTCTTTTAGAATTACCGATATTATACTAAGAGTGTCTAAAGAAGGTAATTCATAAACAGTAACTCAAGAAAACTCAACAAACTCAAACACAGCTCTTGACCTTATCATTGAATATTGATTCATTTTTCTATTGCACTGCTTAACTCACTGTCAAAATAGTGATAATGCAAAGATCAGATTGGCTTAAGTCTTTTTACCTCCGATGATCCCAGGGTCTCTCCTGTTTGTGTTAGAAAGAGGCTGTCTATCTTCTGCAGATCCAGAATGACCTGCAGAAGATATGAGGAGAAAAGCAGAGGACTTGTAAACATTGCCAGGAGGAGCAGATTGTGTGTGTGTGTGTGTGTGTGTGTGTGTGTAAAGGCTGGGAACATAGGGGACTACACACACCTGCACCCAGAGAGGGTCCTGGTGACAGTTTTCTCACTGCAGAGCCAGGGCCCTCTGCACAATGAGCTGCAGCAGCCACACCGCCTTGAATAGTGACTCTGGCCAGGTTCTGACTCAGTGCAGCCTTCAGTGGGACTTCCAAGCCAAATCTCACAGAAGACAGGCAGCCTGTGAAGCCCTGAGCAGCTGCTTGCTGCATTTCAGGGTCAGTATCCAGCGGTTCTGTAGGCAGGAGAGGGGGACACGGTCAGGATCAGGGGCAGAACTGGAGAAAGCATCCTCCTGGTCACCAGTTTCTGGAAAGTGCAGCCTTCTGTTGCTTGTCCTGGCTCACCAGAGGCAGCTTTTTAACCATAGAGGCTTTCAGAGGCAAAGTTGGCTTTGTAATAAGCTTTCATAGGGGATGACCTTGAACTTTGCTTGTGCACTGTAGTGGATTTTAGCTGTGCACTGCCACACTCAGCTTGAAATTAATTATCAACCTTAGTTCATTTAATTTCTAAACCAGATCATTAAAACACAGTTATCTTTTTAAGCTACATTTATTTATTCATTTTTGTAGCAAGTGCATGATGTGAAGGTCAGAGAACAGCTTTTAGAAGTCAATTCTCTCCCTCTATCATGTGGATCTTGGGGATGGAACTGAGCTTGTCATACTCTGTTAAAATACACTTTTAATGAAACTCACAGCCAATGATTTTCTGGAACTACTAGTTCATTGTTTTGGCTTATCTTATTCAGTCATTTGTTGTTGTTGTTGTTTGTTCATTGGAGGTAAGGTCTCACTATGTAGCCCTTACTGTCCTTGAACTCAAAGAGATCGGTATTAAAGGCACACACTATCACGACCAGCTAATTAATTGTATTTGGAATGATATATACAGATTCATGACATTTATATTTATAATAAGCCTCACTCAGCACAAGAGCTAGGCAGATATCTATCCTCTATGCTATTATGTCTATTTCTCAGCCAATAATCCCATTATATAATTTTCTATGTTTAGTCTGGGCTGCTCTTAACTTCACTTAGCCAATCCAAATGGCCATTATTTTAAGATTCTTACCCAATGGCAGCTTCTCTATCTACTTTATTTTTTCCCACTTTATGGTTCTCTTCCAACCCCAAGCCTGGGAACCCTAAACCTCACCTATATATATATTCTGCCCAGTTATTGGCTATTGGCTGTTGGCATCTTTGTTCACCAATCAGGGGACAAGGTCACATAGCATCACCTGGGTATATATATATATATATATATATATATATATATATATATATATACACACACACATATATATTCCAGTCTCTGGGAACAACTCAATCTCAACAGAGGAGTTGATGTCAAAACTGTCTGTTCTGGTGTTTTTACTTTTCAGGAAGTGTCAGCTTCATTATGCATAACTGTGACTGGTAAGTAAGGATCTTCAAGGGATGACTCGGCTCATCTGCCAGAAGGCACTTACCCATGATTGTACATGCCTTCAACACGAGTACAATCTGTACCTTGATTGTCACTCAGTGTGAAATAATTATTAAAATAAGACAAAGAGCTGCTTTCAGCATAATGAATGCATCCAGACTCTGTGACATGACACTTATGATGTGATGTTTTTTCAGGAAAAGCTCTTTCTTCCACTTACCTGAAACCTTTCCCAGTATGAGTGATTTGACAGCATTGAATTCAGTCCCTGAGGACAAGATGACTTGTCTCTTTGTACTCTGGTTAACCTATGAAATATGCCATAGGAAGTGAAAGAGGGAGAGAGAGAGAGAGAGAGAGAGAGAGAGAGAGAGAGAGAGAGAGAGAAATTAAATCACTTGTATGTGCTGTATGAAAGTTTTAACAGGATATTGAGGGGGAGGATATCTTATAAAGCTGGCATACCCTCCCAGATTCTGGTCCTTTCCCTACCCTACTTCATAATGAGTCTGTAACGGGCAGAATCACAAAAGGATGGAGTTAGTTGTTTTATCCTTAATTTATTTTGTTTTTATTTAGGTGTATGTGTGGGGTGTGTGTATATACCAGAGAGTTCAGTGCCTGTGGAGACTAGAAGACAACATTACATCCCTTGAAGTTGCAGTTTCAGACGGTATGAACTTTCTGGCAAAAGTGCTGAGAACTGAAACTTGGGTCTTTTTCCAGGAGCAGTGTGTTAAATGATAAACACTCTCTCCAGCCACTGAACCAATTGTTTCTAACTTCAAAATTCATTGTCTGGAGAACATGGCATATGCAGTTAAAAGAGTTTTATGAATAGACTTAAAATATATTTCCCTTCCAATGCCAGAGAAAATTAGTTTACTCTGTTTCCTCATTTATTCCCATCTTTGTGAGTTTCTTATGTTTAAATTGTTGCAGTATAACCATACAGGATATGTTATCATTGAAACAGTAATGAAATGTCCAACCTGTATTCACCATGAAAAACTAGACATTTCTCTAATAGATAAAGTGAAACAACTAAGATCAGTTTGACATTTCAAAGGGCCAAAGTGTAATCAGTTTGAAAGAGTGACTGGCAAACAAACAAGACAAAATAAAAACCCTTTTCCTACCCCCACATCTTGGCTACATTTGGCTTTCCAGCTTTCACTTACAGAGAACACAGAATGGGTTGCTTTTTATTAATGTTCATTATCAATTTGTTGATCTTTAATTATTAATTCTTATAGCCTCCCAGCAGTTATTTTTCTTCAGTGTTGCTACCTCACCTCTACAGAGACTACTGCTTCTTCTCTGTTAATCATCAGCTGATGAAAGTGACCGTCTGCTAAGTTTCTAAGGTCAAAGTTGAAAGCATCTGCATTCCGATGTCTGTCCAGCTTGTACCTCACCTGTAAACTTCCTAGAGAGGGAAATAGCGACATTTTGGAATTATAATGCCATTTTTAGATCCCTTGGTGCAAACTCCAGAGCATTTTCAGGATTATTTTCTAAATGCACCTTTGGATGTATTTCGCATTGACTTGAAAGCACCCAAGAGTCACTGTTCCTGACATAGTGATTACTTCTATGTAATCATAGTGTACTTTTGTACTATGGCCAAACTGTGAGTCCAGACATACCACATTTTAAAGTGAAAACCAAATGCACTGATATAAATAATTTTCCCAAATTTCTTAAACAAAGGATTTAAATATGAAAATTCAGAACTCAATCTAAATCATATTTGATTGTGGAAATTACAAAAATATGCATTTATATTTATATTAATAATATATTTACATTTAGTAAAATATATTTGTGTTTAGTCACAATAATTATTACAATTTTAATAAAACATTTTATTTAAAATTCATCTAAGAACCATACTTTTTCTAAAGTTCTTTTGAATGACTAAAATACAGAGAAAGGATTTCGTTATAAGACATATGTCTATACTGTATAGGCTTACCCTAACTGTCCACATCTTATAGTTCATAAGACTTTGATTTTATAGAAATTAAATATTTTAGACCTAACAGACTTATACCTTTGTCTATCATTCCACTGTGAAAACTTGGACTGTCCCAATTGCCACTAGTAGAAAGACTGTCATTTGCTCTAACTGGTTGTTTCACCACTAACGAGATAAAGAACAATTGTTATCATTGTTTTTTATAGGAATTAACTTTTATATAGTTTTATTATATTACCTACAATTATGGCACTTTAATTAACCTAGAATAAGCTGAAGATATGCCCAACATCCAATATCTTTTTTCAGAATGAACTACAAAACAAACTCAGATTATCATGTGGTATTGGAGATTTTTTCAACAAGTATTTCATACCAAATCTAATTTATACAACTATAAAAGTATCTTAATTTGATTTTGAAATGGTAGTGAGAGACTCAGCAGACAGACAGTGAAAAGAGTAGGTAGATTAATGTACTTTACACTTAAGCATTTCAAATGTCTGATTTCTTGCTTTTCTCCCTCTGTAAACAGAAAGACTTGTGAGTGGGGAGGGGGACTGTCTGGTAAGATTTTTAAATCTCCCACAAGGGGACTCATCCAATCAACTTTTCTTTCTTTTTTGAATTATCCAGTTCCTTGTGATAGTCCAAACCACCCAATTCTGAGGGGAAAAAGTAAATTTATCACTTTTTTAAATATATAAAAGTTTGGCTTTGACATACAAAATTGGATTTCTAATTTCTGGGACTCCTCTTCATCTGTGGAGAGTTTGATTTTTCATGCTTTGCTGTGTGTCTGCTCCTGTTTTCATTAAAATGTATTTGCTTGCTCTGGCTATGATTGGTTTTTCTGGAGATGAAACAGATGTAAGTCTCCCTAGATAGTAACACTAGCTTCTCTGACATCCACTATGGATAGCCCTGAAGTACTAAAGTGGAAGCCACACAGCTTTCTTGTTGTCGAATAGAGCTTGCAACCCTATTTTTCTAATTAGTGTTTTGATTGTTTGTTATTATTTTCTTTGGTTTGTTGCTTGTTTGCTTATTTCAGTGTACTCAGAAGAAACTCACCATTGTTGGCCAGGATAACTGAAAGGTATTCCTCATAGAAAGAGCTCACATAAAGCAATAAGCATGGTGTCTGTGTGGTTCGGAAGCTCAGTGTGATGGTTTCTCTGGACAGTATGACATCCCCATGCCATGAAGAAGCCAGGGAGCTGGTGTTTTCACTCAGGGGGAAATGTTCTTGGAAATTATAGGTCACTGAGGAACCCATTTCAAAATATGCAGAAATTTCTAGAATGAAAAAATTTATGCACTATGTTAGCACAATGGAAGCAACACAAGTGTCAAGTGTCAAGTGACATATATTTTAAAAATGACTCCAATCTGTAAATATCCTGAAGGATAAAGTTGATACTTTTCTTAATTTTTTTTTTACTACTTAAAATGTTTCCTGGAATATTCACCACTCGGACTTGGAGGAAGTCGGTTGTATGAAACTGAGGAGAGGGATGAATCAGAGCTTGCAGTACTTGCCTTTCATCAGATTGAGCCTGCAAATGCCGAAGGCATGGAGTCTGGCAAAGCACCAGCTGCTTCTGAGTCCTTTGGATCTCTTTCAGTTGCTCAAATATGACATCACATCTGCATCTAAGTTTACAGAACCTGGTTGCTCCCTCCTAGTTCAAAGACACAGTCTCACCCCAGGAATTTACTTGTTGAACAAGGGACTTGGTAATTGTTTTTATCTGGACTTTTAATCTGGAATGAACTACAATCCAGAAATAGAGGACACATGCTTTTGATCCAGATCTTGAGAAATAGTGGCCATTACAAGCTTTGGCTCAGGCATGGTGATAACACCCTTTTAATCCCAGGAGACAAAGACAAGCAGATCTCTGCGTTCAAGGCCAGCCTGGGACAGAGAAAGTCCTAGGTGGTACTTGCCTTTAATTCTAGCATTCAGGAGACAGAGACATGCAGATCTCTGAGTTCAAGGTCAATCTACAGAGCAAGTTCCAGGATAGTCAAGCTTAGGTAGTAAAGGAGATGCAAAACAAAAAGCTGGTGATAATGTAATAGATCAAATGGGCCATGTTCCATGTGGCTCTGGCTTTAGAGTTAAGACTAGAAGGGACCACTGGGACAATTGGTGCTAGTTAGCCAGAGCTAAGAAATTATCGGTGATTAGGAAGAGACCAGCATCACTGAGGTGAAAGCACAAAGAAGCTGTGTTCCAGAGACAACCAAGGTTGTACCTTGTACTTCAGCTGGACTTGGTAATGCGCAAAAATCATCCAGGTGGTATTGGTTTTGATGGCATGAAGGGGTCATGGAGAGCAGCTGAGGATTGGCAGTGTTAGAGGCCAGGGAAGGCCACTGGTGAAGGTGCAGCTTCTGTTGCAATTGACAGCCCAAGACTGAAGGGGTTGTGCTAAGAAGTTGAGGCTTAGCATCGTGAAGGGAGAGGCTACTGGTGAAGACGAGTTGCATTGGAAGACTTCAGTAAATTAAAGATGACATTACCAAAGGATGATCACCAAGAACAGCAGCAGCAGTGAAGTAAAGTCAACCAGAGCCTACAGTGCTTCAGAAGGCAGAGCTGGAAAAGTGACAAAGTCCTTTGGAGGAGCCCAGAAGATCATGTGTGGATCCCAGACATTGGAAAAAGAAGGTGTAAAGTTGAAGTTGCCTTGGATACCCGAGGATGTTACAGATGTCAGAGAGAGTAGAACAAATCAAGAGAAAGAACTTTGCTGCAGTCAACAAAGCTGAAAAGATTTGTAGATATGAAGATATGTGTTAGCTACTTTTTTATTGTTGCTGTGATAAAATATCATGACTGAAAGTAACTTAAGAAAGATTTCATTTTTGATTGTGTTGCAGAGGACTAAATGTCCATAATGGCAAGGAAGCCATGATGACAGGAGCACGGTGCTGAGAGATCAGATCTCATTTCCACGAGAGAGAGAGAGAGAGAGAGAGAGAGAGAGAGAGAGAGAGAGAGAG
>JANHMN010000006.1:481491-494190 GCA_030674055.1 Rhabdomys pumilio | reverse complement strand
GAGAGAGAGAGAGAGAGAGAGAGAGAGAGAGAGAGAGAGAGAGAGAGGCAAGAGATATAGATTCTCAAAGCCCACCGTCAGTGACATAAACCCCACCCTCAGTGATATACTTTTTCCAGAAAAGCTCCATGTCCTAAATAGCATCACCAACAGTGAACCAAGTATTCAAATGCATAAGCCTATGGAGGACATTCTTATTTCAAACCACCACAGGTCGACACTCTCATTTTGTGTCATATTACTTCCAAAAATACATTTAGTACAGAAATATCCACACATACATGCATATGTGCATATGCATACATACATACATGCTTAATAAAGTGAAGATATTGAGAGATGGTCTTTATCTTGCAATGAAATTTTATCTTCCTATTTCCATAAAACACAAAAGAATTCATTAAATATCCATATTATTAGTTTAGATCATGAAATTTAAGGTCTTGGAATGTAGCTCAGTGATGGAATACTTGACTTCATTCGTAAGCCCTGGCTTCAAACCATAGCATCACAAAATAGATAAAGTATAATAAAATAAAAATATTAAAATGAATGTTTGGGCTAGGAATATAGCAGCTCAGTTGACAGACTGCTTGACTAGGATGTGTGAGATCCTTGGTTCAGTCCTCAGAACTTAGAAAGTAGAGGAATACATAATAATGAAAAGCTCAGGCCATCATTGTTTACACAGGGAATTTGAGGTTGGCCTGGGTTAGAAAACATGTCTAAAATCATAATAATTATAATCATTTATAAAACAAATATAAAGAAGGGGAAATTGGGTATGAATATTCTTTATTTACCAGAGAGCCATTTCTTATTTACCCACAACACAATGTCTATGTCTAGTGTAATTTTAGGTTATGAAGTAACATTCAAATGATCGTCATAGACAGATCTTGTAATATATTCAAGAAGATGAGTGGAAGTCTTTTTAAAACTTTTCAATGACTTCTAGATAACTAATTCTCAAAATCCTTTGAAAGTTACATAATTTTTATAGCAAATCAAGTTCCTTATACTGTTAAACATATGTCAAGGATATGTAAAACAGTTAGTAAATTTGATTTTGATGAATTAATATTCTAGGGGGTTCCATTAAATAATTATTAATAATTTTATTAATAATTAATTAAAATTAATACTAAAATTATTAGTAATTTAAAGCATATCCAAGAAGTTGGTACACTCTAGTGTACCAGTCTTTTCATTTAGAATGAATCAATATTTGCAGGAAATATGTTATATCCCAAATTGCCCCTTAAGTGCATTTAAACACTTTAAAATCAATGTTCGAGTCCTATTAAGGTCATATAATATTAAATTGAATGTAAATTTTTCCCCAGTTATGGATTATATTATTATATATAATAATATATATAATATATATAATAATATATAATATATTATTATATTAAGGGATTCTATTCCCTTCTCTGGCCTTTACAAGTGCTGCACACATGTGCACAGACATAAACATATACATATAATTAAAACTAAGTAATTAAAAAAAGATCCCTTTATATTACCACGAGTTTAGTAATAGGTGACAATGATGCTTAGATGATCTGAAAAATCAGAGCAATTTGAGGACATAATTCTGGAAACAAGATGATTCTGAGAACATCAGCACTGAGCAAAGGAAAGGAATAGAACTAAAGGCCTTCAAGTAATAAACCCAGAGAAGGCTGATCTATGCAACAGCATAAGTTCCTAAGGATGTTCATAAACCTTCCAAATTTAATAAAGAATTTAATGAGATTCTAAGTAAAAAAAAACCTACATCATCTTATGTTGTCTTTTAAAGAATGCCAGAGGAATCCCACATCTCCATGATTTATTTCTTGGACATACCATGTGAGCACAGTGGTCCATCGTAGGCAGAGAAGGCACAGTCACAAGCAATCCCTCTGTGTTTCTCTAGACACTTTCCTCCATTGCGACACAGGTGTCCATAGCTGCTGCAGTGACCTGAGCATCCTGGCTCCACTCCTGGTGTCATTACAGCCCTTCCCTCTAAGTCCAGTGCCATTCCATTCACCTGAAGGGACCGGATACATCCCAGGAAGCCCTTCTGCCTGCTGGCCGTCCCTCCTACAAGGGAAGCACTGCAAATACAAATGTGTTCCTTGGTATTTTATTTAGAATTTTCTGTCCATGTAAACTCAGACCTTATGTAGTTAGGCAAGAAAAAAATTGGAATTTGTTGGAAGCATTGTTGGCATAGAAAACAATGAAAACATATACGTTCATCACACATCAGGAAACCTTACATGACTGAATAAAACATTATTCAGCTTTTAAAAATATTGACATTGGTGAACATTCATTATAAAATGTCCTTTAGTTTCACAAAATACAAACCACATAAACATCATTTTAATTATGTTTATGAACTGTGATACACATCATTATGTGACATTTCAAAATCGTCACAATAATGTAAATATATACTGATAATTTCTTACTTGAGTGAACTGTCAAAGCATAGGAAGAGACTGAGATGCAAACCTAGGAAAGCTGGAGGAAATAGTATTGACTTACTCAAGGTGTCCCTCACATCACATATCCTTCTCCAAAGATACAGTGTTAAACATAAACCGAATACTACATATACAGATGGTTTATCATCTCAAACTCGAATGCTAAAAATCTATTTAGACAAGCTTCCAACACTGTCAGGGAAAACATCATTATATGTGATGTTATATTATTATATTATTCTATGAGAATGCAGATTCCAGAGCTTCCTTACAGACTCTGATACAACTGGTTTACAGAAGGGACCCCTGTGCTCATGAAGCCAGCAATTCCTCCACTGGATCCTACAAAGGCCTATGTGCTAAGACACTCAACCTTCAACTTGGCACAACTTGGGGTGGTATTAACCTTAAGAAGTGAGGCCTGGTAGAAACTTTTTAAATTATTGTAGGCATGGCATCATCAAATGAGATTGTGGAGCCCTGGTTAATTCTACATTCACATTCTGACCTTGGAACTAACTTCCTTGTCCTCTTGTTCCCACCATGTTGGGCAAAACCTACTGGCCTCAAAAACCTTAACACAATGGGTCTACCTATTTGCAGACTGAAATTCAAAGCTCTGAGTCTAGAAGGGACTCCTTTTTAAAATTTGTTTACTACATTATTTATTTATTTATTTATTTATTTATTTATTTATATTTAGGTTAGGGTGGCATGAGCTATGGTGCACATGTGGAGTTCAAAGGATAATGTGTGGGTCTCAGTTCTCTCCTACCATGTGTGTTCTGAGGCTAGAAATCAGCTCATTAAGTGTGGTGGCAAGTGCCTTTACCTTTTGAGCCATCCTGCTGACCCTGAATCTCTTATCTCTATAAGGTGATTAGCTAAGGTACTTGTTTCGGTAATGGAGAGCAAACACACATACTTTGTTGGTGTTTTCCTTTCTTTAGGTAGTTTGATGGTTTCAAGTACTTTGAAGAAGGATAATCTCACTTTAACTTAGGAGTCAATAATGCTTAAAGCTGTGTCTTATGGATTCATAATATATTAACCTCTGTTTTTAAGTACAAGCACATATGCAGACATGTGTACATGAGTGGACACACACATACATATACACATGCTTGAATTCATCATTAGCAGTTAGTACCTAGAAATTGTGCATAATTTCTGTAAAGCAGGATGTGTAGTTATTTATTATTTAATCATGCTTCAAATTAGATTGTGTCTTTCTTTGTTCTAAGATGCATAAATGAGAACTTATTGCTTGGTTACTAAGACTGGAGTAGTCTGAAAAGCAACATAGCAATATATAGTTTCCCTTATGAGAAAAATAACATTAAAGTAATAAATAAGCAAAATATAGTTTTACTTATGAGAAAAATAACATTAAAGTAATAAATAAGTAAACTAATGAAAAGCTTACACCATCCACAACTCTGATCTTTAAACACATGAACTACAAGAATAAAGAAATAGGACCCAGTTATAAATAATAAGCACAAGACATAGCAGCCTGATGATGGTGAACAGAGACAGGGAATGCAAGACCAGGACCCTGAAAGGCTTGTACATTGTAGACCAGAACCCTGAAAAGCTTGCACAATATAGACCAGAACCCTGAAAGGCTTGCACAATGCCTAGTTTCCATACAGGAAAGAAGGCATGAGATAGTTGTTGTCTTAGTTTAGGTTTTATTGCTGTGAAGAGGTAACAAGACCATAAGAATTTTTATAAAAGAAGACATTTAATTTGAGGCTGGATTATAGTTTCAGAGGTTTAGTCCATTGTCATCATGATAGGAAGCATCACGGACTTGGTGCTGGAGGAGCCAAGAGTTCTACATCTGGATCCACAGACAGCAGGAGACAGGATTCCACACTGGACAGAACTTGAGCATAAGAGACCTCAAAGCCTGCCCTGCCACCACAGTGACACACGTCCTTCAACAAGGCCACACTTTCTAATAACACCATTCCCAATAGACCAAGCATTCAAACACATGAGTGTATGGGAGGCATACCTATTTAAACCACCACATTCCACTGCCTGGCCCCATAGGCTTGTAAACATAACATAATGGGAAAATGTGTTCTTCTCAAACTTGTTTAAAAGTCCAAAGTTCAAAGTCTTGTCTGAGATTCATGCAATCTCTTAACTGTAATATTTTATAAAATCAAAATAACAACAATAAAAAGGACCACATACTTCCAACATATAATGGCACAGGATATACATTACCATTCCAAAACATAGGGAAGGGAACATAGTAAGGAAATACTGGGCCAGAGCAAGACAGAAAACCAGCTGGGCGAACTCCAAACTTCATGTCTGTTGTTGAAGCCATCTTCAGATCTCTAACTCTTCCTTTCAGCTTTGTTGACTGCAATTCATTTCTTTCTCATGGGCTGGTTCCACTCCCTGTCAGCAGCTTTCCTCTTCCCATATAACTCTGGCAGCTCTAACATTGTGGGGTCTCCAAGGCAACCCAGGATTCACTTTTCCAGCTTCACACAATGGCCTTTCACAGCTTTACAAATGACCTCACTGGGCCTTCATGCAGGGACACTCCTGCAACACACCTAGCCTCAGCAACTTTCCTTAGTCATAGAGGGAAATTCCATCCTTGATTCTAAATCCAGAACCATATGGCCAAAGCTGCTGAAACATGGCCCCCTTGTTCAATTACAACTTCACCAGTTTTCTGTTTTTGACTACTTCTTTTACTGTCTAATTTTGGCTGTCTTAGAACTTGTTCTGTAGACTGACCTTGAACTCAGAGATCTTGATGCCTGTCTGTTGAGTGCTGAGATTAAAGGTGTGTACTGTCATACCTGGATCTAAGCTTGTTCCTTTAATTTTCTTTCTTTCTCTCTCTCTTTCTGTCTCTCTTTCTCTCTTTCTGTCTCTTTCTTTCTCTCTTTCTCTCTTTCTCTTTCTTTCTTTCTTTCTTTCTTTCTTTCTTTCTTTCTTTCTTTCTTTCTTTCAAATGAGATAGAAGCTTAGCTGGATGGGATATTGCCCTGAGGTCACCAGTCCCTTAATTTTACTTAATCCCCTTGAACACAAGATTTAGCTCTATTCCACTTCCTGGTGCATCTTTAATCCTTGGACCATATATTTTGTATTTTTTCTTTCTTACATTGCTATGATTCATCAAAATGCACCATTCTTCATAAGGGTGAACCACAGACTAGGCTGTTTTGAGATTTCCTTTGTCAATGCAATTAATCTAAATCTCTTTACCTTTGCCTCAGGCAGACTGTATAATGGCAAAACCAGCCACATTCTTCATCAAAATATCACAAGAATAATCTCTAGGCAACATACTAAACGTCTTTTCCTCTTAAACCTCTTGAATCAGGCCCCCACAATTACCCTTAGCACCACTTTTCTCCATGTTTATACTGGGATGGCCCATTAACCCCACTAAAGCTTTCCATTCCTTTTCACTCCAAACTTCCAAAATCCACATTTCTCTGAGCAAAACCATGGTTATGCTTGTCCCAGTTTCTGGTACCAACCTCTGTCTTAGTTTGGGTTTCATTGCTGTGAAGAGACAATATGACTACTGTAACTCTCACAAAGGAAAATATTTAATTTGGAGTTGTCTTACAGTTTCAGAGGTTTAGTCCATTGTCATCATGGTGGAAACTATGGCAGCATGCAGGCAGACTTGGTGCTGGAGGAGCTGAGAGTTCTACATCTTGATCCCACAGGCAGCAGAAAGAGACTGGATTCTACATTGGGCAAAACTTGAGCATAGGAGACCTCAAAATCCACCCCACAAGGACATACTTCCTTCAACAAGGCTATAGTGCTACTCTCCATGAACCAAGAATTCAAACACATGAGTATTAGGGGGCCATAACTATTCAACTCACCACAGTTGTCCAAGTCTGGCTTAATCAGTATGATACCCTTTAGTTCCACCCATTTTTCTATAATTAAGACTATTTAATTCTTATTAATGGAATAGAACTCCATGTGTATATGTACCACATTTTTTTTTATTTATTAATCCACTGATGGGCACCTTGTCTGGTTATTGTGTACAGTGTAGCAATAAACACTTATGTATCGGTATTTTTGTAGTATATGGCTTAGAGTGTAGAAGTGGATTATATTATAATTCTATTTTTAGGCTTTTTGAGGAATCTTTGTGCTGTTATGTAGCAGCTGCCCAAGTTCATATTTCCATAATCAGTGAACAGAGTCACTCTTTTTGCCCCAGCATCATCATCAGCATTTACTGTGATTTGTTTTCTTGATGATAGCCTTTCTGAGTGGGGTTAGATGGATTCTCAGGGAAGTTTCAGTTTGTATATTCCTGAGTGATAAAGATAATGAACATACTTTCTTCAAATTATATTTTAGCCATTAATATTCCTTCACTGAGAATTGTCTGTTCAATTAATTTATTAGCTGGATGATTTTGTAGGTGTATGTTTTAAGTTGGGTGACTTCTGGTACAATTATGACAAGTTTTCTAATTGCACTAAAGGGGACAATGAGTAAATTAGTACACTAATTATTGGTAATTGTCACATTAAGCATTTTAATAAATGGACCAGACACAGTACAAGCATCTGTATATGAACTGTTCAAACTTAGATATCAAATAGCTTGGGGCTAAATTCTACATTTTGGAGAGTTCATTATCTTATCTGTAAGCAGTTGACAATACCTACAGAATATTATGTCAAATAAGACATAAGAGCTTCTTATTGTTCCTGGAACCTATTGCATCATTAGCAAATAGTACCAATCATAGCATCTATTCTTAGTTTTTATTAGAAGCACTTTGGGGCCGGGGAGATGGTTCAGTCAGTAAAGCACTTGTTGCATAAGCATTAGGACATGAACTTGGATTCTTAGCACCCACATTTAAAAAAAAAACTAAGCATGACAGTATGCATTTGTAATCCTAACACTAGAGAATGGAGACAGGCAGTTCCCCGAATCCCATTTTCCTGATAGTTTTGCCAAATTGGTAAGGTCTAGGTTTGGTGAGATACTCTGTTTCAAAAAATGAAGTAGGGAGAAACTGAATGAGACATGACAAGGCACTTGACATTGACCTTTGGCCTTGACACATACATGTACAACGCATAAACATATACACACACACACAATCCATCAATTGATCAATCGATGACATAAAAGCATTTTCATAGCACTCACCAATGAAGAGCTGGCTGTTGAGTTGTAGTCGAACATGTCCACCAGCAGGAGTGGGCTGTGTCTTCTGAGGGAGCTGATCTACCTGGAGAAATGCTCCCTTAACATTCCTTTCTGCCCTTACTTGATGCCACCGATTGTCATTAAAGGGAGTTGGTGACTGTATAGTGAGCTCACAAGGTCCATTCCCAACATCAAAAGAAAAGGTCACTTCTGTGGGAGCTAGAGACAATTATAGATTCGTATTTTTCAAGTTAATTCATAAAGAAGACACTGTAGTCTAAAATAGACATTAAAAAAAGAACATGATGAAATGTTCATTATAGAGACAATGACACCCATGCAGAAAAAAATCTTACTTTGAGTTGGAAGAAGGGCAAAATAAACTTGTATCTCAGTGTAAAACAACACAAAATAAATCTAACTTTATCTTATTTTTTCTTGGAGTTTACTATTCATTCATGGTAAATCCTAACTTGATCTTACTTAGTCCTAAATAGAGGTATAATGCCTATGACTACAATAACAAATAGAATTTGTTTTACATGTATACATAGTTTTATTTTAAAAATTTCAAAGCCTTATTTAAATTTTAAAACCTAAGTAAAATATTTGGTAGTCATAAATTAAGCTTGGAAGAATGAAAAAATTCTGTTAAATATTTTGTAATTTAGTAGGCAACTTGATGAATTTGATTTAAACTTCTAAATGTACTCAGCTATAATCAAGTAAAGGATAACATTATGGCTTATTCCTTATTTATTGCATGGCTTATGGTTTATTACATGCTTATGCTCTATAGTTTGATTTTTTCTTAAAATATGATTAACTGAAAATCACAGAATTAATTTTAGAGTTCAGTATGAACTCTCATATGCAAGTTAGAGTTCAAACATGGTAAGAATGCTTGTACTTCGAAATTTTGCTGTTAGTTTTCATTGCTAAATAATAAGTATCTCAAGATTCGAGTTAGGAGCTTACCCCGCAGCTCTATTCTGATAAAGTCAGTGATTCCCAGATTCTCCATGAATACACCAGAGGAAATGGTGGTCTTAAAAAAGAAGTGCACATCAGCAGTGAGCTCTCCATGGAAGGTTGGGAAATGAAGGTATGAAGCCTCAGTGTTAAAGGAAGCTGAATTCCAAAATGACTCTGGTTTAAAAACAAAAGAAAAAGACAAAACGAAAACTCATTAAGCATGCTTATTGCTTGAGCAGTTAATATTAGTAATTAAAATCAAGCCTTTAGTTGGAGTTCTGGACATTCATATCATAGTGTTATAATGACAATGTCCAAACAATGGTTATATTGAGGATTAAGAGTCTGGTGAATGGCTCACAGAGGGACGGTTCAGAGGGCAAGAGTATTTACCTACGAACCCCAGAACTCATGTAAAGATGGAGATAGAGCCAATTCCAAAATCTCGTCCTCTGACCTCTACACATGCACATGATACTTGTATGCCCTCCTAAACATCATAAACACACCATACACACACACACACACACACACACACACACACACACACACATACACACACACACACCAATAATAATAAATAAAATAAAGTTTATGAAAAGATTCTGACTTTGTATTTTGTGGGTGTTCACAGTTAAGAGTTTGTTTTGATTCTCAAAAGAAACTCAGGACTTCTGAATGGTACTGCATGCTTCCTGTACACATTGTGAAGGGAAAGAAGAAAGAGTGGAGGAAAGAGAAAGATATCTAAGGTAGATTGGGTGAGAGAAGGAAATGGAAATGTTCTACAGCACACTCCCTTTCAAGATGCTTCTCTGAAAACACACAATACAAGAAAAGTAAAATTCCCAACTTACATACAACGAGAACAATTAAAGTCATCTGCTGGTAAAACAACCAAGAATAAGGCATTTAAAAAAGAAGCTAAAAGAAATTCTAAAAGAAAAAGCAGAATATAGATTCAGATGAGATAACCTTACTAGAAAAATTGTAAACATCTAGGGATAGAATTAACGTAGCTAATATCAAATCCCTGATATATAGAGAAAGCTTAGATAATGACGTTGGGTGTGGAGAAGAGGGACAAGGGGCTGGAGAAAGCAGGAGATGTTTGGAAGGTAAAGAAGACAGACATAGCAGTATAAAGTCTCAGATACAGAGAATCCAACATGTGACAGAGAAATGTGTGAAAAAGCATTCTGAAATCATTAATCTTAAAGGTGACTAAGTTTAATTTAAAAAAATCACTTTGGTTTTAAGAAAATTTTTTTTACATAGAATAGTGTGTTCTTTATGAAAGTCTTTAAAAGCTGAAGTATTATCATGTGTTGCAGAGCTCAGTCCTCTCCACCAATCAGCCTTCACCTGCCAAAGATCAGCTGTGCCTACTTACGAGTCCGTCACAGTCTGGGCTGCGGACTGTTGATACTCCCTCACTCAAAAAGGAAATGGGGAGGATCATTAGTTTTGTACCTGAGATTCCAACCACTGTTCCCAACAATCTTATGCATTCTTCCCTAATTGCCCATGGATTCAGGGTCTCTGGTGGTACTAGCTTTATAAGCTGGGGAAGGTTATCTGAAGGGGATCTTCATCTATGGGGCCACAGGAAATTCATTATCTACATTGGGTGTAGACTCTTCTAGTTCAGTTGCTTTAGGGTCACCTGTATTTTGTAAATATACACCAACAAACTCACTGGTTCTCAGGATCAACTTCAGTGGAATCAAACTTTGGATTTTTATGGGACTTTATATGAAGGAGAATTTTACAGATTCGCAGGGGGGAAATTCTCACAACAGTAGCATTCCAGTTTCATGGATGCCTATAGAGTTAAAAGACATTATTTTTTATAGACAGAAAGTGCCAGCCTTTGGTGCTACTGCAACCTTTAGTAGATGGAGCCCAGTGAAAGAAAACTATGTCACTAAGGATGGACACTTGAAGAGGATTGTGGGCCTCTTCGTCTCTCAGTTTGCTTCTTGGCCACCAGATGGCTCAGCAGCTTTATTGTACTACATGTTACTCCCCATAGGGCGACACCAGATGAAACTTCCAAAACCACATGCTGAGAGCAACATTTTCTCTTTTAAAGTTATTTATATGAATTACTTGCTCATAGCAATAGAAAGATAACAAACAATGTTTTTCTACCCTGGCTGTAAGATTGCCACTAGTTCTGTGACCAAAATAAGGGTACTTGTCTACCTAATAACTAGAACATGTTATTGTAAAAATAGAACTGTGTACTTACTGTCTCCCTGGCAAAGCAAAGGCCCCAGTGTATAAGCAGCTTCAGAGTGTGGTCGGCCTGTGTCTGTCACCACCATCTCAGTGACAGGCAGGTGCTCCTTATGAGAAAGGACTATTGTGTCACTGGTCCTGAGAAACAACAATCCAACTCTTAAAATTATTCTAATTAACATGATGATACAATTACTTATGATAATGTTATATTATATTAAGAATACTATCTCTTGAGATAATGAAGAAATTACTGCTCTTTTAAGATTAGTCTCAGAATAATATTTAAATGAGTGTTAATTACAGTTACAAAAATTAATATTTTAGACTTAAACATTACAAAATTTTATCTTATTGATTTTTTAAAAGTCATTTTTTTGGTGATTGTATGCTCCTCTTTTAATTTTTTAATTTGTAAAACTGACAGATTAGAAAACAAAATAAATGCAATCCCTCTATAAGTAAATAATATACAAACTAGTGTGTGTGAAATTTCTCTGTGGCATGCTGAGTCCACTCAGTGGATAGACAGCACTCACTTCTGTTGACCAGGTACTGTGCCAGGCATCAAGTACACATAGTATGGTAAAATATGTATATGAGTGTTTTGCATCTATCTATGTTTGTGTGTCATGTGTGTGCCCAGTGCCTGTGGAAGTCAGAAGATGGTGTTGGATCCCTGGAATTGGAGCTATAATGGTTGTGAGTTACAATTTTAGTACTTAGCATTTAATCTTAGGACTTCTGTAAGAGTAACATTTGTTCTTAACCACTGAGCCATTTTTCCAGCCCCAAAACAAAATTTTTAACTCCCATATACAAAACTTAAAATGCTCATGGAATCATAGTGTTTCCACTCATGGAATCATAACATTTAAAAAGATGGATGAAGTAAATAATCTGGAGTGTGTAAAATATTTAATGGTGATGAAAGGTTATTTCTTTATTAAAAATAAGATCTCAAAACTTCTTCAACAGAAATATTTTCCCATTCACAACCTATTTTTTACTTATTCCCTATTATTTTCTGAAGTATATATTACTTGTAAAGCATGCCTAATTTGAAAATCCAAGTGATAAGTATTATAAAATGTGAAAATTATTAAATTCTGGTATGATGCATAAAGTGAAAAATTTCACACCTGATGTCTTGTAATAGTTAAACATAGGTGCATTAAAACACTGCCTAAAATTACCTTCAGGCCACGTGTATAAGGTGTATACAAGTAAAATTCATGCTTAGACTTGGGTCACTTCTCTATGATATGTCACTGAGAGTATGTAAGTGATTCAAATCTAAAAATATTTGAAACTCTTCTGAAACCCCCACAGCACTCTTCTTACAACTTCATTTGCAAATATATTTTTAACGTAACATTTTCCATTTCTATCCTAAAATTTCCTTTCATGGCAGTCTCAGGCCTATTGCATATAACTGTAACTATTCGGCACAGAAGTGTTAGTTATTAGTCCAGGGAGATGAGAGTATTAGTCAAGGTTTTGGCAGACCTGGGCTTTCCTTGATTGCCCAGACCCCTCCCTTAGTAGAAAAGAACACTATTTCATAAATGCTTATGTTCTCCATGTGATGTGCTTTTCAGTTTGACTGCTTTAAATAAATGTTTGGTCTACAATTATATATTCATTTAGAAAAGATACAATGATCTATCTGAACATATTTCATTCAAATATATTTTAACTTGTTTGAACAAAAATTATTTTTTATTTCAGCTCATATGATAATTATGCTCAAAATACTGCTACTTTATCTATCTATCTATCTATCTATCTATCTATCTATCTATCTATCTAT
>JANHMN010000006.1:421553-475545 GCA_030674055.1 Rhabdomys pumilio | reverse complement strand
GTGTGTGTGTGTGTGTGTGTGTGTGTGTGTGTGTGTGTGTGTGTGTGTATCTGTGTGCGCGCACGCACACGCTTCCTTCTCCCACAGCTGGAGCTACCAGCAGCTAACAGTGCTGGAATCTGAGTTTAGGTTCTCTTATTAACTGAGCCATCTCTCTAGACCCACATTTCAGAAATTTTAATAGCTCAATTATCAAAGGTACATGAGACAAATTTAAGAGTTTTAGTCCTACAAAATAAAACTGGAAGATGACTGATGAACAAAAGCCAAGGTTGTCTTCTAGTCACTAAACATAGGTGGACATAGATGCATGTGTACCTATATACATGTATGTATCTGTATCCACACAAATACATATATGTTCCAAATACATTTATTTAAATTTTATAATTTTTAAAAACTTAAATTACTTCTTTTTTAATTAATTAAAAAATTTATTTACATCTCAAATGCTGCCCCCTGGTGGTTCCCCCCTCACAGAGTCTCTCCACCATATCCTGTCCTCTTCTCTTGAGTGAGTGCCCCACTGCTGGTATCCTCACACTCTGGTGCATCACGTCTCTGCAGGAATATGCACCACCTTTCCCACTGACGCCTGACAAGGCAGCCCAGCTAGAACATATTCTACAAACAGGCAACAGCTTTTGGAATAGCCTCTGCTCCAGTTGTTGTTGGGGGACCCACATGAAGATTGAGCAGGACCTTCAGGTTTCATCTTCTCCAGGACATTGCTGAGTAGGTGGTTCTGAATCATTTAATGTTCTTTTGCTTTAATATTCTTTGACACTCTTTACTAGAGTATTTTAAGTTTCTTTGTACTTTCATTTGTCGTTTTTCCCTTAGTTGTTGATGACACATCTGGTTACTGGCCAACTTATGAAACTTTAGAATATATTAAATGAGAACTATTTGTTCTAGATTTCTTCTTCTAGAGAGTTGGAAATGATGGGTGAAAGCACATTTCTATAAAAATAATTAATTATCATGTAACCTTCCATAATAAAGCTGTGCTTATTTGTAAAAATAGCTAAACCAAGGGTGGTTTATAATATCAAAAAATTAAATCTCCTTGATGATGAAAAAATTGCATGCCCTGTAGATCGCTAAATTTTCTAAGTTACACATAAATTCTACCATATACATGCTGTTTTCTAGCACTTTGAGCAATTAGTATTTTTGTTTTAAACTGTAAAAAAAATCTTAGGGTCAAAGCTTCATATTTATTGCTAGAGATATGAACATATATGATTGTGAGAAATGTAGGAGCAACAAGGATGAGCTGGCATGGCTTTTGATTTTGCTACATAACATTTTATTTACAAAATATTAATACATATTTATGCAGTATTTCTACTTCTTAACATTATACAACTAACAAACTATTTTTATATATTATTGTAAACTAAGTAGATTTTTGAATCTACTCTCATTCTGATTCTATGTATAGCTCTTATACAAAGTTAAAGACTATTAACATACCTGTCATATTGCAGTACACAAGAAATGGCGTCAGTGGTCCACTTCCATCTACATCAATGTAGTGAAGTCCAGAAGGGCTCCCTCTGTACCTGTGGGCTTCACAAGACTGTTCATAGATGGCTGTAGGGGAATATCATTTACCAGAAATACAGTGAACTTCTCAATATTTTTAATTATAGTACAGAGACTTCCATTTCTAAATTAAGGATATATAAAATATATGATTCAGCATAGTTTTATTAATACATGTGAACTTATATTTGATTAGATAAAAGAAATATCAAATTTGTAAAATTAAAATTATTTTTATTAATAAGGTAGAAGGAAGTTATCAAATTACAATAAATTTGTGTTCAATAGTATTAGGTGTCATGTAAATTTGGTATATGTTTCTAATTTTTGTAAAAAGAAAATAGTATTTCAGTTATTAAAAATTAAGATGGCTTAGAAGATAAGAGCATTTGCTGTGTGAACACCAGAGTTTAAATTCTCAGCACCTAGTTAAGAATCCAGGTGTGGCTCAGCATTCCTGTAACCCCAGTGTTGTAGAAGGCTCAGTAGGAGGCTCAACGGGGGCTTGATGGCTACCAGACTAACTCTAGATTCAGTGAGAGACCCTGTCTCAAGGAAATATATTGAGAGAAATAGACACTCAACATCCTTCTCTGGTCTTTGTGGGCTGGATACCCATTAACACATAAGAGCACACACACAAGATGGAGGTTACATTGAGAATGTAATACCACCTTTAAGAGGAAATTATTTTGTAACATGGAGATTATACTTTCTCTGTGTACATGTTTTCTCTCACTTTTGAGTTAAGGATGAATATTTTGAAGCACAGTATGAAAGAGTTAGGAGGCAGTCTTGGGGAAATTGTAGCTTCCAATCCTACATGCTGTTTGGTCATAATTTTATTCAAACACATGACAAGTATCCATCAGAACTAAGTGCCAAAATTAAAGAAGAAAATTTTATTCTAACTGTAATAACTTAACATTCAACAACTGTTAGTTATAACCTACCCAGGTAATATAGTATTATCCAAGAAATACATGGTACTATTTCTTTAAAATAATTGAGTAATTATATCCTTTGCTTTAAATGAACATTTAAAAACATGAATGCAACTTATAAATAAGCAACTCATCGTCATTAAAAAAATAATTATGTTGAAAAGAAACTTTATTAAGCATTTTGAAAATGACAAATCATGGTAGTTCAAACTCAAAACAGGAGAGAAAATATTTTGATGAATATATTTTTATATTTTATTTATTCTGTATAATTGAACATTTACATTTGTGCATATAAATATGTTACCAAGATAAGGTATTCCTAACTTTTAGCTTAAATTCTAAAAAGACCAACAAGGCAACATTTTGACCTACAGAAAAGACATCGAATGCATAAGAATGCAAATGGCCTCTTGAGGAAGGAACTTGATGAATGTCAACTGTGTTGGTTTCTTTCATTAGAGCCTCAAAGGTCAGGTTTTTGTTGTACCAACAAGCTCATTTTGGCTTTGAAGACAAAAACCAAATGAACTAAACAAATGAACTGTGCCAAGAAAACGTTGTAAAAGGGAATGGGGTGCATTTATACCATTATTATAAGACTACTGAATTTTCTACATGTGTTTTCATAAATGTTAACTCAAAATATTTTCAAATCCTCAAGGAACATCAAGGAAGACAACAAAAATTGTATAATACTGGTTCAAAAACTAAAACGAGTTCAAGAGATCATCATTAATCTGCCTCATATTTATCTATGTTTGAACTAGGCTACTGGCAAGCCCACTCTCATGTTCCCTCACATATTGGCCTTGGAACATCATTAACCTTTATTGACCTTTCGAGCAACAGATCTTTCCCTCAAACTACCCTACCTAGAGACTTCTGTGACTAACCAGATTCCTTTTTACAAAATAATACCATCATAATTCCCACTAACAAGTAATGATTTTCAATCCTCTTTGGTTTAAGGCTGGACATACAATTGCCCTTGAAACATATTTTCAAGATTGCTTTCTTGGATTACAATACAAATTAGCCCAATATAAATGTAATTTTCTTTTATCTTGACTAGGCTGACTTAATTTTTTGATCTTAAGGAAATTTGAAGGTAAGGTATGGGTGTTATTTTTCTCTCATTTCACAAAATGGAATATTTAGAAAACTCTTTTCCAAAAAATTGTGTGTGGATGTCTGTGTGTGCATGCATGGAAATGTGTCAAAAACAAATTGCAAAGGGAATAGTACATTTATAGCATTATCATATGAACAACCTCAGATGTACTTCCTTAGGTACCACCTTTCTTAAGACAGGGTTTCTTGTTTGTTTGGAGATTACCAAATAGGCTGTTCTGGCTGGCCAGTGAACTGTAGGGATCCACCTACTTCTGCCTTTCAGTGCTGAAATTATAAACACTGGCTACCATGCTCCATTTTTATGTTAGTCCTAGAAATTGAAGTCAAGTCTTCATGCTTACATGGCAAATACTAAACTAAATGAGCCATCCCCTCAGCCAGTAAAACTGCTTTTTGTTCATAATGTGCAAGAATAAATCTTAACTCTGAACAACTTTAAAGTAAACAATGTGAATCTCATTACCAATGTCATCCTAAAATGACCCCAGAGTAAACTGTTGAAATCATTAGTATTCTTTCAATAAATGTCATAGGTTGGAACCGAAGTCAGATGGATTACTGTTCTGTCATTATTTTTTTTCATACAGATGTTTTTAATTGTGCAAGTATTTATACATGTCTGACAGGATTTATACTCATGGTTAGATTTTTGTAGTAGGCTTAGCTAGAGAACACATAGCAAAGAGAATAATTGAAACTTTTGTTTCTCTGAGTCCCTTGACTTTTTAAATGACAAAGAATATTTGGATCAATTACATGACTATACAAAAAAATGTTCACTTATAAATAAGTCTCATGACTAAAGGTTTGCTGAAACGCTGCTTCATTCACATGGTACATCTATTTGAAAACCTTAAGTGCTAAAAATCCACAATTATCAAGAACATGATTACATCATGTTAAATTTAAATATTTGAGGGCTAGAGAGATAATCAGCGAATAAGAGCACTGGCTGCTCTACCAGAGGACCAGGGTTCCATTCTCAGCACCCACATGACAGCTCACAACTGTGACTCCAGTTCCAGGGGATCTGACGTCTTGACACAGACATACATACATGCAGGCAAAACATCAATGCACATAGAATAAAAACAAATAAATCATCTTTAAAATTTGAAATATTTACCCTTTCAACATTTTGGTATTTGGGGAGTTATATTTGAATACAGTGTATAGGCATGCATTATTAGTAAAACTAGTTCATGAATTATTCCTTGTAAGGGAAGTTTCTGAGTATGGAAGAAGATACAGAGGAGTTAAGGAAGGTATCAAGACTTGATGTGCAAGACTATGCTTAGAGAATAGACGTTCTGTAGAAGTAGAAGGTCTAATCTCTATGGCAGTTCTGTTACTTTGTAGAGTTACTCACACTTTGGTTTTAGAGAAATCCCTATAAAAAGTGAAGTGTAGAAATAGAAGACTTTCTAATCTTAATGCGTGTTTGATGGGTCAATCTGCAGGAGGGTTGGAGTGGATTGTCTTCTCCCTTGCCAGGCTCATACAGAACTCTGCTATTGGGAATCCAGGGGTCTCCTTTAACTTCACTTGCATCCCTAAGTGGAGATATAACAATTTATACTCTGACTTCTCAGTATAGTTTTTGAAAAAGGTCAGGTAAATAAATCTCATGGAGTTGTGAAAAGATTTTGGTGGGTGGGCACTTGATGTGAAACTGAGGACTTGATGTCTTCGGTAGTTTGAACAAGAATGGCCCCTATAGGCTCCTCTGTTTAAATAATTACTCATCAGGGGGTGGCACTACTTGGAAGTTATCAAGGGATGAATAAATATAGAGATGACAGGGCTTCAGTTTAGCTTGGTACCATCTACCAGTGGATCCTACTTGAGTCATTATCTGTCCATCCATTGACTCATTTGTTTGTCCATCTGGACCTGGACCTGCACCTCACCTCCACTGTCCAGAGATGCTGTACCTTACATCTGAAGCTAGGTTAGAGCTTGGGCTTGATTTTGTAAGACTTTCAACAACTCTCTATTATGCTCATTGTTCATTAACATCTTGTCTAACTGCTTGCACTGATACTCTTTGCATCTCTGCCTCTGCCTCAAGCAAGGTATTTTTGAATTTCTTGAATTTTGCTATGACCTTTTAACTCCTTTGTAACCATTCTGTAACCTATAACACATATACAGATATATTTACAATTAGATGTGTAAATTAAAGTGGAATAAAAGAACTCGTGCTTGCCTACAGTCAGTTATTGAGAAAAATCAGGACTTCTTGTTAAACTGCAGTTAAAAAAGCCAATGTAGCTTGTGAATTTACTGTTAGACAATAATTTCTAATATGGTGGAAAGACACAAACATGTCCACCTATGTTTCTGACATAACACATTACCATATATACCTATCCTGAGATTCCAGTTCAGTAGATTTGGGTGAGTCCTGAGAGTTTATATTTGTTACTAGTTCCTAGTTGTTTCTGGTACTACTGCTTAAAGACCACCTTTCAAGTGTCCTAACGTGAAGGTTCTGGAAACAGCTTCCTTAGTTCAAATCATCACTGTGTCATCAAATAACTGGATGTCAAGCTTCTTAATCTCTTTCTTTCCTAGTCATCACAATAAAACCAATAATGGTATTTTAGTCTTGATTCACTCTAGAGTTTAATCAGTTTATTTATTGAATTCACTAGAAAAGGACAGACATACTTAAGAACTCAATAAGTACACATTTTATGATTCATTATCATCTCCACCAAAGAAAAATCACAACTTAAGAGACTTTAATTGCCTCTTCAAGGATCTTTTTTTTTTTTTTTTTAAATCTTAATTGTATTACATTCAAGCTTGAGAAAGCTTGGCAAATGATTATTTTTCCACCTTTCTCTGACTGAAAGGATTACAGGAATTAAATCCCAAGTAAAGAAACAAGTGTTACAACATGTGTTCTTTATTTTATTTTGTTTTGTTTTTACCCTGTACTATACAGCTTTTAAACCTTTATTTTTGTGTGTGGATTTATTTGCCTATATGTATACATGTTTATGTGCATTCACATGCATGTGTATTGTATGTGCACATGTTTGTGGAGGCTAGAGATTGACTTCAGTTTAACAGCTCTTCACTTTAATTTAATTTTGTATTTTGAGACAGGGTTTCTTTGTGCTGTCCTGGCTGCCCTTAAGCTTGCTTTGTAGACCAGGCTGGCATTAAACTAAGAGATCCACCTGCCTCTGCCTCCTGAGTGCTGGGATTAAAGACATGTGCCACCATACTCAGCCTCTACTTTATTTTTTGAGATGAAGTTTCTCACTCAACCTAGAGATTCCAATTTGGTTAGATTGGTTAGCCTGCAGCTCCAAGGATCCTCTTGCCTCTGTCTCCTGAAACGTCTGTACTGACATTTTAGGCAGACTGCCGTGGGCTGGGGCTGGGAATCTCATGTATTCGTGCTTGCAAAACAAGTACTTTTCCACCTAAGTCACCTCTCTAGTCTACACCCTGTTCTATATATTATCCTACTAGATTACTTTGCTATTGCTGACAAGGTTCATTTAAGCTGTACTTAGTGTTACATATTTATTTGTGTCTCTCTGCTGTCCTGGTATCAGATGTCAAGTGTTGAGGCTGTGGTTCGGTGGCACAGCATTTGTCAATCATGTACAAAGCCTAGGTTTAATCTGTAGCATCAAGTAAGCAAATACATAAATAAACAATAAATAAAGTAGCTTAAAAGAAACAAGACAGCAGTTGGGTGCTGCAATACTTATTCTGATGTGTCTGCATGCTTGGAGATATGCAGATAAACATAACTAATGAATAATGTAATAAAATTATCAAAAAAGATAACAAAAGACAAGGAAGTCACAATGACATGCGGGTTGAGTTGTGAAGCTTACAGGAATGGCAGGTTGTTCCAGTGTAGCCCGTGCCTTCACAGTCACAGGAGAAGGTATCCCATGACTGGGTACATCTACTCCCATGCTCACAGTAGCTGGGGAAACACCTATAAGAAAACAAACATAATTACTATACCCCCTGGCTAACAGGGGTGTGCACAGGAGACTGGGAGGAAAAAAGTGAGGGGAAACTGCAGTTGGGATGTAATGTATGAGAGGAGAATAAATAAAAAAGGTTAAAAATGGATTTGTAGCATATACGGAAAATTCAACATGATCAGTGAGCACTGAGTCTGCCATCAAGGTTTCTATTAATAACAATAATTTTAGATAATGGATTTTGTTGCATATGACAGCTTAATTTGAAACATAACTTATTTTTCATCCTCAATATCAAAATACTGACATTATGTGTCTAGCAAAATTTATTTCATATATAAAATAAAATTCATTAAAGGTCAATTTAGTAATTGTAGACATTTTTAAAAAAAGAAGTTGCAGGAAAGAAGAAGAGAAAGGACAGGGATGTTTTTCCATATTATAGCAATGTGCTTTGAGAAATATTAAATACATTTTTAAAAGGCATGCAGTTGTCTTTTACCTTTAGGGTAAGCAATCAGCTTTAAAGAGAGAATGTTGCTAAGATGTCAGCACTACTCAAATCTGCCTATACATTCGGTACAACCTCTCTCAAAACCTCAACGACTTTTTGTTCTCTTTCTTAAAAACTTGGGGAAAAAAAATCTACTCTAAAACTGAAAAGAATCACTAGGAACCCTGAATAGCAAAACAACCAGGAAAAGAAAGAACAAAGTGAGAGGTACCTGATACTTCCAGAGTCTTCTGGATGTAAACAAATCATGTTTTGTGAGTCATTGGAAAGCTGTCTAAACAATAACTTACAAATGGGAAAAAAATCACACACATCTCTCTTTTAGCCTACAGCTCTTGTCATTTACATTCATGCCTGTCAGACGGCCTATGTGCTGCACTGATGGCTGAGTTGGGCTGCATGTTGCCTGTCAAGCAGGTGCACCACTTAGCCAGTGACTAGAGCCTTCTCAGCACACTTCCCTGTGACCAGAGTCTGGAGTTTTCCAGTGGATGCCGTCTTGGGTCTATTTCAAGAATTCTAATTTCACAGGGAATTATAAAAGCAACTGGGGCAACTTCCTGTACAATGTACCTTCATCTTCAAATTAATTATGTTTTTCCTATAAAACAACCAACATTCACAGGGAAAAAATGTTTTGTGTCAAATTAAGTTTCTATGAGTGAATTTTGTATTTGGTAGGAATTATGTTCTTTTAATACATCATCAGGTATGATTATAAACCAAAGATTTCTTTGCTGGCAACTGCACAGTTAATGTTTAAAGTAGTAAAATTAACTTTTCTCCATGAAGTAGAAGGCGATAAATCCTATTTGTAGGTATAACTTTTACATTTTTAAACAGTATCACATTAATCTTTATTTTTGTGTTTATTTTGGTTGACATGTAACAATAATTGTACAGATTTTTGAGGTATTGTGTGATATTTTCATCCATGTTAAGTATTATTTGTTGTTGGCAGTGGACATCTAGGGGAAGGCACTAAAGCACAGAATTTATAAAACTAATGTTTTTCTAGACATGAGCAAGTGATTATTTTCAGATAAAATTATTATAGATATAGACTACAACTGAGAGCAAAATATTTTTAAAAAACAATTTGTCTGCCATCTTGACTGCTTGCCTGCCTGTCTGTCTCCCCTGGCCCCCAGTGTATGGGGTTTGTGTGTGTGTGTGTGTGTGTGTGTGTGTGTGTGTGTGTGTGCACGCACGTGTGCACATGTGCATGTGCGCATGCTATGTACATGTGGATGCCAGAGGACATAAGGTGTTTGTCCTCATCTTCTGTCTTGTTTGAGACAGGGTCTTTTGTTCATCCATGCAAATGACAGGCAAGCTGGTCCATGAGCTTCAAGAGATTATCTTGTTTCTGCCTTGCATCTTGCCATAAGAACACTGGTGTTACAGATGTATACTCTGTTTTATTTTAATTTATGTAGGTTCTGGGAATCTAAACTCAGGTTCTCGCATTTGGATGGCAAATTCTTTATCCACAGAGCTATCTCGTAGCCCGAACTATTAAAAGTTCAAATGTTATTCATGCCTTCTTTATTCGTCACTAAGTCTGTTGCTATGAACAGATGTTCATTCATTTCTGCTGTCAAACTTCTTGAGAATTTACTTTACATTTATTCTGCAGAAGAGACAGTTTTGTCTGGTACTGAAATTGAAAGAAAGCAGCCTCTCCAATTCTTCTGCTTCATAGTATTATGAGTTTCCAGTGCAGAGATATATTGACTAGGCTTGGTAACTATGAACCTGGGACTATTTTGAGTTAAAGTTCAAAAAAAAGGATGTAATGCCTTAAAGAAAAACCTTTTAAATATTTTATTTTATGTGTATGGATATTCTGCCTGCATTTGTATTTATATTCCATATAAATACCCAAGGAGAGAGAATCAGAACTGGAACTGAAGTTACAGATGGTTGTGAGTTACCATGTGGATGCTGGGAACTGAATTCAGGTCCTATGGAAGAGCATTGAAACTTAACTGCTGCATATCTCTAGCCCAATATATTACAAATAGATTTTATTTGTATATATCTGGGTGAATATATGCCACACAAGGGCATCTGGAGCTGTACTGTGGTTGTGTGCTGCCAGACAAGAGTGCTGGAACTGAACTCAGATTCTCTGTAAGACCAGTATGAACTCATAACAGCTGAGCCATCTCTATAGCCCCAGAAATATGTCTTCTGATAAAGTTCTGTCATTTGAAAAAATGTTAATACAATGAGATACGCAAAAGTCTTTCTAATTTCACTATAAGTGTGACTATGTTATTTCTAGCTTTAAACTTTGAAAGAAGGCATGCTAAAATGACCCAGCAAGGTTCTTACCGGTCTATGATGCCACAGGAGTCTATCTGGAGGTCACTGAAGCCCCCCAGCACTCCCT
The DNA here is from genome assembly GCA_030674055.1 of Rhabdomys pumilio. Classification (NCBI taxonomy): domain Eukaryota; kingdom Metazoa; phylum Chordata; class Mammalia; order Rodentia; family Muridae; genus Rhabdomys; species Rhabdomys pumilio. Next base: position 465,039 of record JANHMN010000006.1, on the reverse strand, counting down.
GCTGTACTGCAATAGGGTCTACCACTTTGTCATCAATAGAGATGAGCCTCAGGCAGCCCTGGAAGCCTCCAAAAGAACTGTCACATCCAAAGCTAGAGCTGTTGTTGGGACAACCTGAATGCAAGCACAAAGACAGGAGAAACTCAAGGACCATGACAACCATTTGTTCCATGATTACTGAAAGCTTCTGCTTGTTGACATCCTTGAGAAACAAACTTTGATTTGACTAGGCACAATGAAAGCCCTCATCAGAAAAGGGACTAATCTAAGAACACAAGTTAGATCAAAGGTAAGATAGTAACTAGAATTGAAAAATTTCAAAACTGGAATAAAATTAAGATAAAAATAAAATCAACATTTTTCATATTTGTTAATGTTGCACATCTAAGTGAAGTTCAACTTCTTTTTAATATCTTGTTAAGATATTAATACATTTTACCATCATTTTGTATACATGAAATAAATAAAAATAGCAGTAAAATTAGAATAGTTTAAATCAGAGGCTATACTTTAAGATTTAAGAAATGCTGGGTTCTTGAATCATACTAGTTACAAAATACAGCTGGGTACTCTAATTTATCAAAAACATGTTAAATATCCACTCATGTTTCATATGTTATCATATATGTGCATTTGAGATTGTTTAAAAACATTTTGTGTTCTGACTTAATAGAAATACTTACATTGGCTTTTCTAGTAATTTTAAAAATTAAGTTCTTTAATCACATGTTAACCAAAGGCTATATTTTACTTTAACATCATAAATACCAGGAGCCTCCACATAGTTAGAATACATGGTGGTAAATAAAAATCAGTAGTGTAGAACTACAACTAGGAAAGGAGGAGGTAAAATTTTCCTAATTTGTAGAGTATATGATCAAAGACCCTGAAGACCCTGCCAGAAAACACTGACATGACAATCACATCCAGAAAACCAACAAGACACAAATCAACATTTAAAAACCAAGTGAGTTTATACATATACCAATAATAAATTAGCTGAGAACGCAATCAGGAAAAAAAAATCTCATTCACAGTAGCTTTAAAAATACACAGAAATAAATTTAAATCTTGTTAAGAATGTGAAAGATGACTACAATAAAGAATTTTAAACAGTGGGAAAGGAAATTAGAGAAAACAGCAGTAGAGGTAAAGGAACTTTCCATGCCCATGGATAGGCAGAATTATGTTGTGATAATGATTGTATCTAACACAAGATTCCATGTAAGACAATGCCTTTTTTCATATAAGATGACAATTTATTGTTAAATAATTGAATTATACCTATCTCTGCCTTGCTTACAAATGAATAAGACTCAGACCGTGATTTATTTATTTATCTTTTACACAATTACTGGGGGATTACCCCTAAATCTATTTTTCTAATTTGCTAGTCTGTCTACTTCCCAGCTGCATTATCCAAGTACTTGCTGTGTGTGTCTTCCCGGGTTATTTCTGCTCCACCTGTCAGTCCTCAGGGGACATGCTTCTGGCCCGTCATATCTAATGGAGACCTCCTGTAACCATGTATTCTTCTTTCACTCTTTCTCTCTTCTCCCTACCTGCGACATCCCCCCACCCTCAAACTGGTAACTTAAACCCTTATGCCCTCTATTCTCCCCAGTAATTGGCTGTTGCCAGTTTTATTTAACCAATAGTTTTAAATTGGGGAGCAAAGTTTACACAACAAAGGCTGGCATGTGTGAGAATTTGCTCATCTTGGAGTAACCAGATCTTGGGGTACAAAATTTCGCATGAATACACAGGAGTACCAGACAAACCCCCAACACAATATGATTTGTTTTATCATCTAGCTTTTAGAGGTGTAGCATTATCTGTGTGTGGATTATATTATAGCATTTGATGTTGAGAAATTCCATGTGAGCTACAATGTAGTTTCCTTAAATAGTAAGTGGAATTAAAAAGTATTGAAATAAAAAAATTAGCTTTCTGTAGTTTTTTCTTCTTGCTTGGAAAAATAAAATGTTTTGTGTTCTTTAAAAAAAAATTCAAATATGTTTATTTGAGGAAAGAAATCATTTGTTTCTTAGTTTAATTGATTTAAGTATATATGATAACTGGTGAGATGCAGTGAAGATCGTTTGGACCCTATGTCTGTCAATGTGGTTGAGTTACCTTCACTTACCTCCAAAATAGTAAGTGTTGCCTGAATGAATCCACAAAGACAGAGTCTGAGCAGAAGAGTCTCCATCTACCACGAGGTTTAGGTAGCTGTCCTGAGCAGACAAGGAAACTGAGTGCCACAGCCCGTCGTTCAGTATGGCACCTAGGAAAATAACTAGTTACAGACATCTACATTTTGAAAAGTGTAACCACTTATTCAGATCACTGAATAAGTCAGAGAAAAACAGGATTTATGTGCAGATAGATTACTGAGGAAAACTAATTAACCATTTTCTGTAATGAAATGAGTACCTTTATTATGACAGCACACAAAGAAAACATTACTTCCTCTAAAGACTCCCCTGCAGTAAATGCTGATCATATGCTTGGAGCTTCACCTTAAAATTAAGTATTCTGTTTCTTGCTTCCCTCACCCTTCCACATCAGGCTACTGATTCTTTTACCTTTCAACATGGACTCAGTGTCAACAACCCTCCAGGAAGCTTCTGTGTACTTGTGACAGGGATTGTGGACACTTTCAGTTTTTGAGACAGAAGGGCTACCTGATTTCTGTGTCTTTGGGGTACATAAGGCATGTTTGAATCATCTAACCTTCTACCATTCCAGCCATTCCAATAAATTTCTTTTTATAATACATACATATATTGGTTTTGCTGTGCTAGAGAACTCTGATAATACAGGCTGACTGGGGAAATGAATCAAACACCAATCAGTCAAAAAACAAAGCTTCTTGGACTTTGTTGGCACCTTTCAGGACAAAGTGGTGGTTACCCATCATCTACTGTGTTACAGAATATCTCCTCACCAAAATAAAGATACTTTGTTAAGTAGTTTAGAAGTTAAAAAGCAAGAAGAAAAGTGAGTATCTCTATGTTTTGCCTAGCTTGTGAAGTTCCTCTGTATTTCTTCTGGATGGAGGTTGGGTTAGTCAGAAAACAGAGCCTAAAGATATTACATATATCTTTAGGTATATTGGGATTATTTTTATCTGAGAAACATACACTTTTAATTTTTTGTATATGAACATTTTGGGTCAAAAGATTACTACTGGCTGCATATCACACATATAAATAGTCTTGAGTAGTCTGAAGAGGAGAGGTCAAACCCATGTCTTCAAAAAGAAATATGTTATTCCATCCTTTACTTATGCTACAGAATGACCCTAAGTTCTCTTGGCTGTCTGTGAGGTTTAGGGATACAAATTACCTGTTGTGATGTTCTTCGAGGGTTGACCTGGCTCAGAAAGGCTCAGAATGAGTTTTCCACTCTTAAGAAACAAGACCAAACTTCCTGAACCATGCCCCAGTTGGCTAAAAAACACATATCCTGCCTTGTTCCACGTTCGGAGCTCAAAAGCAAGGGACATTTTATCTTCTCTTAAACTCCCTGGCAAAGCCAGGTAACTCCCAGAACTCAGAAAAGTCACTGGAACTGTCTGCGGTTGTGGGCATGTGAAGGACACATTTCCCTATAAATAAAACAAAAGCACAGGTGAAGAGCTCGCAGTCGTGATTCTGCCCCATTATTCTTCTATCCTAGCTTATTTGGGGATGGGGGTGGGGCGTGAAATTCTTAGTGTTCTAGTTTTCAGGATTGCAAAGGCATTCAATGTGTGCTAATTCAGCAAGAGTGTGTTCTGTTGTTTATTCCCCACCCCCACCCCGGTCTCTCTGCTAGGCTAGAGGCTTTAACAAGGAACAAGACATCTTACTCTTAGACTATCTAAGTAGCATTTGTTCTTTAAATTGTATTCCCCAGAATCTGCTTTATACCAGATCCACTGCTTTATTAGTCCTGCCACTAAAGAAAGGGCTCATTAAATCTTTAGCAACACTTACTCTGTTACCTCTCTCTCTTCCTCTCTCTCCCTCCCTCCCTCCCTCCCTCCCTCCCTCCCTCCCTCCCTCCCTCCCTCCCTCCCTCCCTCCTTCCCTCCCTCTCTCTTTCCTTAGTGTTTGGAAATTTTCTGATGATTTACACATGGACTGGGATATTTCTGGGATCTCTGCTTTCTTCTCTTTTATTACTATCCATCCACATGCTGATTCTAACACTGTAGCTTCTTAGCATCTTGTGATATCTAGCTAGCCTGGGCCACAGTTTTGTTTTTCTTGTATATTTTCTTTTGGTTTTAATTTTAGGTGAAAAAAAGGATACTACTTTGGTATTCACTTGTTCTATGAATTTCAGTTCTGTAATAAAAATCTTCAGCACTTCTCATTCTAAGTGGGGTCATCTTTGAATTGTTTCTACCAGTAGACTAAATATGACTTTAGATAACAAGCTTTTCTAATATAAGATAGATAAGCTCAGGTTAGGATAGTGGTTCAACCCTGCTGAACAGTCACCAGCAGACAGTTAAAATCCTGGACCAGGCCAATTAAAATCCTAATCTCCAGGGGTATATTTTGGACAAGGTTTCATTAATTTTCTGTCTCTTCAATATAAAGGCATGATCCAAAACTTAAATTCTTTTAAAAACAGAATTATATATAAAAATTTTTGTCTTAATGTACTTCAGTGACTAATATTAGATGATTTTTCATTTTAAAATATTGCCTAGTATATATTATAATTATTATAATTGTTCATATTCATAATTATAATAAAACTCACTTTTAGATTTTGTTTTTTTAATCCTTCTGTGGGATGGTGAGATGGCTCAGTGGTTAAAGGCATTTATTAACAAGCAGTTACCTGTGTTTAACCTCTGGGACAGGGGTAGAGAATCAATTCTTCCAAGTTGTATACACACACACACACAATCACAGAGAGTAACTATAGTATACTCTAAAATTCTGTTATGAAAAAGTTATTGTAAGAAAACATTTGCTATAATGAATTAAATGTGAAAAGATTAAAAGTAAGAGGCACTTTTTCCCATGGTATGAATTTAATTATTTGACTCTTAGTTGCAGGTATCTTGACTGTATGAATCGAGTTTGAAATGATTGCAGACCTCTTGAGTTGTAACAGTTATGAATTGTCCAGAGTAACCCTGAATGACTCCCAGCAAGCTATATATACACAAAGCTATTACAGTAGTGCATACAACTGTGTAGAGAGCTGTACATTGATATTCAGAATGTGCCTGTTTCTTTGATACTACATTAAGATTAATAAAGTATATCCTAACAGGGATAAGATCACTCTGTTCTAACCAGTATATGATTCTTTTTTTCTGACTTAAGTTTCACTTGAGTCTCACCCCAACCCATAACCATGTTTCTGTCAACATGTCTCCCAATAAATTGTATTCTGTCAAATCCAGGATCTGCCCGCTTATTTTACTTTGACTTCATAGAACCATGGATCTTGTTCTCATTCACTGGATCTTAGTTGTGGTGGGCACACAATTGTGGTATGTTAGTCTCATTGTTCAGCTGGGCAGTTGTCCGCTATAACAAACATCATTGGATGAATGATAACTCATTGAATAAATCAATTCTAGTAACTAATTTTGCCAAATTGTGAAATGTTTTCCTTTTAAATATTGAAGTAACTGTCTTTCTATTTTCATAATGAATACATAATTGGATAATTCTCAGACTAGAATTCTTATATATAACATTTATAGTTTCTTGTGCAACTTGGAAAGAATTCTCTTTTTGTCTGTTTTCATGTAAAATTCATACCTCACTATACAATGTATTTAGTGAATCATTTTCTCAGTGATATTAAGGACTGATGAAACATTAAGGTAGTTATAATTCTCCTGATTATCTATAATCAATAATTATCAATTTATCCATCAATAACTCAGAATAATAGAACATTTTTATAGAGATGGTGTTTATCCCTGTTTCTTTTTTCAGCCCATTTCCTTTGGTAAAAATACTTTAGGATAGGATAGAGATTTTAGGGTATAGGAGGGATTCTTCTTTCCACCAAAGATTGGAAAATAAAAGATAGATTTAGGTTCAAGTGTTGCTTGAGGCATCTTGACATGAATTTCCATTGGCCAAATGTTTCATTGTGGGTAGTTTCTGAAAAGAGTATTTCCAAGGAAGTTAACACCATTAATTCGTTGTCTTCTTTCTCCCTTCATTCAGGAAACACTTTCTATTTCAGTTTCTCCTGGACAGGAACTTAGGGTAGATGAGAGATCTATTTTTCTCTTCCCTTCTCCATCTATTATCTATCTATCTATCTATCTATCTATCTATCTATCTATCTATCATCTAACAATCTATCTACCTACCTATCATCTATCTATATCTCTCTACTGTTTTCTCATCTGTCTATATATCTATCATCTATATTTATCATTCTCTATATGTAATCTTTCTGTCTATCTCTCCCTCTCTCATGTATCCTATCATCTCTATATTTATCATCCCTTTCTCATCTATCTATTAATCATCTATCTATCTATCTATCTATCTATCTATCTATCTATCTATCTGTCATCTATCTATCTCTATCATCTCTCAAGTTTATAGTGTTGTTGCATATATAGAGGCCAGAGGTTGACACTGTCTTTCTTAACTGTTCTCTGAAGTTTTTAAAGATATGGTTCTTTAACTGAACCAAAAACTCACTAACTTAGCTAGACTGGTCTGGTTATTAAGCCCCTACATTCCCATCTCTGGGGTTACAGATAAGCAGTACTGTGCCCAGCTTTTTATACTTGTATCAATCAAACTTGGGTTCTCATGCATCTGTGGCAAACATTGTTACTAACTGAGACATCTACCAGACTCTTTATTTACTTTTAAATTTTTATTTACTTTACTATTCAGTTGTCTGTGTGTGTGTACAACCTGAAGGAATTAGCTCACTCTTACCATATGGGCTGTAGGATCAAACTCATGCTTCTGTAACAAGTGTCTTTATCAGCTGAGCCATCTTGCTGGCCCTTTGTTTACTTTTAGTATTGTCCCATGTGTCTAATGTGTGTGGACCCTTCTCATTCTTCCTTGTTTTGTTATTCACTCAATTATCCCTAATGTATAACCTTTCACGAATCTTAATGGTGTTTGTCATTTGGGTTATCTCAGTACATTGCCAGTGGTATTCATAGTAAGTTTAAGGCTTATCATTTTATTTATTTTCCCTATCACACTGGAAGTTTTATGGACTCCATTGTTATTCTAACTCTTATCATATACTTTCCTAAATGATATATTATCTTATGGCCTGTTAACCTACAGCCAGAGATATTTTAGGAGTTTGGTGATATAACCCGTATACCAATGCATAGTAGCATGTAATGGGAAATAAAGCATTTAGCAAGAGCCTTACCTTTAAAAAACTCAGATATTTTTAAAATTTAAAACATGTAGAAAAGTTTGCTAACTCAGTATATGGAAGCATTTCCAGTAGATTAGGGAATGAGCCATCAGGGATTTTCATTGCAAAATAATTGGGCTCCTGAGAATAAAATCCCCTAAACTCAGAAGACATGTGAATTCTGATCTACATGCAAAAATAGGATATTTTAATTCATATTAAAATGAAACAATTGAGTTTCATGAAGCAAATATTCTCCTAATTATTTTTCTCTCTTATTTCTTGTTTAAAGATTCGCTTTATTTGGTTATGTGTATATATTTGTGTCTATATGAATGGATGTGCACACAAGAGGAGATGCCTGTGTAGGCAAGAGGCATTAATCCTTTGGTGTTGAAGTTAGAGGTGGCTGGCTGTAAGCCAACTAACAGGTGCTGGGGACAAAGTTGGGTCTTCTGCAAGAGCAGTATATGATATTAACCACTGAGAAATCTTTCCAGCTCCACTTTCTAATTTTTACACATGATAAAATTGTTATATTACATGGCAGCTTTTAAAAATATGAGTTGATTTAAAAAAAAAAGTGTTGTATTAGACACAGCTCTGAAAAGAATCACTCTCCCTATACGGGCTCCTTTTATGTCAACTCGGCACAAGCTAGAGTCATATGAGAGAAGGGAGTCTCAGTTGAGGAAATGCCTCCATAAGATTGGGCTACAGATAACTGTGTAGGGCATTTTCTTAATTAGTGATTGATGTGGAAGGGCCCAGACCATTGTGTGTGGGACCACCCTTGGGCTGGTAGTCCTAGATTTTATAAAAAATCAGGCTGAGCAAGCCACAGCAAGCCAATACTCAACACCCACCCATGGCCTCTACATCAGCTTCTGCCTCCAGGTTCCTATCCTGACTTCCTTTGATGATGAACAGTGATACTGAAGTGCAAGCCAAATAAACCTTTTGGTCATGGTTTTTCATTACAGGCAATAGAACTCCTAACTCTCTCTCTCTCTCTCTCTCTCTTTCTCTCTCTCTCTCTCTCTCTCTCATGTACATGTATGTATGGGTGCACTCATCAGGAGTGCATGTGGATGCCAGAGGCCAGAGTTAGAATTTCTTCCTCAATCATGTTTTTGCCTTCCTTTTTGAGCCAGGGTCTGTGACTGAACCTGGATACTGCCATTTTGACTAGCCTCCTTGGCAGTGAGTCTCTGAATTGACTTGTCTCCATACTCCCACGCTAGAGTTACAGGCATAAACCACCACACTTAACTTCTGCCTGGGTGCTAGGAATCTGAAGTCTAATCCTCATGCTTGCACAACAGACTTTACCCATTGAGCAATCTTCCCAGCTAAGAACAATTCTTAAGTGCAAAAGTTGGTAATAACTCCTTTTCTCCCTTTCCCTTTTATAATCTCTTACCTTAATTAGAATTTGTGGTTCGTGTTTCTTGGCTAATTTAATAATATTGACTCCATTATAATAAATATTTTCTAAACATCCATGAAAATTTTTATGTGGGAATGTCAGGAAATGCCCTCCAGGCATCAAAATTTCTCCAAAGCTGATCTTAGAAAGAAAAACAGGAAATAAATAACATTGTTTAGTGATTTTGTGATGATCTTTTTAACCATTTTTGATGAACAGATGTTGCCCTTATGAATCTATTTATCTCACCATAGATTTTCTTGTTTGCTTGTTTCACATGAAGTATCCTGTTATCATGATGTGTTTTGACAGTCTAAATTCTGACTACATTTGCATGTAAACTTAAAGGAAATGACCTTTTTCCACCTAGGAAATAACTGGGGCTTGGTGAACTTGATGGTCAGTTTCTTAAGAGTTCACTGTGTAGATTAGGCTGGCTTTGAACTTGAGAGATATGCAAGCCTCTCTTTCTCAAATGTTGTAGTAATTATTTAAAAAGCGGCCATTGGTCAAGCCGACTGTCTAAGCTGCAGCAGCTCTGCTGAGCTCAGCTGCTATGTTGTGTAACCAGAGGCCACGTGCACGCCGAAGCTAGAAACGGCCATCTAGAGACATCAGCCTTGCCACCCACAAGATGCCAGCATGGGAGATGGCTCTGCCAATCTTCCACACTGTCTCTGCAAGGCTGGGCAGTGCCCAGACTATCCCGCCAACCACACGGGCTCAGTACAGACGAGACTCTAATGCTTAGATTATCCAAAGGCTTATATATTTAGTAATGATCAGTAACAAGATGCCCATACAATTAGAGGTGGTTACCCAATACCCAACCTAGATATACCAACTACCTTTGATTGCTACAGACAATCGAACATCAGCCTCCATGTCCACTTCTCTCCTTCTCCATCTCCCCTAGCTCCACCTCTTCCTTTTCCTTTTCCTCTTCTTTCTCCTCCTTTTCCTCTTCATTCCTCCCATCTTAGCTCCTCCTATACCCAAAGTTTGGATTGCAGATTGCAACACCTCATCTAGCTTTAATCAATAATTTTTAAAATGTAAGATTTGTCTCAAGGTCCATAAAATATGGTCATTGCACTGAATACTCTCTCGCCATGACAAGTAAGTTAGGGTAATCAAAGTTCATATGGTATGGGACTGGGTCTTCTGAAAATTTTACATAGCAAAACCATTTGCACCTAATAGGTATCATAGTTTTCCTGGTATGTTATGATCCTTTCAACACTGTCTTGTGAAGAACTGGAAGGATTTATGTTATTTAGCAGTGTGATTTAGATATATATTGGAGAAAATTGCACAATAGTTAACCCCCTTTAAAAGCTAAGATACTGTTTATGTGTAAGCATTTGTCTCTCTGAATTACTACAAAGTGGTATTTCAATTTAAGGTGCATATTTCCAGATTATAATTTCAGCTAAATTACACAACGTCTAACAACCTCAAAATTAAGATCCAAGTAACTGGATTCCTTGTTCACATGGACATGATGCATGTGTTTGTCCAGGGTGAAGTTCACATGCACATTTTGTAGCTCAATGAGCACAGAGTGCCAGTGCCAGTCGTCCAGAAGGCTGCCTAGGGTGAAGTTCATGATAGAATTAACAGGGGGCAGGTTTCCATTGCCTTAAAAAGGAAAAACAAAACACTGAGTTAGTTCTTTAAAAATCACTCATTCTTTTGAAAAATTAACACTATAATTTATATCCATCTTTCCATCCTAAGGACCATCTGACTTTCTCCTCCTCTTGAACATAAAATCTTTACATGCATTGGATTTATTTAACTTTAATTATGTGCATTTGTTTGCATCTGTGTGTGGGGTATGTATATGTGTGAATGCCCTTGGAGGCCAGAAGGGGAAGTTGGCTCCCCTGAAGTTAGAGGCAGTTGTGAGTTGTCTGATATGGATGTTGTACCAAACTTAGAACATCTGAAAGAGCAGTATACATTCTTAACAACTGAGCCATCTCTTTAACCTGATGATTTATTTATTATTTTATTCTTTATGGCATTCACATTTTTCTTTGCTGAAACCTCATAATCAAGATTATCTAAGGGTTTACGGGTATCTTATATTAGAGGTACATATATGCTATATGTAGCTATTAACAGCTCTATTAAACTTGCATTTTTACTTCTCTGTGATGTTTTTACTTTGCATTCATCATTTCAGAATAATTATAGAAGTATTTTTTTAACTCTCAAAGGCATTTGGGCTTGAATGATAAATTATACGGTTCCTTTACCTAGCTGAAAAGATCAAGTATCAACAGATGTATTTCCATCTAAACAGATTGTTTAATTACAAGTACTTTTTACCTGAATGAAGATAAACAACAAGCTTTCCTTTGATTAACTTCAAAACAATGTGAGTCCCATGTTGTCCTTTTTTATGGAATATAATCCCGCTGTTCTGCATGGCTTTAAATTTCAAAGAAATAACTTCTCTTATTGGTCTTATGGCTCCATTATCAAATTTGTAGAGCAGAGAACTTTGTCCATCAAAATATACCACCTCAGATTCTAGGAAAGAGGATATTGACAAACAATAGTATATAAACGTGATGAATATTAAAATATATGGCATGATATATCATAGTACACACACACACACACACACACACACACACACACACATACACACACACAGAGGGGGCAGGGAGAGGGAGAAGCACTAGTCCTATCTCTCTGGAGAACTATTACCAATAAAGGCCTACAAGTTCCTGATGTAGTGATCATTCAGTGCTTTATTGAGATCACAACTTCAAGAGAACCACTTTTGGTTTTTCTGCTACAGCCTATCAGAACTGTAATTCTGACATTCCTTTTGAATAGTGTCTTACAACTTATTATGTAGGTCAAAACATTCCAGTTCCTCAAAAAAACAAGTGTGTTTTAGAAATAACAGAAAAGAACATCTTTGAGAAACAGTTGAAAATTGAACATTGGACACATAAAAAAATGATTTTACCCAGAAAAATCTACGATTGTTTTTAAAATTTAAAAATGAGAAAAAGAAGTAATTGTCTTTGGAAAAATGTATTTGATTAATAAATAAATAAAGCTGCACAAAACCACAATAAAATATAAAGCTACTTAGAACTATATTCAAGCCAAGATGATATATTGTTTATCTTACTGATTTCATCAGTGTATCACTTAAAAACAGTAATATATAGCTATCATTTCATCCAAAATATGTCATATAAATGCAATAAATCATCCAATTAATTTATTTTATATAGCTATTACTAGAAAAATTAGAAATCAAATTTTCTTACATTGGATTAGTGTACTTATGTGAAATTAGGATATCAAGCACATATTGAATACATTAAACTGTACATGTAAACTAAGCAATTACTCCATGTTATACAGTTAATTTTACATGCATGATTAACATGCAAAACTCTTGTCGAATTCAAATGGCATAATTTCTGATTATGAGACAGTAATAAGCCAAAGGACACTCTGAAACAACTGAGCAAAAATTTTCATATCTTAGCAAAATCTTTGTCTTCAGAAAGTGTTAGAGGTTTTATTTTACTTTTTAAACTTTACTAGCAAAAAGCTTCATTACTGAATATGCTCTGTCATCTCAGCTTGTTGCTTTGTGTAATTAGTCTCATTCTCATCATGACTACAGTTCCTTTGCAACAATGTAATATTTTCTAAGAATATTCTGTTGATACAATGATAAAGATGTCATTGAATACTTTTCTTCACAAAATATAATAGACAAAACAAAACCAAAAGACTTTTTTAGCTAAAGAAGCTTTGAGTAATGACCTTGAAACTTGTTCTTTCAGTAATGACTGGATTTCTAATAGTTATTTAAGATATAATGCTTATATCTCAAAATTTAACCACATACTCTTAGTCCATTGTGATATGCTACCGAAATGAATTAACAAATAAAAATCTGAAGCTTAACAGTAAATAATACTCAACTCTATTCTGTGAAGTAAACACATGATTACATGCAGCTGAGCAAACAAAAATCGTGTTTGGGATAGAGAAAGAGTTAATTTAGCAGCAATTAACTTTCACATCTTCTCTCAGATGTGATCATCTCACCCCAGGAGCAAGCTTTGAAGTGTGAGAATCAGAAGCAATCTAAGAGTGAATCGTTTTTTCACTTATCCACCAGAGTCATACATTTAGAAGTTCAAAACCCTTGTAAGTGCAAAGTAGAGTGTTTATGGCTATAATCAATAATCAATTATAAGCATATATTCACCACAGTATATTTTTGTACCAAAGCACTAAAACAATACCATTCAACAATGCATTTCTTAAAATATTTTACAAGAAACAATTAAGAAATAATAGTGGCAGAGGCTGGTGGATTTCTGAGTTCGAGACCGGCCTGGTCTACAGAGTGAGTTCCAGGACAGCCAGGGCTACACAGAGAGACCCTGTCTCAAAAAACCAAAAAAAAAAAAAAAAAAAAAAAAAAAAAAAAAAAAGAAGGAAATAATAGTGCATCACTGTTAGATAAATGATTTTGAGAAGATGATGACATATCAGGCTGAAGAGATGGCCATACAAGTATAAGTACTTGAGTTTGGATCCCAGATCCTATGCAAAATGCTAGTTATCCCAACACATGCAAACAATCCTAGCACTAAGGAGGCAGACATGAGGATTCCTGAGATTTGTTGGCCACAAAGTCTCTGACCTTTATATGGCACACACATGCATATGCACTCTCTCTGTCTTTCTATGTTCTCTCTCTCTCTCTCTCTCTCTCTCTCTCTCTCTCTCTCTCTCTCTCACACACACACACACATACACACAACAATAATACATTTTATTTTTGCTATGTAAGAGAGCATCAATTTTCAAATCCCATGGTTATAACTAACCTGATTAATGAGGCTGAGATTTACAAGTATCTGTACTTACATGGCTTTTAGCTTGCTGGCCATCTTCTTCCCAGACTTTCTCCAATCAATCCTTGTTGACCTAGATCTTATTCAGAAGTATGTCTATCTCATTTTCTCATGTTAGAAGACAGATAGTTTAGAGGTGATATTTGACAATCACTGATGCAATTATGATATCACTATACTTCTCCAAAGGATATCAGAAAAAAGCTAATAGCATATATGTTTAAAGGTTTTCAAATATTCATTCCTATAAGATAAAGAACTTTGTCACAAACAAAATTCATGTGTTTAAGAAGAACTGTGTTAGAAGTAATCTCACAGATGCTCACAGCTAACCATTGAACTGATGATAGGGTTCCCAAAGGAGAAGTTAGAGAGAAGACTGAAGGAGCTGAAACCAGAGCTCCCAAGGTCTAATGCACCAGCCTGGGAGCACATAGGAAAGGACCCATGGCTCCAGCTGTATATGTAGGGAGGATGGCCTTGTTGAGCATAGGTGGCAGAGGAGATCCTTGGTCCCATGAAGGCTGGATGCCCAGTGTGGGGGAATTCAAGGGTGGGGAGGTAGGAGTGGGTGGGTGGGGGCACATCCTCATAGAAGCAGGAGGAGAGGGGATGGGATAGGGTGTTCCTGGGTGGGATGGGGGAATGGGGTAAGGGGATAACATATGAAATGTAAAAAAATATCCAATAAAAATAAAAAAATAACCACCCCCCAAAAGAAGTAATCTCACCAACATCCTTGTTATGTCTTCATTCAAGCAACAGAAAGTCACCAGCCACCATGTGCTGAGTAAAAGGACACAACATGGAATGCGATGGATTGGGAAACTCACTGTAGAAAGTAGGACTGAGATCCTGAAACATAACTCTGCTGCACTTACAGTGTGACACTAGTGTAAATGGGAATTTACATAGCATGACACTAGTGTAAATAGTCATTTGGTTGAAGAGTACATAAGTAAAAGAGCTATATCCCTCAGTCTCTTGCAAGATGTGAACACTCTGAAAAGTTGTAGTAGAAACAGTCTGCTTCTTTGAGTTGTTATTTTCTGTGTTTCCATAGCTGAAGCAGCTTCATGCAGGCTAATAGATGTCTTAGATTCTGCTGTCTGGACAGATTCAATACATATTTAAAATATAGGAGCAGGTTTGAGTCAATGAGTTGAGAGAGGCAGAATATAATAGAAATGACTGGTAATTTGGAAAATAAAGGAGGATAACAATTCCCCTGTGGGCATTGACTCTAAGAGTTCACCTGCCAGGGAGGAAAATTGCTCAATACAGGGTGAACTCCTCAAATTCTTGAGATGAGAAGAGGGATTCAGAAATGTGGCCAGAGTGTAAGTGCCTTTGAAAACTTATAGACATGGATAGAAAGCAGAGGGAGCTAGCAAACAAGATAAAAAGACTAGAATAAAGATGAATAAATGCTATCTTTCACAAAATGTCAGGCATGAAGTATACAAAGGTACCTGGAAACTAGAGAAAACTTTTGTTGTGCAGGTTAGTAGCCACAGTTCTGGTTACTATCCCAACTCCAACCCCAATTTGAAAATGGACACCCAGAAAATACTTCTGCTAAGCCAAGAATCCATAAGAATACATAAGGTGAATGAGAAGGTTGGTGAGCATACTAATATTAATGGAATGTAAAAAAAATTAGATAAAAGTGCAAAAAGACATTGCCACTAGGCAATATGATAAACAAAGTTCTTAAACAAAAACAGGATATTTAATTAAAACTCAAAACGTCATTCCTGTTAACATAGACCATGCAATTTATACTGTTAAAATAAATAAATTAATGTATTTGAACAATGATATAGGAAAATAATGGATAATTTAGAGACTCTGCAGAAGGTACTTCGAATTTACTGGTAAAATAATACTAGTGGTAATTTATGATCTATTTGCATTTAAGATATTTGCTAGTAGTTACTTATATTCTACAGGTTGTGTTGCAGAAGCTAACAGTGCCTATGAATTCTCTGACAGCTTCACACAGTCCACTGGCCCTTCTTAGGTTCAGTCACACAGCTTTGATGCCTCTGGTATCAACCTTGACCCCAAGGAATGGGAGAAATAGCTTCATATGAAGAAAAAGCCCCATCAAAGAGCATGCTCTGCTTTGAAGTCAGTACACCTGAAGTTGCTTCATAGTAATAGAAGACAAACTAATTTCATAGCATCAAAGAGAAGTTGTAGATATCAGACATCATAGCTACTACAACAGTGGGCACAGTTAGAGATTCAAGACAATTCCTTAGTGAAAGAAAATGACCAATGGTAAAAGGAAAAGGAAGAGGATGGTAAAACATCACCATTACAGTTAGTACTTCATGGAAATACAGTAGAAACAGGCAGAATTAGCAAGTTAATGGGACTGTATGGGGGAGGGGTTAATAGTAAAACAGATATAAAATACTTTATTGGTGGTAAGTTATTAATATGTCTCAGAAATTAACACTCTACATGATGGAAACAGAAATTAGCAGAGAATAGGAGTGAGCACCTGTAAGTGAGAAGGAAGTGCAGCCTGGTACACCCTAAAAAGCCCAAGATACTCAGTCTATTCTTTGCTCCTTCTATAGTTCTACATGTTCATATTTCACTATTTTAAAACCACTTAATCTATTTCATATTTACTTTTGTTCATTTATTTTTCAGACAGGGTCTTATGTAGCTTAGTGTGACCTCTAACTCACTATGTAACTGAGAATGGCATTGAACTGATCTTCCAGCCTCCACTTCCCAAGTGCTGGGACTACATGCACATGACACCGTGACTTGTACTAGAGATAGAACACATGGACTCATGTATGTTAGGCAAGACATCTGCTCATTAAGTTATATCCACAGCCCATTAAAAATGAAGTAAAGCATAGAGGAAGACTATTTGCATTGGGTAAGGAATGAATGAGTTATTTCCAAATCAATGCTCCCCTTGAACAAAGGAAGCCTGGAGGTTTTGCTGGGGAATTCTGTACATACTCATATAGGAAAGTACATTAATACTAGGCACATTCTCAGCACACTCAGTTTACAGTCATATGTTAAGAAGAAAAGTTAGCAGTCACAATCTTATGCATGCTTAGCTCCAGTTCGTATAAATCATGTTTAAAAGTTAAAACGGGGAGCAAGAGTTTGTGGATATGCTCAACTGTCATTGTGTAAATGACTAATAGGAAGCCTTTGAACTTGCTCAGATGTGTCATAAAGATGGTGGCATACAAGTATACTTCTAGGTATGCTTAGCTGGTTCATATGATTGCAGATGGAAATATCTCTTAGTATGTTTCATTTTTGCCAAAAAGATAGTAGACAAGAATTCCTATTAGTCTGCCAGATTTTCCCCCAAAATCTTATCATTTTCTAACATACTGATTTGTCAAGATGCACAAATATCTTCTTTCCTATGAATGCACTGACATCATCCAATGACAGACAACTAACTCTGGACACTTACATTAATATCCATGTGCATATTTTAAATTTTGTTTCATTTTAACAGGAATTTAAAACATACCTATGATGTTAAGAAACATATAATTGCATTCAATATCATCAATAACAAAGATTAAGTCACGTCAGTTCCACTGCTTGATTTTTATGTTAGTATTGTATTCATGTCTTCACTATCTCATTTTATTTTGATTACAGTTAAGAGATGATAAAAGAAGCTGGTGCAGAAATATAATTTCCCAGTGAATGGAGATCAGAGGAAGTAATAGCGTGTTGTAGAGCTAAAGGCTTCACAGCGACACTGATAGAGAAAAGTAGAGTTAGTACCATGACATGCTAGAACTTAGTCCCCACACTAGTGCTAACCCTGACCCATAGAAGTCTCCAAAAGTCAGTGTCATTTGTTACTATTTAGGATTTAATTGGCTTTATGGATGCCTATGATGTTACAAGTATTTTATTAAACTTTGGGAATCTAAAGATAAATGAATTTTGGGTTGAGTCTACCTCTAAATTTAGTGTGACAAGGACATCTATGTGTCGCATATACTTACTCGTGGGGATGGCTTTATGCATACTTGTCAACACCAGGTGTCTTCCTTTATTGTCTGTCATCTCATTTACTGAGATAGATTCTCTTCACCGACCTGCTAGTTCATCTGTTGACTATACTGGCTGGTTAGTGTGCTCCAGAGATTTACCTGTCTCTGTTGTCTGTCTCCAGCATTGGATTCACAGACATTCACTGCACACATACCCTTTTATGTGATACCGGAGCTCCAAACTTAGGCTCTCATTTTATATCAGACATTTTGCCCACTAAGTAACATCTAAATTTAACTATGAAAAAACTAATTAAAGCCTATGTTGTCATAAAGCACTAATAGAAGTCTTTTAATAAAACTCAATTTTAATTATACAACTATTAAAAAGGCTAGAACAAGTAATTTTTAACTTACATTGACTTTTACAGCATCTCATACAGATGTTTGTTTCACATGAAGAATAAATATCACTTACTATATGAACACCCATATACTTCTATCCGCATTCCAATCCTGCCCTTGGGGTTCCAGGCTAAGGGGAGAAAGCGCAGGAACCTGGTGTGGAAGGAAGGCTGGAGACTATACTGAACCACACTGTCTGCGTTTGTATTTCCTGGAAATCCCTGTTTAAAAAAAAAACACAGAGGAAGGGTCAATGTATCTTCAAGATCACCTTTGTATTACCACTGCTCATATCAATGGTGGCATGTAGTAACTCTGCCTATATCCAAAAGGCTGTTTTTTTTTTTTTTTTTTTCCAAATAACTCTGCTAATGTTTAACACAGGTATGGCAATTTTGCCTTGGTTCTTCAATTAGCTACTACTATCTAAACATTCTTTTGGTTTAAGATACTCTAAATATCAGCATCATTAAAATATTTATAAACATTTTAATGATGATGGTTTATGACCACCATCGGGCTTACTCTTCTGATGTTTTCATTTCACACATCTTTCCACCACCATCTCCAGGCAGTAAGGCTGTTCTTATAAAATTAAATCATTAGGGAAATGAAGCAACACAGTAACTAATGCCCAAGGATTTTTACCAAGAATCCTAGAGAGTGGCAATAGAGAGCTAGAAGGGACCTAAGGCATTATTCTAGCCGTACTTCCTTAAGGCACAGGTGAGATGCTACTAAGAGAGGAAAAATATAGGTAAGTATCCTATAGGTCAGATAGGATTAGATTACATCCAGGGTCTTCTTTTATAGTCACAGCATTGACTCTATGTTATCATCCGGAATCTGCTTGCACAAAATATAAGTCAAGTGCAAGATTTCTACATTGCTAACATGGTTACTGAAGCTTTTTATGGGCCAGTGTCCAGTGAGTTTCTGCAGGAAATACACTACCCTTATCTCTACTCAGCTCAGCCAGGAGTGCCTTTTGCCCATTCTTGCTGTCTGAGCACTGTGAAAGACCAGAGTGAGAAGAAAGAAGCTTGTTTATAAATATTTTTGCCTCATATTGAAGTGTGTGTGTGTGTGTGTGTGTGTGTGTGTGTGTGTTTGTGAGTGTGTAAAGCTATAGAGTTTAGATCTGGTTAGTTTGGATCTGGATATGGCATACTATCATATATATACTGAACATCATACTGAACCCATTAATATGTACAGTTAATACATGTTAATATAGACAATTTTATGTTAATATAGACAATTTTAATAACATGGGAGGAAAAGAGAGGCCAGTGATCCTTAACATTTAAATTTATTTATTTCAAATCACAATGACTAGTACAATAAATAAGGTGAATATTCTGCTTATGAGCATTTACAGAGATATAAAGACAAAACATAAACACTAAACCACTTCCTTACAGAAATTTTCTGTTGTGTTTCTTTTCAAAATTTTATTGACACGAGCTTTTTATGAATGTATGAATTACACATAAAAAAGTCCAAGGGTGGGTGGAGATAAGGAGTTTATTATGGGGCAGCTTCCCAATGAATGAAGACTTAAATCAGAATAGTGAAAGTTATACAAACAACTAAGGCTATATTAGAAAAGGACTTTTATTTGATGAAAATAAAATTAGAGAGTAAAAAGCATAGATCCTAATACTCTCTTGTACTACAATGACTTTCTGCCTGGTGTATGAAGTTAAAAATAAGTTACTATAAATACATGCAATGGACAACTTATTTCAACCAACAATTAAAAATCTTATCTATTTCTTGTCACCACATCTCAGCCCGGAACTCTGGAGGAAGTCCCCTGCTCTACAAGAGGCCTTGGCAGCCACCAAAACTTTAGCAGAGACATTCTGATTGACACCCTGGGTATCAGAAATCAAGCCCCCAAATCACATGGAGATCTACTCAACCACAGGCCATTCCAGCCAGAAGACCAGAGAGGAGACAGAAAACAAAGAACAAAATACCCATTCAAGAAAGAAACTCAGAAATCAGCACCGAGACCTATAACCATCCCAAACTTAGATGCTATTTAAAAACACAATTAACAACAGCCAAGGCAATATGTTACCACAAAAGGATGTCTCTCCTACTACAGCAAGCCCTGAATATTCCAACACAGCAGAAGCACAATAACATTAAAACCAACTTTATGAGGATGATAGAGTTCCTCAAAGAAGAAGTAAATAAAGCCCTTAAAGAAAGCCAAACAGTTGAAGACACTAGGCAGAGCCAGTAAACCCCACAGAAGAGGGAGGATTCTAGGAGCCAGAGAGGTTGAAGGCACCAGGAGAACACAATCTACAGAATCAATAAGCAGAGTTCATAGGGGCTCACAGACACTGAAACGACAATCATGGACACTGTATGGGTCTGAGTTAGATACTCTACACATACATTTTGATTGTGTAGCTTGGTATTCTTGTAAGATTGGAATGCTTCTGACTGTTTTAAATTTTTAATTAATTATTTTATTTATTTACATACCAAATGTTGTCCACCTCCTGTTCTCCCCTCCCAGAGTTGGTCACCCCATCCTCCCTCCCCTTTGCCTCTGAGAGATGCTCTTCCCCAACTCCTGGCATCCCTCTACCCTGGGGCATCAAGCCTCTATAGGATTAGGCATATCCTCTCCAAGTGAGGCCAGACAAGGCAGTCCTCTGCTACGTGTGTGGGTGGGGCCTGGACCAGTCTGTGTTTGCTCTTTAGTTGGTAGCTTAGTCTCTGGGAGCTCTCAGGGTTCTGGGTTAGATGACACTGTTGATTTTCCTATGAGGTTGCCATCCCCTTCAGCTCCTTCAATCTTTCCCTTAATTCTTCCATAGGGGTCCCTGACCTCAATCTACTGCTTGGTTGTAAGTATCTGCATCTGTCTCAGTCAGAGCCTCTCAGAGGACAGCCATGCTAGGCTCCTGTCTGCAAGCACAACATAGCATCAGTAATAGTGTCAGGGTTTGGTACCCACCCATGGTATAGATTCCATATTCCACTGACAAGTTTTTAAAATTTTTGATACAAATAACATGCACCCCCCCCAACCAAGGAAGCATACAGAAACAGTTGTGTTATGTCTTTATATACAAAACATTATTTTTCTCTCATTTATTTTAAAATACAAACAGGAAAATATACTTCTGATTGTTGTGACTGTGACATTGCATAGTAAATGAATTTATTTTCTTAGTTTTAATAGAAGTAAAATAAATTAATTAGTATTTGTGTTTGGCTTTGTCACCATGAGACAATTTGGAATCACCTGGGAAGGGAATCTCAATTGAGAATTATCTAGATCAGGTTCGCCTGTGGGCATGCCTGTGAGAAATTTTCTTTTGTTGGTTTAATTGAGGTCAGACTACCTGACTTGAATGTAGGCAGTATGTTTTCATGGGCTGGGTCCTGGACTGAACAAAAAGGAAAGAATAAGCTGACTATAAACATTTATGCATTAATTCATTGCTCTGCCTTTGTGTGGATATGATGGGATTGGTTGAGTAAAGTTTTTGCTGCCTTGACTTCCTCACAGTGATAGCTTGTAACCTGGATTGAGCCAAATAATTTTCTCCCTTAAGTTGCTTTTGGGGAAACGAAACTAAGACAGTATTTGAGGAGTGTTAGACAGACATAAACTAATATGACTGGAGCATATTAATCATTGCTTAAAATTCAGAGATCTGAACACAAAATACAGACATTTACTATCTATGATTAAAATAAATACACTCAAAGAATTAAGCTATAGCTTAATGTATAGAGCTTATCTAGCTGAAGACAGCATAGATTTGATCCCAGAACCATAAGATAAATAAATAGAACATGTATATACATATATTTAAATGCTTGAGTATATTTAATTTTATTCTGTATAATATAAATTAATATGTATTTATTAAGTTTTATTTTGTATAATTACTAAGTTTTGAAGGCTCACATTTCAGTTTAATTGGATACTATCTTCATTTAATGACATACCAGTTTACAAGGATATGCTTTGAAGAGAGAGAATCTATTTAGTATTTACTGAGATGGCATTTAGAACTTATTAATAAAATAAACTTACAATAAAAGTACTTTTAAAAAGTAATGTAGTCTCTTATTAAGGTCAGAGTTTGTTTTGAGAGTTTGCATGACAGACTTTTTTCTGCAAATTTGCAGAAATAATTTTAGATATAAAGACCTACCTCTGCCTTGTTTTGTCAGGTCAGAAACAAAGGCTACAGAAGAATGGGGCTAAGTATGTTCTGTAAAAAGAGGTGTGAGCAATTCTGAAGAAACTTAATAAATCTTCATTTATAGATAAGCAGTAGACAGGACACTTGAAAGTGCAAGATTAGAAGTCAATGGTTCTTTAAATTCTTTTCTGTTTTTCTTTAGACAGGTGACCTTGTTGGGATTCAACACCATTTTTAAAATAAAAAATTGGAAAATAATAGCTACCTAAAGCCAGTTAATGTATACAATAAACCCATATGATTACAAAATATTTCTTCATAACATTGCTATTGTGTATATGCATGCACCTGTGTGTACATGTATATGAGTATGTGTGTGTATATACATGTATGTGTTCTTCTCATTGAAAGATAAAAAGGTCTCTTAGATCTGATGTAGGTTTTGTGGCTGAGGACATCACAGCTGAATTTCATCCAGATATGAATGTGAACATTTTCAGATGATATGATCATCATGCCTAGAGCTTGTTTCTAATGTATAAGTTACAGAAATTTATGGAGTCTATACACACTCTGTAAATATGTTTACAAATGAGTTAGAAATTAATGAAATTCTTGAGAAATTTCCAAACTCTCAATTTAATTTGTTTCTCAAGATCACATTTGATTACATCTAACCTCTCAGGCAGGGTAGACTCATTGTTTATTTCATAGAAAAATTAAATTCATCATCATTATTATTATTTTATGTTGGGTAGGCAGACATTAGTTGTAAGTACAAAAACTCTGTAAATGGAATATTCCTCAAAAGTCACTTTAAGAACCTTCTTACAGATTACTTATATTGAAATATTTCTTGATGAATTTTTCAACAGAGAGGCTAGGAATGTGCTTCAGTGGCAATCATTTCTTATTCATTACCCCCAGAGGAAGGTGGTTCACCAAACCCTCAACATCTATCTAAATTAACAAGCAAATCTACAAAAAGTATTCCCAGCATGTGGTTTCTAGTATCTTTCTGAGGAGCTTTCCACATTCTGTCAAATCCTATTCCTTCCTCTGTTTTCTAAGGGTGAGCCTGGGATGAGAGTAAGAAGTTAGTGTAGGGTGCAGTTTGGATATGGCCATAACTTTCAGCAGAATGGATTTCTGACTGTTGTGGTTTGTGTGTCCTCTCCAGAATCTATCTTGAAATGCTATTACAATTATAACAGTATTGTGGGTGTTATTATGGTAGGAGTGGGTTAGCTGATACAAAAGTGGACTTCTGATAGGAAGAGTGAGTTTAGTCCACGCTTTCTGTCTGCTTCACTTGTTGAGTTGCCTTTCTACACTGTCATGATGCACCACAACAGTCTTTGTCAGATATCAACAGCATACCTAAGAACTTCTGTAATATTTAGAACTGTAGCCAAATGCACCTTTATTGTTTGTCAGTTACCTATAATACCATATTTTGTTGGCCAAAACAAGACTGCCAAATTTTTTTTTTTGGTATTGGAGTCTCCAGTATGTTGCTATTCATTCATAAAAGGTCTAAAGTTAGAGACGAGTCTAAGGCAAATCCAAATAGAACTCACTGGTTCTATTACCGTGAGCAAGTCATATGGCTATGCAATTTGAAATAATCTGCTGTCTAGGGGAGATGACTTAGTGTTAAGAGCACTTTCTGCACAAGCAAAAGGACCTGTGTTTAGATATCACACCTACATAAAAAGTGGGTGTGGCTTTGTAACTCTCTCACCAGCAAAGTTGAAGATGGAGATGGAAATCACTGGGTTTGCTACAGGTCTACCTCCATGTTCAGTGAGAGATTGTGTGAAATGGTATGGCAGAGAGTGGTAGAGCAGGATGTCTGATGTCCTCCTATGGCCTTCAAAAGACACACATACACATGTCAGCAAACACGCATATGCATATGTCACACACACCCATATGCACAGAAAAATTAAAAGCAAATAACTAAATAATTAAAGTAACGAGTAAAGTACAACTAAGGCATTTAGTCTTCCATATACACCAATGACAACTACATATACAATGCAGTTTAATTATATTTTCTTTCTTTAAGCAGCCTTGTTAAATGTTAAAATATTTTTAAAAGGCAGCTAATTTATCTAACCTGTCACTAGACTTAGGTGTCAGACATGGCCCTGTCATCAGTATAATTTTTTTTAATGCATTTTGACTGTCCAGGTAGTCACACAGAAGTCATGTTGGGTCTTTCAATGGCCAGCCTGGTCTGACACTGAGAAGGCATTACTTTAGAGTCTGTAATTCTCTGGGCATGGTCTCAGGGTGGTAAATGTCTGCTGTGCTAAAATTTATGGTAGTATTACCAAAACTCACACCCCTTATGTTAAGCCATTGTTTTAAATTTCACAGACTTTATTAGTACTTACCAGATAGTGGAAGCCTGGTAAATACTTTGCTCAATTGCTAGTGCCAGTCTTCAGATACCACATTTAGTCCATAGTCCTCTTTTGATACATGCCAGCATCTAGCTTTCTTTAGCTGGGTGAGTCACAGACAGTCACTATGACTTTATCTGTACATTCACCTCAATCTAGTTTATCAGTAAATTCCTATCTTCCATTGTCAAATTTACTTAGTTGGAATAATTGAATTATTTTTTATCCCTGATAATCTCAAACTGCTGTCTATATATTAAATCAGTGTTTGGGATGTTTTTGTTATTTTAATTGCAAAATGCAGTTGCGTGTTTACTCCTCAGTAATTGACCATCAGTTTTAATTTATTCAGGTACTTTTGAATAACAACTTGTGGGTTTTAAACTATATAGATGATTCATGTGACTTTTTCCTCTGGATATTAGATATGTACATTAAAATGGTTATGATTAGTATGCTATTATGCAAAGCAGCTTATGGCCCAGAAAGCCTAGAATAAAGATAGTAACAGTTACAGTAATTTTAAAAATGCTTGCTCACTATTTTCCATTCTCAGTTTGAACCATTAAAACAATCTAAAAGAACAAGTATTTTATTCTACCACATTTTTATGATTGCTATTCATAGGATGATCTAAGAAAAAGATCATCTCTGTAAAGTATCTACTTCAAAAGATTACTTCTTAGGTTAGCAGCATTTGTGAACAATTCTGTCAACATTGGCAATAAGAAGATGAAATAATTCAGACTAAATGTGAGCATCATCTGTGACTACAAGGTCATCATATTGATTTGTGTGTTCAGGATCTGGTAACATCATCTGGACCCATAAGTCTCCATCAGCTTCAATCACATTAGTGTAAGATGGAGCACTAGCAAGTTTAATGTCTTATAATTTTATGAGATAGCAGCACTAGTATGGAATCCTCAGTATTTTGAAGTCAATACTGAGTGTTTTTAGCCAGAAGTTCTGTCATGTCTTGTAAACAGCAAGTCTTTTCCAGAAGAGTAGAACCCAAAAAAATACAAACGGTAACCAACAGGCCTGTGACAGAAGCCTTAGTAAGCACATCACTATCAATTGTTCTATTCTTCTCACAGAAAAAGGAGATATTTGTCAATTTAGGAACTCTGAATACAAATGAGGAAATGCTGAGGGGACATGAAGGGTTTGAAAGACTCCTTCAGTTTTTGTTAACTGCAGTAAACATGTTGCCTATACTTTCTGAAGAATCTAAGTCAGACACTTTGTCTTTTAGGAATAGTTAGGGAAGGGCTGGAGACATATCTCAGTCAGGAAAGTGCTTGCTGCACAAGCATGAGTTCCAGCCTTAAAGGAACATGAAAATGAGGGTATGTGGCTGTCTCTCTGATTGCCAAACCAAATAAAGATCCAACAACAACAACAAAAAAGAGAATTATAGACCAATTTCCCTTGTGAACTTAAATACAAAAATACTCAATAAAATACTTGCAAACTAAGTCCAAGGACACATCAAAAAGATCATCCACCGTGATGAAGTAGGCTTCATTCCAAAGATGCTGGGATGTTTCAACATATGAAAATCAATAAATGTAACCCATCATATAAATAAAGTGAAAGAAAAAAAAAAAACCATGCACATCTTATAAGATGTAGAAAAGGTCCTTGGCAAAATCCAATACACTTTTGGGATAAAAGTACTGGAAAGATTAGGTATATAAAAGACACACCTAAACATAATGAATGCAATTTACAGAAAGCCCATGGACAACATCAACTTAAATGGAGAGAAACTGAAAACAATTCCACTAAAACTAGGAACAAGACAAGGAAGATTTTTCACTCTCTCTGTACCTATTTAATATAGTATTTGAAATATTAGCTAGAGCAATAAGACAACAGAAGATCATTGGGGATACAGATTAGAAAAGAAAAAGTTAAAGTATCTTTATTTGAAGATTATAAAATAGAACACATAAGTGACCCTATAAATTCTACCATGAAACATCTACAGCTGATAAACACATTCAGCAAAATTAACTCACAAAAATTATTAGCTCTCCTGCATACAAATTACAAATGTAATAAAAAATAAATAAGAGAAACAATATTTTTTACAACAGCCTCAAATAATATAAAACATACTGGGATAACTCTAACCAAGCAAGTAAAAGACTTGTATGGGGAAACAGAAATGAGAGGATCAGTTGGGAAGGGGAGGAGAGTTGGAGTTGAGGGAAGAAATGTGGGTAGAAATGGCTGGAATTGGGGGACATTTGAAGAATGATATGGAAACCTATTGCAGTGAAATCTTCCAAAAATACATGAAGGTGATTCTAATGAATTCTCCAAATAATGAGGGAGACAGAGTCCCAGTTAACCATCTATCACCAAATGAAGTTTTCAGTAGCACGACTAGGTTGCATTCAATTGAGTTGTTGGCCAAAGGAATTTCATGGAAATCCCCAAACAATCCAGGCTGTTACCAACAGAATAGGCTACTTTCTACAAGCTTAAACAAGGTCCCATTGCTGAAGACAAAACCTACATAACACATTAAACATGAAAGGGTTAGACAGGTGCCTGCATTCTAGTGTCCCTGGCATGAGAAGGTACTTGCAGGCTATCAAAAGAGACATGTAAGCACCAGCCCAGCCACAAAACCTTTGATCTATTATCTATCTTGTCTGCAAAATATGTTAGGGCAATGGTGGCACAAAGCTTGTGGAAGCAACCAACCAATATCTGATTTGACTTAAGACCCACTCCATGAGATAGAATCCATACCCAACACTGCTTGGGTGACCAAGAACAAGAGACAAGATAGCTCAGAGAGCTAGGATATAACCAAGTATTACTGTCCTTAAAAAAAAAAGTAACAAGATGACTGATGCCTAATGATATTCTTCTATACTTATAGGTCAGTACCTTATTCAGCCATCATCAGTGAAGCTTTCTCCTGTAGCAGATGGGAACAGAGACTCAGAGCCAGACATAATTCAGAGGAAGAGAGAGAGAGAGAGAGAGAGAGAGAGAGAGAGAGAGAGAGAGAGACCTTGGAACATACTACTCTAAATGGGATGTCTTCATTAAATCTACCCAAATCTAGTCTTCCAGGGGTCAGGGAACACTGCAGAAGAGAAGGATGAAAGAGTATAAAAGCCAGAGAGCATGGAAGACACCAGGAGAACAACTCCCTCTAAATAAACTGAGCAAAGGTCATATGAATTCACAGAGACTAAAACAGCAAGCATGGGGCCTACATGGGTCTATGCCAGGTAATTTGTGTATATATTATAGTTTTTTTCATTAAACAATTTTTTAAATTAATATTTATTTATTTACATCCCAAACACTGTCCCCTATCCTGGTACCTGTCTCACAGAGTTCCAACTCCTCTCCTCTCTGATGTGAACCGCACAGGAGAACCAACAGAGTCAACTAGCCTGGATCAGTGGAAGCTCTCAGAGACTGTGTCACCAACCAAAGAACTTATACAGGCTGGAATGAGGTCCTTATGTAGAAGACATGCAGCTCAGTCCCCCAACAACTGTAGTGGAGGTTCTACCTAAAGCTATATTATAGCTTTTAGTTTAGGGGTTTTGTCTTGTTTTGTTTTTTAATGGGAATCGTGAAAGTATGAATGACTGGGTCTCGTTCCTATGCCTTCTCTTAGAACTTCTGACCTTTTGTTGATTTGCCTTGTTCAACTTTAATGTGGGTTTTTTGTTGTTGTTTTAGTTTATGTTTTATTTCAATTTTTTAAAAAACAAGGAAATGCTGTCATATATTTGCATTCTTAGAGCTAGGGAGACAGAGACAGTTGAATTCCTGGAGATTACTCACCAGTGAGCCTAGGCTACTTTGCAAGTTTTACACTAAGACACCCTGTCTCATAAAACAAGGTGGACAACTCCTGGGAAACAACACCAGAAATTGAACTCTGGCCTCCATATGCACATAAATGCACATGCACTACCCCCTGTATACACACGTACATGTACACACACATACACAGATCCATCAATGACACAGTGATCAAAATCTCAAGCCACATTTTAACTGGTAAACTTGGATTTTGATGGTAGTTGGATTTTCTTTATAAAGAACTAACTGGGATGGAATTGTTTTCATTGATCCATCAAAAGTGTTTCAAATATTTGAATTATGTTTGATCATATTCCAAATTATCTGGGGATACTGTATGTCCTTGGGAAACTGAAACTTTTAGTAAGTTAAATTTTCTTCTTTGTAAGTATTGAAGTGTCAGCAGCTATAAATAAATCATCTACATACTGAATTAGTGTGAAGCCTCAAGGTGAGGAAAATTACTTTACATTCTCTTATAAATATCTAGAGAATGTAAGAGATGAATCTTTAAATCCTTTGAGATCCTTGCCATTAAACTAAAAGCTGTCATCAGTAAAGGCAAAGAGAACCCTTGATATTTCATTTAAAGTTAAAGAAAGAAAACAGAGTATACTGTAAAGCCAGTTTCTGCAAGGCTAACTACTACAGCTGCCACAAGAATACCAAGCACATTTATTTCTGTAAGATCTTACATATATCTATAAGCAGCTCTTCCTTATTAAATTATTCTTTCTTTTTTACAGGTAATATAAAAATACAAAAAGATGCACATCCCTTCTTTATCATACTTTATTCCCCCAATCCCCTTTGTAAATTTAGTTAAGCTACAGAGAAAGAATATTGGCTTGCATGGAGCCATGGACTTTCTTTCTTGTAAGCTATAACAATAGGACTGGTAATTTTTACTAACATGGAGTATTTGATCCCTCATATATGACTCTGCTTCTTATAATATTTTATCTTCCTTTTCCTTTTTGTTCATTTATTATTTTATTAACTTTTGAGAAGATGCTTTCAAGTACAAAATCCAGGGCTAATATGCAAGATCATTGATTGGGCTCAATGGCTTTCTAACCAGCATATTAGACCATGAGACCTTTTTCATAACAAAGTGAGAGCATATATACCCTTAAACCATCCTGTTTCCATTTTATTTTTGAAAGCTCATATTTACCAACTCAAGTGCCTTATTTCATGGGTAAAGGCAGATGTGGTCAAGAGTTATATAGACCAGACAAATGTCAGGCTGCTAAGAAGTACAACTATAAAACCCAAAGGTCTGAGAGAAATCAAAACATACAGGTCCTGGGTTGACCAAAAAGAAAATAGTGGGACAGGAAACACTAAGACAAGAAAAAAAAAAAAAAAAGGTCTTCTGAGTTTCCCCTTTCCAACTCAGAGGATCCCCCATTAGGTGTTTTTGTCATTTGCCAATGATTTCCTGAGAGAAAAAAAAATGATCCTAGAGGAGGTAATAAAACTTCAGCCACACTACCTTTTGCATCTTCTAACATTCTTTTTTTCCCCAAAAATATAGGTCTATAACATATTGACATATTGACTTTCTGTAAAAATAATTCTTATTTACTGTTGCCACCCAGTAAAGTATGTCCCCTTTATGTGTAGTTCTTAGTTTGTATTGTTGTTATGTTTTCCCTAATTGGGATGCTGGTACTAAGAACTGAGGAACTGTCTGTCGTTTTCAAAGAATTTTCCCATTGAAAATTTCTGGAAAAATTTTTGTACTAAAATTATTGGCATTTCATCTAGGCTCTGCCCCACAGTTACCTGGCAATAGCCAAGTGTGCCTGACTCACTATAAAAGGGGCTGCTTGCCCCTCCTTACTCTCTTGCTCTTGTTCTCTTTTCTTCTTGTTCCTGCTCCCTTACCCTTTTTCCCCCTCCCCCTCTCTCTCCATCTGCTCATGGTTGGCCTCTACTCTTCTCTCTCTCTCTCTCTCTCTCTCTCTCTCTCTCTCTCTCTCTCTCTCCCTTTCTCTCAACTCCCCTCCATATGCCCTGAATAAACTCTATTTTATACTGTCTATACTAACTGCATTCTCAAAGTGCCAACTAAAACTATATAGTTACTTCTCTAAGTTTTTTATCATATATTTTATTAAGACAGTGAGAAAAATAGCTAAAACAAAATTCCCAGCAGTGGAGTGAAGAGAGCTGCAAAATATCTAGGGACCAAAGCTACTTTCTACTCTTCTCTTAGGTTGAAACAAATTTAGAACACACTTCAGTGAATAACATATAAAACAACAGGATCTTTAGTACACCTGGTGGCATTGCTAGAAGCAGCTAGATCTCAATATTTCTACCAGAAGCCTCTCTTTGTTTTCCTATGCACAGAAAATAACTCAATATTGTAACAGGTACTGAGGAAATGTTTTTCCTAAAAAGCACTGGCTCCTCACAAGGTAACTGTGATGGTTTGTATATGCTCAGCCCAGGGAGTGGCACTATTAGAAAGTGTGGGCCTGTTGGAGTAGGTGTGGCCTTGTTGAAGTGTCAGGAGCCATAATGGGACAAGCTAATAATTAGCAGGTGATCATTCTAAAGTGGCTTGCCTTGGGTTATTATATAATCTGGACAAGTGAGCTGTTATTCAGCAAGGCTGTAGGACTAATATTAGAAAAGATTCCTGCTATTAATATGCTTTTCCTATTATTGTTATTATTATGATTATGATTATTATTATTATTAATTAATTAAACATGTGTAACAATCACTAAGCAATAGCACACCCCTTTGGAGCAGATCTCTGCAGGTCCATGAAGATGTACTGTCTTGTAGTGATGCCTTATAGATAAATAGATGACTTCTTAAGTCTTAATGATGATCCTATAAGAATTCCTAAAATTATATCGATGATTATTAAGCTCTTTTATAGTGGGACTGCTATTAGGTCCCTTTCTGATAGTCAAAACTGCAATGAGAACTGTGCCAGTCTCCCAAGTGTCATCAGTTAATTGCTCTTAGATAGTAACCAGACTTTCTCCTACTCAGAACACATTCCAAGAGGTTGTAAAACAATTAACTAACGGTCACTAAAAGGAAACTCAAGATTTATTATAGGAACTAGAAAAGAAGATAAAATATTGCCTGGTTTTATCTATACAAAACTTCACTAATTTCTTAATTATAGTTTTAAACCTTCAGTGAACCTGTGGAGCTAGACATGTGATGGATGTTTAGCCAGATAATTACTCCTAATGGATATGTATGTAAACATTCTCTGTTGAAAACTTCTATTTCAATTTATGATTTGATTTTTTGTGTGAACTTGTGATGAACTTTGTAATATGTGACCATGTACTCTGAAAGATGCATAAGTATTGAAGATAAAGAAAAAGAGAGTAGTAGCAGCAGTAGTAGTAGTTAGTTAGCAGTTTGTCCCTTCCTTTTCTTTTCCCCTGCCTAGAATTCTTTCCCTTAGAACTTTTCCCTTATTAGAATTTTTTCCTTTTCCCCCACTCAGGACCTTTTCACTTTTCCTTTTAGATCGCTTTCATAGGAAACTTTTTACACTTAGTAATAAACTCTATAACTTCTCTAAGTGTTGTTTCTTCCTGCAACCTCAAACTAGCAGGCATAAATCAGGGTTCAGCAGTTCCTGCTGAGAGAGTACAAAGGCTATTTGCCTAATCCTCTGCTGTTTTGGGGCTGAGGTGCTAAGTGTCAAAAAGGGCAGTTCCTGGCCAGAGGATACCAGTGGGCAGGTCAGCTACAGTAGCATAGTAAGTAAGCTTTTTTAGCATAGAGAAATAAACTATTATACAGCAACTCTAAATATCTCCTAAGACCATGTCTTACCCCCTCCCCCCTTCCGACGCTCTTTCTCTCAGCTGCCTCAAGAAGAACTGATAAGAGGAAAAGAAAGAAGACTTCTCCCCCTCCCACACCTGGGCTGGCCCCTGGCACTGGAGTAGGTGTATCATTGTAGGCGTGAGCTTTAAGACCCTCATTTTAGCTGCCTGGAAGTCAGTATTCTGCTAGCAGCCTTCAAATGAAGATGCAGAACTCTCAGCTCTGTTTGCACCATTCCTTCCTGGACACAGCCATACTCCTGCCTTGATGATAATGAACTGAACCTCTGAACCTGTAAGCCAGATCCAATTAAATGTTGTTCTTGAAAGAGTTGCATTGGTCATGGTGTCAGTTCACAGCAGTAAAATCCTAACTAAGAGTAACTAAAAGCAAGTTAAATGTCAGGCATTTTAATTTTTCATTTCCAAATGTGTTTTTGTTGAGTAAGATTTTTGTTTAACTCTGTACTCAAGAGTCATTGTGTAAATACTGGTGAAAACACATCTTTCTTCTTCAAGACTTTAGGTATAAAAGTAACTAACTATGGTAATTTGCTGTCAGCTTTTAGAATGCTCTATTCCAAACGACAGAAGACTCACCTGAAAGTCCTCAGTCATTGTCCTGTACCTTTTAATGTTGGATCTTAAGAAAAGCTAGAACTCACAGATAGATTATATCACAATGAGATCAGCCACAAGTGTTGGCTATCCTTTCATGGGAGCTAAATAGTTCCCTTGAAAGACCAGGGCTAATCCAGGACCATCTGTAAGCACTGGAGATGAGATCATGCACAGCCAAACAACATACTGATCAAGACTGCTAATTATGAAATCCTCTTGCCTTCACTTCAATTCTTCCTCTGATTAAACCTAACACTTGAGGCTGTAGAGATGTCATAGTAGTTAAGGGCACTGGCTGCTGTTCCAGTAGACTCAGGTTTGTTTTCCAGAAGTCACATGACAGCTTGAAACACTTTATAACTTCAGTCACAGAGATCTGAAATTCTCTCTGGCTCTTGTGGGCACCAGGCACACACATGGTGCACAGACATACATGCCAGAAAAGCACTCATCTATATAAAATATAAATCTTAAGAGAAAGAGTTTCTCTATATATTTAAAAACAAGCAAACAAACAAACAACACAACACACCCAAATTTCATGTCCATAATCCATGTCCTTGTTGTATAGCAGTTTCCTTCAAGTTGATGCATTAAATCTGCAGGCAGTGTCTTTAAAACTCGGCAAGTTCTAAAGGAGGCTCCTTAGGATTCAGGAAGGATACACTCAAAATCACCAGAAGGTCCCAAAAATTGACTTATATAAACTGTAAGAACTTCTGAGAGATACTCTCAGACTATCTGAGCTGTTTGGAACAGACACTCAACAACTTTGTGAGATGCCTGAAAGTTTCTTGGTGAACTCTGTGTTTCTAGTATCCCCCTACCCCTGAGGGGTGGTCTTTTGGTGGTACAGCTTTTCAAATCATTCCTCCTCCTGTAAGTAACCTTTGGTCTATCAAGATGGACTTTTGCAATGCATTTGCTTTAGTCTGTCATAAAGGGTCTGTCTGAACCGAGTAGACTTTTGTTATTGTCTCTTTGAGAACAGTCACACAGAACTCAGCAAGGTTGAATCAGGTCAGTTTTCCTGTTATCCTCACTGGCTGACCTACTTTTTTTGCAGTGATTATATGAAAACCAATATCAACATTTTACCTCTGCAAAGTGGCATGGTTATTTAAAATAAAATAACTGATAGCCAAAATAATTATACAGATTTTCCCCTAATATTGTAAAGTTCTAAATGTAGTTATTTACTTAATTCTCTGTATTTCTTAGAATGTATCTAATCAATTATTATAGTATTATATGTTTGAGTATGCAGTCATTTATTCAAACTTGAAAAGGGCTCAACTCTGAAAGACATAAATGTATGCTTATAACATTTTAGGGGAAATCAAGTGGACCATGAAATTGAAGTTAAGCTCCAAGACCTCACATTCTGATGACACAGAAGAAAGATAATTATAGGGTAAAAAATAAGCTGTCTTGGAATAAAAAAATGAAAGAAAAATGCCAAAGTCAAATGGCCAACACACAGCTAATGGAGACAAAAGCAATATGTAAGTTCTATATGATTTTTGTTAGATGGTGTTATATATATTTATTCCATCTGGTCCAAATATGATTCTGTAATAAGGAAGAAAGTTATATGTAACTTCTGACGTACAATCAACATGTTACTAGAGATAGACTATTGGTAAATTAGCTTACATCGTTAAATATTATTTTTAGGACACACACACACACACACACACACACACAGAGAGAGAGAGAGAGAGAGAGAGAGAGAGATTGTTCAAGAGATAAACTGCATGATTTTGAGGTTGAGATTATCAATTGTACTTATAATATGTGCTTAAAGTATGTGAATAAGGAGTTGAGGTAGTGGTTCAGCAGATAAATATGTTTGCCATCAAGTCTGATGACTTGAATGTAATCTGTAAGTCCCACATAAAGGTTGAAAAAAAAGAATTAACACCCAACAGATGTCCTTTGATCTCTACATGTACATCATGGTATATAAACCCCAACCACATACAAACCCTAACAAATATACACAAAATAAGCAGATAAAAATATATGTGCATATGAAAATATACTAGTATTTTTGTTAACCATTAAAATTCATGTGGTCTGATATCATATTTGAGAAAAAGAAAAATAGTTTAATAAGAACAACTACTTAGAGCAAATAATCTATTGCTCAGCAACAATTTTAGCCACAATCTATGTGAAATCATTTTAAATTAGCTCAAATAGCAACTGCAGAGAATTCAATAATAACCTAATCAGGAAGATACATTTATCAACTAAATCTTAAACAAATAACAATTCTCTCCTAAGCCAATTTTTATGACTTTTGTTCATTTTGATATTAAGAAATAATCTAATTAGAGAAAAAATAAAAATTAATTTATTCAAGTTTTCCTTCTCAAATCACAACTTTTAGACTTGCCTTTATTGTGGTTTAAGCTTTCCCTCTAAAAGTTCATGTATGGGAAATAGTGCTCTAAGCAGCAAATGCTGGTAGGATGGTCTGTAGGTCATGGAGGAGATGACTACAGGAGAGACCATAAGACCTCAGTTTCTATAGCTTTCTATTTCAAGATATAGTTAAGACAGTCTACTATAGGATATAGTTAAGAAGACCCTCTCCAGAGATGAACTGGTATAGTGCCATGCCCTTGAACTTCCAAACCTATGCTACTGTTATTGTTATTTTTTGTTTGTTTGTTTCAATCTCAAGTTTAGTGAGAAATGCAGTCTTAAGGCAAATGTCAAAAGCAAAGAGTTAAATGCAGAATTTTTCTCCATAGTCATGAAGCTTTTATAGATATATTAAGTAGAGAGGAAGCGAGGCTCTCAGGAGCTCTAACCCGGGCAGTATCTTAGGTAAGGAGACAGCAGCACCTGCCCCAAACAGGGAGTAACTGGGACCCACTAGAACCCAAAAAATCACTCCTGGACCAGAGCACTGGTTCCTTCCCATCTGGGACTGAGCACTGAGCAGATCTTGGTCCTCAGCTCTAACCCCAATAGTAACACCCATCCCACACAGTTCTGATACAACCAAGATAATAGGAAAGACAGGCTCCAGTCAGAGACAGGGCAGGTAGCATTAAGGAGATCCAGATGTGGAAAGGCAAGTGCAAGTACATAAGAATCAGCAACCCAGGGTACTTGGCATCATTAGAATCTAGTTCTCCCACACTAGAAAGTTCTGAATTCCTCATATCACTAGGAAAGCAAGATTCAGATTTAAAATCTGAATTTTAAATCTAATTTAATTCTAATGATGATGTTAGAGGACTTTAAGAAGGACATAAATAACATTCTCAAAGAAATTGAGGAGAACACAGGTAAACAGGTAGAAGCCCTTAAAGAGAAAGCACAAAAATTCCTTAAAGAATTATAAGAGAACACAACCAAACAGGTGAAGGAGTTGAACAAAACCATCCAAGACATAAAAATGGAAGTATAAACAATAAAGAAATCACAAAGGGAGACTACCCTAGAGATAGAAAGCCTAGGAAAGAAATCAGGAGTCATAGATGCAAGCATCACCAACAGAATACAAGAAATAGAAGAGAGAATCTCAGGTGCAGAAGATACAACAGAAAATATTGACACAGTTGTCAAAGAAAACGCAAAATGCAAAAAGTTCTTAATACAAAATGGCCAGGAAATCCAGGACACAATGAGAAGACCAAACCTAGCGATAATAGGTATAGAAGAAAGTGAAGTTTCCCAACTTAAAGGGCCAATAAATATCTTCAACAAAATTATAGAAGAAAACTTCCCTAACCTAAAGAATAAGATGCCCATAAACATACAAGAAGCCTACAGAACTCCAAATAGACTAGACCAGAAAAGAAATACCTCCTGTCACATAATAATCAAAACACCAAATGCACAAAACAAAGAAAGAATATTAAATGCAGTAAGGAAAAAAGGCCAAGTAACATATAAAGGCAGACCTATCAGAATTATACCAGACTTCTCATCAGATACTATAAAAGCAAAAAGATCCTGGACAGATGTCAGACAGACCCTAAGAGAACACAAATACCAGCCCAGGCTACTATACCCAGCAAAGCTCTCAATTACCATAGATGAAGAAACCAAGATATTCCACGACAAAACCAAATTTACATAATATCCTTCCACAAACCCAGCACTACAAAGGATAATAGCAAGAAAGCTCTAATGCAAGGAGGGAAATTATATCCTAGAAAGAGCAAGAAAGTAATCCTCTTCCAACAAATCCAAAAGAAGATAGCCACACAAACAATGCCTCCGCCAATAACAAAAATAACAGGAAGCAACAATATCCTCTTCTTAATATCTCTTAACATAAATGGACTCAATTTTCCAATAAAAAGACATAGGCTAATGGACTGGATACATACATCCAGGACCAACCATTTTGCTGCATACAGGAAATCCACCTCCGTGACAAAGACAGACACTACCTTAAAAGGCTGGAAAACAACTTTTCAAGCAAATGGTCCTAAGAAACCTCTAGCCTGAGAACACAAAGGAAGGGACTCATGGCTCCATCTGTATAGGTATTTGAGGGTGGCCTTGTCAGGCATCAGTAGAAATGGAGGGCCTTGGTGCCTAAACTTTTGGATTCCCTAGTGTTGGGGAAAACAAGAGCAGAGAGGCTGATAGGTGGGAGCACACCCTCATAGAAATAGGAGGAGAGGGGATGGGATAAGGGGTTTTGGGGGGAATGGAAGAGGAGATAACATTGAAAGGTAAATAAAAAATATTCAATTAAGAAAACAGATAATGGATCTGCCAATTATAGTTGAGCAGTGGAGACTTTTTGTCAACAATTTAATACAGGGATTTTGTATCATCCTCAAGGACAAGGTATTGTGGAAGAGGCCCATGGAACTTTAAAAAGATTGGTGAGACATACTGTTGTTGAGACAAAGAATGATGCTGACCTGTGAGCTTGCTGAGTGCCCTGACAATGTTCCTGACCCACCTTTGCTTGACTATATCCCAGATGGGACAAGCTATCTTGCCTCAAGTTTTTAGACCTTGTGGGATAGAGAATCAAAAAGAGAAATTATGTCTCTTGTTTTCTTCTTAAAGGTGCCCAGCTATTAGAACTCAATCATGTAGTTGTCTAGAAATCAACCCAATATGGGAAATAACAGTCTACTTCTGGAAGACTGGATCTGGACTTTGTCAGAGACATATTTGGAAGCTAGCTGTAGCTTGCTATGATGTTAGCATAGCAAGAGATAATGTTGGGACAGGATCTGTATTTCAAACAAGGGTTAGTGCATGTGTTAAGACTCTTTTAATTGTCAAGCTAAAATTGGTTTTGTCTCTTCTACAGCATTTATTGTCAGTTGCATTGACTGTATAATTTTCAATTATGTTAGTGTGTTGAAACCTGGCATGGGGGTCTATTATGGGAATCTATCAACCAGCTATTGTCTCACTGCCCTGAATATTATAAAACCTTGATTCTCTGAGAAAAGCTTGAAAGTGCTGGAAGAAGTGAGTTAGGCTTTAAGCAGAAGCAAGAGGATAGCAGGCTTGATTATTGCTGGTATAACAGCTTTAATTCCATTAATTGCTAGCACCATTGCTTCTGCAATAGCATTGACATAAGGAGTTAAGACAACTATTTTTGTTAATCATCTAGCAAAAAAAAGTTACTAATGTATTGAGTATACTAAAGGATTTATATAGGTATCTGGAGCAATGAATGAAGCTCTATAACTCATTCAAATTATCTGAAGGATGTTCAGGGTTCAAGAGCTAAAAGCCATCCCAAGTGTCATGAGATTACTTTATCATTGGAGTAGTGTTACTTTTAAAATTCACAATGATTGTCATTATAATTAGGAAAAAGTTTAAAGACACCTGTAGGATATTTGGCATAATCCTAACCCCTCTCTGAGTATGTTAACTTTGCATAGTGAGATTGTGAATTTAAGAAATGTTGTTCTGTTGACCTTTGATGCTGCAGATAATACTGATAAAATTATCCATGGCCTGAGCTTAGTATTTCCATTTTGGACAAACCTCAGGAATGGCATATATAGCTTGATCAGGCTAGCCCTTCTTGTCCTGGGAATACTTTTATTCCTGCACATTGTGTTAAAGCTTATCTTTAACAGCATCAACATGTTGGCAGCCAAAGTACATGGCTTAAACCTGAAAATGGACCCCCAGACAGAGTTATTAAATTAACAGGCTGGCAAGCCAAGGACAGGTAAGATTCTGCACAGAGCTTTACCAACCTAAGACATAAGTGCATTGCCTTTGATAATGCATATTCCATGATGGGTAAGGACGGCATTCTTGTCAGAATGACTTAAGACAGACTTAGTATTGTTAATGAAATAAAAAAGTGGGAGAAGTGGAGAGCCTTTGGGGCTGCTTGGCAAAAAGCTGATATGGACCAAGGACAAGGAATGGGGCTGCTTGGTAGGAATATGACGTTGGCCAAAGACAAGGAAGTAGGCTTCAAGCAGGAATCTGACATTAGACTAGAACAAAGAATCAGTCTCAGGCAGGAATCTAAATATTAGGCCAGGACAAAGAAGTAATTTTAGACAGGAATCTACATTTTAGGTTAGAACAAGGAAGTAGGCTTCAGACATGAAAATGACCTTGGACTAGGATAGGGAAGTAGGCTCAGATACTTTGGTCATCCTGATAAGCCTTTAGATCAGTGATCATGGAACTTTGTTTATTGCCTTGCTTGTTCTTTGACCATTTGTGTTTATTGTCTTGCTTCTCAGCTATTTGCATCTACTGTATTGCTAGACCCTCAACCTAGAACTGACCTTACTACATGCATGTAATCAAAATGGTATAAAAGCATAAAGGAAGAGGGGGTATAGGATATGGGATCCTAGGGAGGGGAAATGGGAAAGGGGATGACATCTGTATTATAAATAAATAAAATATCCAATAAAAATAAGTAAATAAATAAATAAATAAAGACTTAAATAAGTTGCTTTCATTTGTTTCATTGTAGTACAAGAGATCAAAATGACATAATGAATCTTATACTGTATATAAGAGAAATATTAGCACTGATGTTTATTATCATTCATTAAACATAGCACCTAGTATTTCTCAAAAATATGAACTTTATACTTTAAAAACCTATTAATTTAAATACAATCTACCTAGAAATATATCTGATCTGCTAAAATCAAATGACTAGCCTCCATAAAATTATGTCTTGAAGGTGTTTTAATGATAAATAGAAATACTTTTCTTGCCATTTAAATGGATCCATAATAGAAATTACAATAGTCATATTATCAACAATAAAAACTTAAATGAATGCTTACTTCATGCAATAAGTTCAATTCTGTGGAGGGAAACAAAAAGCAAATGTCTATCTAGGAAGCCAAGTGAAAATAGACATGCAACCTTGTCTCTCCTATCTGCCTGCATTATGTGCTAGCTCTTCATTCTAAAAGCCACCAAGCTACCTTCCAGAGCACTGACCATCATCTCCAAGGAGTCAACAACATCCAGGATATTCTATTGACTCTCTAGAAGATCTGGATGTTAAGTAGAGGTCTCCGATTTCTATCTTGTTGATGTAATATTTTCTTCTATGAGGGTAAAGGACCATATTTTATCATTTTGTTCAGTGCATGACAAATGTGCATTCTGAAGCTTCATTATTTTTATTCTTCTTATTGCTTATTTTGACTACAGAAAGACAAACCTGAAAGTGTTATTTATAAGCTCATTAGTCAAACCCTTTTAGTACAAACATGTTAGAACTGAAGATATTGTTCAGGGGGTTAAAGCTCTTGCTTTGCAAACATGTTAACATCCTCAGAATCTATGTAAGTGCCAAGTGGTGTGGTTATCCACCTGTAATTACATCATAGGAATGTAAAGACAGAGGATCTCTAGATGAAGCTGGCTAGTAAGATTAGTCATACCAATGAGGCTTGGTTTTGATTGAGAGACTCTGCTTCAAAGAATAATGTAGAAGAGTGTCAAATAATTCACAACACCAATTTGGGATTCCACATGCACATACATTACATGTGTGACCACACACATACAAGCATGTATACATAAACTCTTGCATGCTATAACATGCAAAAATGGAAAAAAAGGACAATAATGACTTAACAAACAAAACAAAATTACATGTACACATTTTGTCTGAAAATTAAAATGATAAATGTTTGAAGAGGTAGAAATGCTAAGTATCAATCATTACTCATTGTGGGCATGTATAAAATGACCACATAGTAGTCCATAAAT
Organism: Rhabdomys pumilio; assembly: GCA_030674055.1. Lineage (NCBI taxonomy): Eukaryota > Metazoa > Chordata > Mammalia > Rodentia > Muridae > Rhabdomys > Rhabdomys pumilio. Next base: position 423,805 of record JANHMN010000006.1, on the reverse strand, counting down.
GTGAGCAGCTATGGTGTGTCAACTAATAAAGAAGAAAGAAATTGAAAATAATGAATAAGTAGTAAGATTGCAACATAGAAGCTACTTGTAGTTTGAATGTGAAATATTTCCCCCATAAGCTCACATTATATATATATATATATATATATATATATATATATATATATATATATATCAATCAGACCCATTGTGTGTCTGTATTCCTGAATTTGGGACCTGTTACAGATGGTAATATTTGCTGTATAACTGCACTTCTTAAGCGGAGATGACAAAGTAAGCTTGGACATGAACCACTTCCAAATGTACTATTCAGTTTGAGATCCAAGGTTTATTTAACAATACAATGATAACACGGGGTGAGGAGATGGCTGGTAGATAAGGCATTTGCTACGTAAACTTGAAGTAACTAAATTCAGATTCCCAGCATTCACGAAAACTGCCAGGAATGGTGGTGTATTGCAGGATATTTGATCATACTGAAAAGCCTGAGGCTGTGTTGTTTACTGGACAAACCTGTTTCTAGTTTTGGTGTGATTCAGCCTTAGCATATACCTTTATTTATCTGGCTGGAATACAGACATGCCCTTAGTACCTACATTTAACCCCAAACAATGAAGGTAGTTAGTTTGTAGAATAAAGCACTAATGTTTGAAAGTGATGTGATTGACTAATTGAGTGACAGACAAAATGACAAATCAGAGAAAGATTTGACAGAATAAGATATACTCAACTCTCATAAGAACAGAGAGAAAAGAGGTGACTTAAGAGAGAGCAGTGCAGAAGAAGGGGAGCAGTTATACTGGGATGGCTTTACAGAGACAGATTACAAAGAGAAAACAAGCTAGACACAGATTAAGACAGAATGAGCCAAAGAATGAGAAAGATCAAGAAGATTAGAACAGATTGCCAGAGTTAGTTTGAGGCTAAAGAGAACAAAAAGTCAGAGAGATATTCAGAGAGGGGGAGGAGGAAAAGGAGGAGAAGGAGGAGAGAGGAAGGGGAGGAGAGGAGAAAGGGGGAAAGGAAAAGAAGGAGGAGGAGAGAGAGAGAGGGAAAGGGGAGGGAAGGAGGAGGGAGAGAGGGAGGTCAGATTGAATCAGTTATCTTGGAGAAGAATTAGAGCCAGAACAGCTGAGTTGAACCATCCAACCAGAGATCAGAAAGAACTAGGAAGGGATGAGTTTATTCAGTAGTAAGTCTCAGAGGCTGAAAACATTCTAGGCCTAGACAAGATTATATGGATGCTAGAGACTTCCAGGAGTGGGCTTAGGTTATTAGATGGAGGTAGTAACCTTGGAGATGACAATTACATCAGGTGAATAAAAGACACAATTACAGTGGCATGTGTAGAACATTGAAGAACAGGTATCCTTGGAGGCCACTGGCAAGCCAGGCTAGCAATTAGTGAGATCAAGGTTCAGTAAGAGACCCTGGCTCAATAAAATGGAGAGTGACTGAGTAGGCCACCCCATGTCAAGTTCTGGCCTCTATATGAATGTGTACACTTGTATACTTAAACTCACATACATTCATGCACACATGCAAATGTACATAGATATTCTCCACAAGCAAGGAAGTATAAAAGTGATACATAGTGTCTCCCTTTTCTCTTCTCTTCCACATGCACATCAATTTCTGTGATCTGTTTATCCATCTATCTACCTACTTGCATATATGTATCACCTATTTATGTCATCTACCTCTCTCTATAAAAACTATCCCTTTTCTCTACCTCTCACTTCCCTTTCTCTCCCCATCACTCACACAGGCATTACAAATCTGCCTACTTCTTGCAGCAAATGAGGTGGAAGGTGTTTTTCTCCTACCCTTGGACACCTTCTGTTGTATTCTGTATCTTAAATATTCCTGTAATGCTTACAGGTTAAGGCCTGGATCCCCAACTATTTACAATATTACTCCTCCTGGAAAGTAAGCACTCTTAGCCATGTGGTATCACACTCCCATTTATCATGTCTCCACAAGAGCGTGTTGTTCCCAGAATCCTCTTCCAGGTACCAAAGGGTCACAAGCGTTTTTATGTAATTGTTTTCCTATAGATCTCCCCTTTCTTCTGGGTCTGTATGTTCCTAGCTTTCCTTTTCTTCTTGCCTGAAATACATTCTGAGATCAATGATTGTAGAATTAATTATTAATTAATAAATTCTGGTGCGGAGTTGCTACCCTCCTCTTATGTTCCTGAATGAAACACACACACACACACACACACACACACACACACACACACACACACA
>JANHMN010000006.1:323023-413022 GCA_030674055.1 Rhabdomys pumilio | reverse complement strand
CTCTCTCTCTCTCTCTCTCTCTCTCTCTCTCTCTCTCTCTCTCTCTCACACACACACACACACACACACAGAGTTTTTCTGTGTAGTACTGGCTGCCCTGGAACTTACTTTGTAGACTAGGCTGGCCTTGAACTTACAGAGCTCTGCCTCTCAAGTGATAGGATTAAAGGCATGTGCCACCATTCTTTTTCTATCTTCTCATTTACCTGCTCTGTGTATTGAGGCTAAAACTCTTTCCTACTTGATTTGACATTCCTAGCATTCCTAGTGGGTGTTGACAGGAGAAGTAGTAGAAACCCATTAAAGAACATAGCTTGTCTGCCGAGGTAGAGGGTAGGTTGGTGCTTCTCACTGGCCTTTGTCTTCTAACACATTAGTTAGAGTATCTGATCCAAACATTTCTACTGTGCCACAACACATGAATTCTGGCTAGCAAAGAGCAACAGAGAGAAAGAAGTGAGAGAAAACGTAAGAAATGATGGAATGAGAGAAGGGAGGGAAATGGAGAGGAGTGACTACTCATGCTAAACCCGACAAGTATGTCAAGAAGGAGCTCCTTGGCTGAAAACATAGTCCCATGGTAATCTTAGCAACTAGAGTTTCAAGCACAATTGCAGCAGATATCACAGGAAGGACTAGGTAAGTAAGAGAACAGATTAGATTCCTGAGAGCAAATTCAGATGTACCTAGAACTTCCCCAGTCTGATCACAGCACACATGAATAGTTTTCTTTCAGAAAAATAAAAGTTCATAGTGTATTTTGTCTCAGATTTTGAGTAATTTAACTTGGAGAAAGATGTTGTAAGACTAAGATTCTGACTGAAAAATATGAGATATATATGTGTAATAGTCCATATAGAAATATGGATTCAAGTATTTGTATACAGAAAGATAATGTGATGTAATAAGAGCTCATTGTACTATTATAGGGTGCTTTATTGGGAACTGTCATCTCTGACATCTAAGCACTTTGCATATCAGTTTCCTTAATTAACTAATTAGGGAAGTGATTCTGAATAAAGGGTAAAAAGCCACTACTAATAGAAATTTATTGACCATTTTAGTTTTTATTATTCTTGAAGGAAAGTGTGGGAAATATATGGCCAGAGCAATTTTGTGTTAGATTCTTGAACACTTTGCAGGAATCATTGCAAACTTTCGTACAAAGTAAGCATAAGCCTTTCCTGAAAGTGAATTTACTTTTCTTCTCAGTCACAAGTTTGGCTAATGAAGCTTTTGCACAGTAGAGTACAATAGCTCCCTGGGGAATCTCTTCCCACTGCTCAAGTGATTCCTTTTTTTTTCTATCTTAAAAAGAATGACATTTTAGAATGTTCCAGGCTCTGAAAGAAAAACAAGACATCTGAATTGAACGAATAATGAAGACATTAAGTAATACAAAGAGGTAGAGTTCAAATCACAAACATATTCTTAGTTTTAGATTGCAGGACAACACTATTTTTTTACATTGTTCCTGATTGATGGATGAAGTTCTGAAGCCCAAAGGTGATGTCTCTAAGTTCTACCTTTTATTTTCATGTCACAGCTTCAGAAGTGACACTAGAAGCTTATCACTAGAATGTTTTCCAAGGGAGCTATTCTCCTGCACCCAACATTTACTGCATAAGGACATTCATAAAATACTATTTTTTCTGAGACTGGGTCTCATTATGTAGCCCAGGCTGGCCTCTAATTCTTAAGCTTTCTGCTCGTTTTCTGGAGTGCTAGGATTGCATGTACATACCACCAGGAGGAATACTATTTTAATACGAGAAAGAAAATGAATTGGCCATTCCCGTTGATATATACTGGTGATGTAGAACAGATGGATCTCTGTGAGTTCAAAGCTACCCTGGTCTATATAATGAGTTCTAGGGCAACCAAGGATGAATAGTGAAATCCTGTGTCTAAAACAAGTGTGTATGTTTCCCAGGCTGTGCCCCCAGAGCCCCTTTGCTTGCCCCTCACTCTGAGGCCTCCTGTCAATTTTGACAGAGTATTGCTCTCTGATCAGTACTACCATTTCAGTTCAAGTAAAGCTGGCTTTCTTCTTTTGCAAATCTTTGTGAGCCCTTAATTAAATTTTCTGGGTAGGATGTTAAGAACTTGAAAACACCTGGTCTAGATTCTGACCACCTGTAATGCCAAAGTCCCTCAGACACCAACTCATTCTGTAATTCGGACAAATAGAAACACTTGTTTGTTTCTAAATTTTATTTTGTGCATTTTTTGCCTGTATTGTTATTATCTGGCCAGAATACTAGTGTCTGTCTCTCAAATTTTTTGTAAGAATTTAAATAGAAAAAATGTGAAGAAAGCACATAAGAACCATGTCTGGTTTCTCCAAGCACTGTAGACATACTGATGTCATACTTACATTTTGCAAATTTTCTTTAAATCTTTTTTTTTTAAAACTTAAACCTTATGCTAAGTAATAGTACCCATGGTATCATAGGTGAATCATAGGTGAATGAACATTCTATTTTCTTGTAAAATACTTTAAACAATACCTAATTATAAGAGTCAGGGAAAATAATTTTATACTGGTATAGCTTAAAGTTCTGTCCTTGGCAACAGAGCACCTGGAAGTGTTTTAGTGTGTTCCAGTTTGGTGGAGCAGTATATCATTGTTGCTTTCATTTCTTTTCTTCAGTTTGTCAGCAGGGTAGAATATGATCTCATACATTTATGAGCAGCCTACTTCATGTGGACCCAGCAGAAGTTTTCACCTTTTCATGCTGTTTTTCATCTTTGTCTATCAGTGAACAAAGGGTGTGTGATAGGTCTGAAAATTAACTGTCACACATATCAGAATTCTGCTTTCTAGATTGCTATATTCTGGTGGCATTTGTTTCAACCAATCTAACTCATTACCGACCTCACTGTGATCTGGGTTTTGTGTTTTGTGTACACTTACCTACCCAGTGCAATCTGACATATGCAGATATTCTTCCCAGATCATCAAGTGCTGTTTCTGAGGACATTTTACTTTAGAATGTTTAACTATGGGAAATGCATTTTGATAGAATGGGAGAAGCACCCAGCATTAGTTTTTTGTTTTTTTTTTTTCTAGATGGCTGTCCAGTTATCTCAACATTATTTATTGGCTAGCTCATTTTACTATTTTTTTTAAAAATATATCATTTGTGCTTGGTATATCAGCATATGTTTTCTCCTCTGCTGATCCTTTTATTGATATATCTAGCATCCACAAGGAGTGCTTTTAGGTTGCATGAAATGGTCCTCTTTTGAAAATTTTCTTTCAACATTGTTCTCAGAATTGCTTTACCTGCATGCCATTCATACATTTAAGCATGCTGTGTGCCAGTTTCTTATCTTTCTAGACACTTAATTTCCCTTTACACTTCTATGACATCTGGTTGTTAAGGCATGCACTAATTTTCAAGTGTATTGATTTCAAGAAAGATATTTGATAGGATTTCAGACTTCTTAAATTTACTGTTTTATTTTACACAGTGACACATATGGTCTATTTTAGAGAGTGTTCTTTGTGTTTATGTGACACTGTATGTATGTTTTGCTGCTGTAACCCGGAATGTTCTTTATATAATAGCCCTATCCATTGGAATGAAAATGTGATTTATGTTTGATTTTCTCCGTTGTTTATGTATCTGGATGAGATATCTGTTGCTGAGAGAGGGGTATTAAGAACCTCATAGTATTGATTAGCGTCTCACTGCCCTTCCCTTTGGTTTATTAGCATTAAGTGCTTTATGTTTTGATCATACTTTATAAGCTCTTGATAAATTGTCTCTTTATCATACAATAATGCTGTTCTTTGTCTTGTAATTGTTTTTTTACCTCAAGTGTATTTTCTTTAATACAAATGCAGTTAAGCCTACTCTCAGTTATTTCCCACTTGCATGGAATATCTTTATTCTATCTTTTCACTTTCAATTTGTTTAGTTAATGGCAAAGTGAGTCTCTTTGTGTTGACACTAATCCTGAGAAACTATGAACAAATATGTACTCATTCCAGATAGGGAAGTGAAGCTAGACCAAAGTGAGAAAACCTCCAAGTTCAATTTACTGAATCAGTGACATTTATTTGGTTTCACTCACAGGAGGAGCAGAATGACCCAAAGCTATATCACCAAAACTCAACCCAGGAGGGGTGACAGCTCACAGAAACAGGAAACCTGGAGGACAGACACTGCATAATACATCAACAGATTGTAGAGTTCTTTTTAGATAGCTCAATTGATCTGTACCTTGTCGGGGCAGCTCAGCTTTCCTCAGAGCATCTCTGAGCAGTATTTAAAAAAAATAATTAATTTTAATTTATTATTTTATTTATTTACATGACAATTGTTCCCCCACCCTATATCTTCTTGCAGAATTTTTTCCCCTCATTCCCCCACCCCTTTCTCTCTGATAGGGTCCCTCCTCAGATATCTTCCCTCCCTGGGGCGTCAATCTCTACAGGATTAGGAGCATCCTGTCCCACTGAGGCCAGAGAAAGCAGTCCTCTGCTAAATATGTGCCAGGGCCTTGGACCAGCCTGTGTATGCTTGTTGGTTTGTGGCTTAGTCTCTGGGAGCTCCCAAGGGTTCAGGTTAATTGACACTGTTGGTCTTTCTATGGGTTTACCATTCCCTTTGGGATGGATGGGGACACCATCCTACCTTCAAAATTTTTAGCTCAGCAGTCTTTACAGTTTATATAGGCTTGGTGAGGGAGAATTCTACCATATCTGGTCAGTTTCAGAAACTTCCTAAAACCTTTTAGTTGTTTATTTCCTGAGTTTAAGGAGGGTCTCTGAAGGATGGAATATTTTCCCCTCCCACTTAGAACATCTCTTTTCTAATAAACTGGGTCTTAAACTTTAGCTTCTCTCCAAAATAGAAAGTTTTAACCTTTTAGGAAACTGCTATATAACACCTATAGGCAGCATATTGTTTTGTTGTTGTTATTCATGTATTTAGTTTTATAGATCTATTCAACTGGTCATTGTCTTTTTATTACATAACTTAATACATTTAAATTTAGGGTAATTACTGATAGGTAAGGATTTACTGTGGTAATTTTAATGGCCGTTTGTTCTCTAGATCCTTTGCTCTTTTGCTGATGATCTCTTCATGATGAGGATCTTTTCTCTAGTACTCAGTTTTGATTTATTACATTTTATCCTTTGAATAACTACTGTACAGTTATACTTTGTGGCCACTAGAAGACTTATAGAAGCTTTCTTCACTTTTAAGTGGATTTTGAGGCTGATAGTGACTTGATTTTAGTCATATAACAAACTTTATCATTTTTACTCCCTCACTTCCACCTTTTGTTTCTGTTGTTATGGTTTACATCTTTATGTATTGTGTACAAATTATTGTAGCCATGCAGTACTCCAGATAAGGGTTGGTTGTTGGGCTATGGTGATGTGATGAAAGGCTGTCAAAATCCACATGGCCTTTAGAGATGTGTCTGTCAGGATCTGCTGAAGGGTGATAAGTTGAGAGGATATCCTGACAGGTAAGATGTCAGTAGAAAGGAATGGATATTGACTACTCTAAGGGTTTGTGGCTGGTGCATGCTGGGATATTTACTGAGAAGAAGAAACCTGGTAATGACAGGTTTGGTATTGTGAAGGTATGAAAAGAAATCATTTACTAAAATGCTAATTGTTTTGTCTAATTAATATACAAACAGAAGTGAAGTAAATATGAAGAGAAGCCACTTGAACCTGTGTCAGGACTAGATAATTGCCCCATTATATCCAATTATAGCCTGTGGCAAATTTCAAAATTAAAGAAAAGGTTATCTATTTTCTTATAGGATTTTAAAAAGTTTTCACAGAATAAGTGAACATAGACATAAGGGAAGATGGCATGTCAACATATCAATATTTCTAACCTGGTACTTTGGTTTATAGGATGTTATTGAATACTTGTTGCAGCCTGAGCTCTGCCTGGCTTCAAAATGTTGAGACCTGAGCTCTGCTCTTGACTTGGGGGCCAAAACGTTGCAGACCACTCTGTCTGGCTTGGTGGCTAAAATGTCCCGGCCTGCGCTGCTGCTCCGGTCCACAGGTCAGGGAGAGAGTGTAGGGAGAAGACTTGAAGAATAGAGACAAGCCAGAGGGTCCGTAGTCAAATCTGGATACTCCTTTATTCCCCTCTTTGACTCCTCTTGACTCTCTACTAACGCATATTCACTCTTATTCACTCCTCTTATCTTTCTACTTATATCGTCCTCTTCACTCATATTGCTCTTAACACTATTACAAGGAAATCCTGGGTATTTATAAGCACACGCAGGAGAGAGAACACAGGTGAAAACATTTTACCACATGCACTATGCAGCTGGGGTCACTAAACAGCAAAACAAGCTATGTGGGATAAACAAGATATTTGTCAGAGTGTGCTCAGCTGTTGTAGGCTGTTGAAAACCAAGTCTCTATCAGGGTATATGGCTCCAGATGGCTGCAAAGATGATAGCTGCTTTCTAGCCACTTTCTCCTAAAAGTCGGCTCCCAACAAATACTCTCATCATAATCCTAAGATATGTCACTAGCCATGGTAGCCTGGGGTTTTAAACACCTTTTCCTCCTTGATCCTGAACATTTGTTTCATTAGGCTAGAACTATTACTTGTATTAATACTGAAAAAAATGTCATTTATGATGATTACTATTTATTGTTAATGTGACATATCTAGAAACACCCAGGAAACATATCTGGTCACACCTGTGAGGGATTATCTAGATTAAATTAATGGGATTGGGGTTGCAGATAAGGAACTGCAAATCTTTAGTAATGGAAAATATTACTGTGGCTAATGGTTGACTCATACCAACAAAATAAAAGAAAATAAAAATTTGCTAAAAATAGAATAAGAAAACCCAAGAAACTTATATGGCTGTATAATAAAATTTTAATGTGTCTTTAACATATGAGTAAAAAATTAGGTTCTTAGAAGAGACAATTACATCCTGAGAAAGAAAGTTAATATAACAATTTAAGACAGGTGATGTAGCCATAGTCTGAATTTATATTAGGAAATAACGTAATTGTCTGTCAGATAAGTTTGGGCCAGAAGGCTAAAGATTTGATGCTCCAACGTTCAGTAGTATAGGGGCTGTCCAGGTGATCAGCGGTCTCTATAAATTGGCTAAGTTTTAGAAGCTATGCTTAGTGCTTCCCATAACTTCAGTTAATTTAGTCATTCTGGATTTCTGAAGGCATTGAAGACCTATAGACTCATAGCCAATTTACCTTGAGAGAAAAGATCTGAGTGGATGGTTTTCAGCTGACATTCATTCTAAAGCCAAGAAAAAGCCAGGTTCAAAACTAAGTGTTTTAGTCAAGAGAGACGACAGAGGTTCTGTTTAGTCAACCAAAGGATGGACTGGGTATTAAGACTATCTTGTACCTCACTGGTACAAATAGGAATAATTATGCTCTAATTGTATTTTGAGAGAAAAGTTTTATTTTAACAGGAAAGGTAATATGTAGGAGGAGCTAAGGGGGAAGGAGCACCAAGAGGAAAAGATGGAGTAAGGAGAGGAGAAGATGAAGTAGATGAGAAGCTAGGTAATGAGAGAGAAAAAGAGAGAAAAAGAGAGAGGGGGCATGGAGGCAGAAATTCACGTGTCTCCACTAGTCAAAGATAGTTTACATAGCTAGGTTGGGTATTAGGTTACACTTCTGATTGAGCATTACCATACCTATAAAGCCTTTGGTTAACATTTAAAAAAAATTGTATAAAAGCAAAATGGAAAAGGGGGCATGGGATAGGGGTTTTCTAGGGAGGGGAAATGGGGAAAGGGGTTGGCATCTGAAATGTAAATAAAATATCCAATAAAAAAGGAAATAACATAATTGTTTTTAAAAAGGTAATTTTTAAATGAACGGCATCAACATTTTAGGTACGAAAATAATCTCTTCAAGTAAACTTTTAGTTTTATCTACTCATAATTAAAATGAATGTCCAGGTAGAAGAAACTTCTATAAGCAATTTATTATTTATGCATCAATAAGAAGACTAGAGAAGTGACAAAATCATTTCTTCTCATTTTGAAAAAGGAAGCAATGATAAGTAGAAGGGACATATTACATCAATACTATTGATCTGTAACCATCATAAGCACACAGAGAATATTCCTGAACTATTTTACTTGCTAGCTCTTTGCTATCTCAAATGCTCCTTCACACTCAATTTCCTTGTTTATAGGGTACTCTCCTTATGTATCTTTATGCCATTTTCTTTCTGTGTGTCCAAATACACTCATATGGTGAAGACACCAATAACCGTGAGTAAAGGCCAATTCTACTGACCCTGTTTTAACTGGTCACCCACTTAAAGCCCCAATTTCCCAATAAAAAGTCATAAATCTGAGGTACTTCAAGTTATGAATTCAGCATATCTGGTTAGGAGGACTGCTATTCTACCCATGGTGAAGATGTATGGATAAGAGACACTGCCAAGACACACACAGGGATCTTGCATCCAAAGTGTAGGTCATCATTCAAATGATGAGAGACACGCTCTTACAGGGGATGAGACTGAGTTATACCTGCTGCTTCTACAACAAGAACCTTACCCTTTTCATTATTTCCTCACCAGCACATAACCTTCTAGAGTCAAAGGATAAAAAACAAATGATGTTGTCATTGGGCAGCAGAGTAGATGGCTTCCTGTTGAACTGTGGAACTGAACAACAGAATCATTCATGATCTTACCGCCATCCATACATTCTTTGATATGGAAGAAAAAATTCAAATTACAAATACTATGCAGAGTTCATAAGATTCTTTTTCAGCATCATTCTTATGAGGAAATTGTTTCCAATGTTTTCAATGTCATCAATCAATGTAAAGTGAGACTGAAAACACTTTTGAGTATTTCCAAACACAATTTAATATACTTGTTGTCAAAAACGAAACACATTTAAAATATTTACAAACTTTTAAAACGTGAGTCCTTAAAAGGACTCAAGCATAGAATCAAAACCAGAACTAATGTCACTACTCTGCATATTCTAGCTGATCTTGCTGAGATCAGTAGACCACAGATCATCGTAGATCATAGAATTTCAATGCAATGTGAAAGTTAGTAAAATCATCCTCCAAGTTCAAAGCACATTTCCTGAACTTGTCATACATAAATTGGTCATTTATTAAATTCTAAATTTTCAGTGTCTTTTAGAAAAATGAGATTAAATGATAAGCTAGAAAAGAATGTATTCAGTATACTAAAGCAAAGTAACACAGAGCCAATGATGGCTTTGCTAACAAAAGAAAAGGAACTATGTGTGTCTTATATTATTTTTGAACTTCCATCCATCTTGTCTACATCTTGTCTACATCTATGTCTACATCTTCTGCTTTTGAACTCTTACCTCAAAAATATCTTTCCTCAGATTAACATTCTAATTTAGTTATTACATAGTTCATACATGGGTCAAAACATCACACTTTTCTCCATGAATGTGTGTAATGATTACATACCAGCTGAAAACACTGCTTTGCTCACAGTGTGCAGCAACATATAGCAATTATTATAACTATTATTATCAAACATACCGAGATGCTTTCTTCTTGATGATACTGCTTCCAGTTCCTTCCACCATCACTGAACATCAGGAGGTAGCTGGTCACCCAGTCAGAACTCCCATATCCCCCCTGGGTGGCCACAGCAGTGACCTCCATTCGTTCTCCAAGGTCAATCTGCAGCCACTGATACTTATTTGACACAAGTGGTGTCCATCCACCAGCTCCTTTTTGGAACAAAAAAAAAGTAGAGAAAATATAAGATGAGGAAATTACTAAAGATCTATATGATGGGGGGTTTGAAAACTATAAAATGTAATATATAGTAAATTTAAGGTGCCCACAGATTCGCATTAAAACAACAGCCAGAAGAATTACATGCAAATAAATGGGCTCTGCATTTTTTTTTGTAGTTACCTAGGTGACATATGACACCCGTGGTACAGCTCTTCCCAGAGTGTAGAAAGTGCTTGGTGTGACATAGGTGATTAATTAATCACTTCTGTGATGTCTGGGGATCGGTGTGTTCAGTTGTCCACATGTAGGCCCAGGACTTACCCTTTGCCAAGACAAGAGACTAAAAAGCTACAGCAAGAAGTACAGTGTTGGGCATAATATAGACAAAAGGACTTATACATTCATTCCAAGAGGCATTTAGAAGAACCATCTAAGCATATGAGATGGGTGGTTTTTCCTGTGAGAAACCATAAGTTAGATTTCTAGCACTGCAAAGAGTTAAAATTAAAAAGAGAGGAAAGATTTCTGACACATATACTTCAGTGTCTGAGTGAGATTGTACTGAGACATCATTGGCTTTTCTCATATTTTATGTCTTTTGATGAACAGCACAGGTGAATTTTTAAGAGCTCTTATTTTCCTAAAGACTGGTCTGGGGACTGTGAAGGGACGCCAAGCTCTGCCACTGTTTTATTCTTACATAATTATGTTTTGCCTGCTGTTTTTTCCACTTTTAAACTTCAGAGCTCCAAGAAAACAATAGAGTTCTTTCATGTGTGTTATAATTTAAAGCAAGGGAAGAAAGAAAAACGGAAAGTACAAATCTTAGATCATTTGCTGAGAGTGTTAACAAAGTAATGTTTTTATATACATTACTTTCCCCACCAAAAGCATCCAATAGTCTGGCCTTATCATACCTGTTTTATTAATGAAAACAAATAACTGACTTACATACATTTACAAAATATTATTTCAAAAATCTGCCCCTCTTTATTTTCTTACCCTATACAAGGATGTGTTTATGCAATTTATTAACCACTTTATGCTCTTTGATAATATACCACTGGTTGAGTTAAGTTTATATTTTATAAGTTTTCTGCCTCTGTGTTATTCTGTATATGTTTTATGTTAAACAGTCTCATTTTACTACCTGAAAAGTGAGAAAGCGACAAACTGAGATAAAATCCACCACAGACGCTTTAATTTTTTTTTTAAAAAAGCACATAACCTATGGAAGGTAGTAGTGTCCCAGAGAGTGTGTTGGCTTTGTCATGGTGGTACTGTTTGTGAAATGTCCTAGTTAGGGCTACTATTGCTTTGATGAAACACCATGACCAAAAGTAAGTGGGGGAGGAAAAGGTTCATTGGGTTTATACTTCCATATCATACTCAATCATTGAAGGAAATGACAGGAACTCAAATGCAGCAAGAACTTGGAGGCAGTAGTTGATGCAGTAGCCATGAAGGGGTGTTGCTTACTGGCTTGCTCTTCTTCATGGCTTGCTCAGCCAAGAACCCAGGATGACTACCCCAGGAATAGTGCCACTCACAAAGGGCTAAGCCCACCCACATTTATTACTAATTAATAAAATGCCCCACAGGCCTGTCTATAGCCCAATCTTATGGAAACATTTTCTCAATTGAGGCTCCCTCTTCTCTGATGATTTTAGCTTGTGTCAAGTTGCCATGAAACTAGCCAGCACAGGAAAAGACTGGGAAGTGTAGCCTTGTTGAGGCACGGGTGTTACTAGGGGTGGAATTTTAGGTTTCAAAAACCCATTCTATTCCTAGTTAATTCTCACTCTCTCTCTATCCCAGTTGCCAATATTCTTCCCCTAAAAATTTCTTGAGCTGGGGCTTCATTGTCCATGATATATATCAGCACCACTACCTATCAGCATCAACTAGAACAGTCTATTAAGCTCTGCTTACAAGATTCAACCACTTTTCTAGCTCAAAATTCAAAAATTCTCCACACTCCTCCAACAAACAACATTTTTGAAATGCATGAACCAAGAGGGCTAGAGACAGGAATGTGTACACTGAAGAGAAAGTTGTCAATGCAATGGCCAGGGCTGCATCCACATATTTTTAAAGTTCTCTGCCACATCTTTGCCAAGTTTTACATAACAGATGAATCATTATATTTATTACTGAACTTTTTTATGTAGGGAGGAACGAAGTCATAGCATCTTTAGAAGGAAGAAGACAGCTGTGAGATAATGTGGTGGTAGTCCTGAAAACAGAGTATGAGGAGGTTGTTCCATGACAGCAATTCACAAGTGTAAGAGACCATTAAGGACATAAAGGCATCATGGGTCATCTGAGTTCTTTTAGATTTCATTGCTAAATAAAATGTAATTTTTTCTATGAAAGTTTATGTCTTAAAGTGAAATACAACCCAGTAATTCCAATTTATGAAAGTTCATCTTCACTCTAAAACTTAAATGTTCATAGACATGCTATTTATATTAGAAATAAGTTGAGAACAAGCCATGTGAACACCAAAGCAGATAAACACAGAGCTAATTTAGATGTAGCTGAGAGATGCCTAGAACAAATTTCTTGTTCAGTTCTATTCTTTTTCATATTACTTACTCCACTTACCAGCCCGGATTGCTTATTTGGTTAAGAAAGTGATGAAATGCTTTCCCTCCTATTATTTTTTATTTGATATTTTGTTTATTTACATTACAGATGCCACCCCCTTGCCCATTCTCCCAACCCATTAATCCTCTACTCCATCCCTCCTCCTCTCTTTTTGCCTTTATACTGTTTAAATTACATGCAAGTATTAAGGCCAGTTCTAGGTTGAGAAACTAACAATACAATAGATACAAATAATCCAGAAACAAGGAAGACAATAAACCCAGATAATCAAAGAACATGCACAACAATAAACAGAGTCTCACAATCATTCCTGTGATCATTATTTCTAAGGGCTTATCAGAATGATCAAAATATCTGAGCATACTTCCCTGTCCTAGTCCAAAGCCATTTTCATGCCTGAAGCCTACTTCTTTATTCTAGCTTAAGATTTAGATTTCTGCCTGAAATTTCTTCTTTGTTATAGCCTAGGATTTATATTTCTGCCTTAAATTACTTCTTTGTTCTAGCCTAAGTTTTAGATTCCTGCTTGAAATTTCTTCTTTGTTCCAGCCCAATGTCAGAATCCTGCCTGCATTCCATTTCCTTGTCCTTGGCCAATGACAGATTCCTACCAGGCAGCCCCCAAAGCTCTCCACATCCCCCCCCTTTTTATTGCATAAATCAAACTGAGCCTGTCTTAGGTCGTTCTGACAATAAAGCCTTACTTACTTGTCATGGAATATGCATTATGATAAGCAATGCACTTCTGTCTTAGGTTGGTAAGGCTCTGTGCAGAATCTTACCAGTCCTTGGCTTGTCAGTCTGTTAAATTAATAACTCTGTCTGGGGGTCCATTTTCAGTTTCAAGTCATGTACTTTGGCTGCCAGCCTGTTGATGTAGTTAGAGACAAGCTTTAACACAATGGGCAGGAATAAAAGTATTCCTAGGACAAGAAGGGCTAGCCTGATCAAGCTATATATGCCATTCCTGAGGTTTGACTAAAATGGAAATATTGACCTCAGGCCATGAGTAATTTTATCAGCATTATCTGCAGCATCAAAGCTCAATGGAACAGCACTTTTTAAATTCATAATCTCACTATGCAAAATTAACACACCCAGAGAGGTGTTAGGATTGTGCCAAATACCCTACAGATGTCTTTAAACTTTTTTCTAATTATAATGACAATCATCGTAAATTTTAGAAGTAACACTACTCCAATGATATTTGTCAATCTTGTACAAGTCTAGAAATCTACATTGGAAATAACAGTCTACACTTGGAAGGCTGGATCTGGACATTTTCAGAGACATATTTGGAAGCTAGCTGTAGTTCACTACAATGTTATGATAACAAGAGATAAAGTTGGGACGGGATCTGGATTTCCAACAAGAGTTAGTGCATGTGTTAGGACTCTTTGCATGTATATATGCATGTGGGAATGTGCATTTGAATACAGATGTCTAGAGAGCCTCAAGGCATTGAATCTCCCTGGAAATGGAGTTACAGGGTGTTGTAAGCTGTCTGGTATGGGTGCTGGGAACCGAATTTGGGTCCTCTGCCAAAGTAGTATGTGCTCTTAACTACTGAGCCTTCTCTACAGCTGTGCAGTTATAATTTCTAACATATGAATTAATTTTGTTATATCCAATGGCCCTTATAAATATACAGAACCATGTTTTTAAGTTATCATAGCATTAGGCCAGTATTTTTTCTGTTTCTTGGTAAAAAAAAAAAATAGTTAAAATTTTAAGGAAGCAAGGTTAAGTGCCTGGATGTTTGAGATGTTAAAGGAATGTGTCTTCACTTGATTTGTGTTTTAAAGGTAATGTATGCATTTCTGAATTACCTTTTTTTTTTAATGAAATTAATTCCTGTACAGCAATACTGACTTCCATTGTAATCTATATATCTGACTCTGGCTAGACTCTTTCTCTCAAAATTCATGGCTGTTGGCATGTAGCGCTTTCCTGAGTAATTAATAAAGTATTACTTCTGGCTATAAATGAGAGATAATGCAAGCACTTACTGGAAACAGAAAGGGAGTACAAAATATGTGCATGCATCAGCCCAACCAAGGTTGAATTGCTTCTGGTAAGAGGGTCCATCTTATTTCAACTTCTGTCCTTCTATTTCACAGGGACAGAGGAAAGTACATGACAACAGAAGTGAAAACAGTCTCATGTAAGATGCTACTGGGCTAATCAGTGCATGTCCACAATCAAATGTATAATAAAATAATGTTCATAAAAAATCATTAAATACTAACATATTATAATGATTTTAACACTGTGTAGCCCTGGCAGTCCTGGAACTCACTATGTAGAGTAGGCTGCCATCAAGCTCATAGAGATCTGCCTGCTCTGCCTCCTGAGTGCTGGTACTAAAGGCCTACACCACCATGCCTAACCATTTTAACTTTTTTAAATTACATATTTACTGTTTTAATGTGTGTGTGAATGAATACACGTGTGTATGCATGACACAGTGTGAAAGTTGTTCTCTGGTCTCTACTTGTGTAGTACTCCTTTTCATTTGGGCACTGAACTCAGGTTGGCAGACTTGGCAGAGAACGTCTTTACCATATTGAACCACCTCACTAGCTCCAGATTCTCCATTTTTAACTTATTAAGTGTTTATTTAAGTAACTTTGAATCATGTACTTTCCCTAAGGAGACAAGAAGAATGGAAAGTAGAATCTCTCTCTCTCTCTCTCTCTCTCTCTCTCTCTCTCTCTCTCTTGCCCTCTCTTTATTTTATTCCTTTTCATATTTTGGAATATAGCACATATTTTAGAACCTTTGGAGACACTTAGTAATTTGCATTTCTAGGAACTAGCAAAGTAAACATGATAATCAAAAATGCAGGTTAATGGTGAAGCTCAAATTTCAAGGAATGCATAGGGTGGCAATTTGTTTGCACCTAGGTGACAACACACACATTTTTATTTTATATAAGTTTTATAAAATCATATGGATAAAATTAAGCAGTGTTGTAACTAACTTTTCATCCTTGTAGGTTTTTTTTTTTTAAGATTTGCTTATTTGCTTATTTATTTATTGTTTTTATTATTTTTTGGATATTTTCTTTATTTACATTTCAAGAAAGAAGAGGAAGACAAGCTTATGGAGTCAATATAGAAAATAGCAATACTGATTGTCATACTGACATGCCAGTCAGGAACCTTGAGATTTCAACTTTAATTTTTGTAAATGAAGAGAGTATCAAAGTCATATGTCTGACTTCTAAGGCCTTCAAGAACCAAAACTTCTCACTTTGTTGGTATTCTTACCATTTCTGTACAGTGTTCATCATTCATCAGGCTCAGGGAGGATTCTGACTAAAACGGTGAGAAGAATTATAGATGGGTCACAAGTGAAGCCAGAACTCTGTCTCATAGGCCTTATGCTTAGATATCAGGTCATCTGTGCTGTCCTTGACTCTCTTTTGTTATCTAATCTATTCTCCTCATACCTCATCAACCTTTGTTCTCTTCCTGTTATATTCTTTTTAAAAATGTATTTTACATTAATTTGTCTAATTTCTTTAAGTGTACGAACAATGAGTTCATATTTATATATAATAATATCTTAAACCATAAACTTTTTGCTCTTCCTTAGAAAAAATTACAGATGAGTTCATCTAAATTAATTATAGAATATCTGACTACAGCTTTTTCATACTAAGGAAGAGGAAATCATGAGATGAGACACATGAAATTCTGTATGGAAGCTCTAGACATACCATTGTTAATTCTAAATACAAATGTGAAAACTAAATACCTTTAAGCATAATAAAAATATAAAAAATAGGCTAGGGAGATGGCTCAGTCAATAAAGTGCTTATTGTACAAGCAAGAAAAACTGAATTTATATCTCTAGCATACATGTAAAAAGGCAGGCACCAAGCTGTACAGTTGTAATTCCAGCAGTAGAGAGGCAGAGATCAGGTTTACTTGACCACTCATCTTAGTCAAATCTGTGAGCTCAAATTCAGTGAGAAACTTTGAAGGGGGTGGGGGAGGGAAGATGGTGCCAGGTGTGATGATTAATTGAATTAATCCCTTTGTGTGAGAGGTAGAAGCAGGAGAATCTCTGTGACTTCGAAGTTAACCTGATCTACCTAACAAATATCAGGCAAGCCAAGGCAACATAATGAGATACTGTCTGAAAAACAAAACAAGGTAGGAAACAATTGAAGAAATGTCTCAATGTTGGCCTCTGGCCTCATCATGTAAACGTGTGTGGATATGCATGTGCATGCACAGAAGTCCATACAGTCAAACATATATACATGCATACACACCAGAAGTGAGAGAAGAAATAATAATACATAAAAAATCTCATAATAAAATAGAACACAGTTTTTAAAATATTTTTTTCTAATTTTCATCTCTGTGATCTCTATGATCAAAGATTTCTGACTTAAGCAGTTTATATGATAGATCAAAATAAATTTTCTAAAAACTATGATATGGAAAGAGTTTCCATACTGATCATTATTACAATCAGCACCATTTTATATTCCACAATCTGAACTGAAGGGAGTTCAATTCCCCTGCCATATGTGAAATCAATGGAATTGTGACTATAAAAGAGCTATGACCTAACTAGCTATATATAACAGTGTACACAGGGGATAGGAAGATAACTCAGTGGGTAAAATTCATGCTACACAAGCATGCAGACCTTAGTCAAGATCCCAGTACCCAAGGTAAGAAGCTGAGTATGGTAGTGCAGAAAGAAGAATCTTGAGGGCTCACTGGCCATCTAGCCTACCTCAAAAGGCGAATTCTAGGCTCATTTAGAGTCCCTGTCTCTAAATGTAAGGTGGAGAGAAATAAAGTAAGACATCTACCTCTGCTACCTAGTTTCCATATGCTCACACATGGGTACAGCCTACACACGTGTATACACACCAAAAGTACAGACAGACATGAGTATGTTCACATATGTAATATGTACATATACATGAAAGGGAAGATATGTATGCATATATACAAAACATGCATTCATTATAAAAAAACAATCCCAATTGTTGTATTCTAAAAAGTGTTAAGTGTAAAATTAGACTTTAATTTTCAGTGAAGAAAATAAAACAAGTTCTCCAGGCTCACAATTATAGAAGCAATTATAAAAATCTATTGATTTGCTTTACAGGACTGACAAACATGCACAAAAATAGACTTCACTTCTAAAACAAATGTTGGTACAGTTATTTCACCATAAGACATAATATGAAAAACATGTTTATCTTATTCTTAGAGTTTCTTCCTTTGAGGTTTTCTTTTTTTTCAACCAGTGTCACACTACTAACAGAGTGATGGCCAATTTAAATGAGACCACAAGGGGATTCAGTCATGGAAAATAATTGTACATTACAATAACACCATGGGTTGCCATAACTTAATAATCAAGCTTCTTTAGGACTTTGATATTTCTTTGGTAACATCCAACATTATTAGCCATTGTTTCATGGCTGATTCTGGAGTTTTCTACTATGAAGGTTTAGGTTGAAACCCACTAGTGCATATTATTTAGTTTCTCCTTGTTGTAAGATTCTGGGACAGATTTATAATGTACCTAGTAGGTTTTACTCTCACTTTTAGCAGTCTCAATTATTTTTGTCCCTGAAGCATTTACTAAATACTAACTATTTAGGATCAGACCACAGAGTTTTATTGTTCTAAAATATACACAACATAAGAAATTTAAGCACATAGTTAAGTGACATTAAGTACATCATAGCACTCAGCCATCACTACCATTTATCTCTAGAGTTTCTTCTGTCTTCTCAAACTTGCTACCCACTGACGAGTAATCCAATCTATCCTAGTGCAGAAAGAAAGTGCTGTCAATCACTCTTGTTTTTTTCTGTCCTTGGACTCTGACTAATCTGAGCACTTCATATAAAAGGAATCACCAGTCATGTAATGTTCTATATCTAGTTTGTTTTACTAACATGATGTCTTTAAAGTTCTTCTACATTGTAGCATGGTTCTAGCATGGTCAGTCTGCCGGGGGCCATCCCTGCCCCGCCCTGGCTTCGGGTGAGCGAGGGGGAGAGAGATGCAGCTTCTTCTTCTTTCTTCTCCTCCTCCCACCATCCGGTTCTTCTCTTCTCGAGGTAGCCCCTATGCTGCTGCTGTAGCTGATCTGCAGTCAGGGATCCTGTGGCCAGAAATTGCCACTTGAATCCCAGCCCTAAGACCAGCAAGGGGTTAAGTAAATAGTCTTGTGCTATCCTAAAAACTTCTGAGGGTAAGAGACTGCAGGCTAGGGTGATTGACACCTGTAGCCTAACTGCAGAGGATTAGGCAACGGTGGCCTTTGTTCTATATCAGCAGGAACTGCTGGACTCTAACTTATGGCTGGGTCTGGGTCGCAGGAAGAAAAGACACTTAGAAAAGTTGCTATAGAGTTTATTAAGTGTAAAAAGTATCCTATGAAAGCTATCTGAGGGGAAACATGGAAAGTCCTAAATGGGGAAGAAGAAAAGATTCTAACAAAGTAAAAATTCTAAGGGAGAAAAATTCTAGGCAGGGGGAAAGGAAAGGGCAACGGGGTCTTAACTAACTAATTGATTCCTAACTCGCTAGCTTAACTCTATTCTAAGTAACCTAACTCACTACTCTAACTAACTCTACTCTAACTCCATTCTAATTATCTCTATTCTAACTCTACTAACTTACTCTCTGTCTTTGTCTTCAGTATTTATACACCATTCAGAGTACATGATCACATGTTACAAAGTTCATCACAAGTTCACACCAAAAATCGTATCATAAATTGAAATAGAAGTTTACAACATAGAATGTTTACATGAATATCCATTAGGAGTAATTATCTAACTAGACATTCATCACCTGTCTAGTTCCACAGATTCACAGAAAGTTTGAAACTATAACTTAAGAAATTAGTGAAGTTTTGTATAGATAACCCAGGCAATATTTTCTCTTCTGTTCTGGTACCTATAATAAATTGTGGATAACCTCTAGTGACCTAGGTTAATGGTTTTATGACCTCTTGGAATGTGCTCTAAGCACGAGAAGGTCTAGGGGCAATTAACTGATAACACTCGGGAGACTGGCAGAGTTCTCTTTGCAGTTTCAACTATTCCTGAGGGACTTAATAGCAGTCTTGTTATAAAAGAGCTTAGTAATCATTGATATAATTTTAGGAATTCTTATAGGATCAGCATTAAGACTTAAGAAGTCATCTATTTGTCTATATAGTATCATTACAAGACAGTACATCTTCGTGGGTCTGCAGAGATCTGCTACAAAGGGGTGTGCTATTGCTTAGTGATAGTAACAAATGTCTAATAATAATAATAATGGAAAAAGCATATTAATAGCAGGAATCTTTCCTAAAATCACATCCACCACAGCCTTGCTAATGGGGCACACTCATCGCAGATTATATAATAATCCAAGGCAAGCATTTCAGGATGATCATCTGCTCATTATTAGCTTGTCCCATTATGGCTCCTGACAGTCAGACCTCCAAATACTCCATGTATGGATCACATTTTGTTTATCCATCCAACCACAGACAAACATTTAGGTCATTTCAGTCTGTTTGGCTCTTGTGAATAAAGATACTGTTGTTTTGTGTGCACCATATCATGTGATAAGTGAACTACATCCCCTAATACACATACAACCTATTTCTCACAACTTAATTGTCTCCTGAGAGATATATTGTATAAGTCTTATAATTGTGGAATCAGTGTCTTGGGAAGATAAAGGAATTTATCCAAAGTCACACAACCAGTAAAGAGAGACTGAAACAAAATAAAAACAAAAACAGAGCTCTTTGATTCTAAGTTTATTCCTCCACATTAGGGTTGAGATTACTCCCTTCTTTCAAGAAATTTAGAATTTGACAAAGAAAAAAGAAATACAAAATCATGAAGTATGTCAGATGGCATGTGGTGCTATGAGTTTTTTTTTTTTTCCTTTTTCTTTTGTATGGTGGTGAGGGGAGTGTTTGTCATATTTAGCTTACATGGATAATTAGTCATCTTTAGCTGGCAAATTTGAAGCTCAAATATGGTTTATGACATATTTTTATATAATTAGAGAGTTAAAAATAATCTTAAAAGGTTTGGGGATGAGCACAGGCAGAGATAAGAAAAGTGAGACTTTATGTGAGCCTCAAGCCAGAAACATTTCTATCTGTCTCAAAACAGAAATTTTCTAGGTCCTGTTTTGAAAGATGGTAGAATTTTTGTTGACAAGGTTGAGTAGGAAATAGGATGTGTTTCATCGCCGGGCGGTGGTGGCGAGCGCCTTTAATCCCAGCACTTGGGAGGCAGAGGCAGGCGGATTTCTGAGTTCGAGGCCAGCCTGATCTACAGAGTGAGTTCCAGGACAGTCAGGACTACACAGAGAAACCCTGTCTTGAAAAACAAAACAAAACAAAACAAAACAAAAAAAAAGGATGTGTTTCATCAAGGACATAATGTAGGATTTTAAGACCATGAAATGGGAGCTAATACTCCTGAAGGATCTAAAAATTTCTAATGATGCAAGACCAGATAGATGCAGATAAGACTGATGAAGGCCCAAAGGACTCAAATAGCATGATAGTGATAGATCCTGGTTGTGGAGGGTCCTTCACACCAAGGAGCAAGATGAATAATCACTGCTAACATAACTGATTGGCATATGTGTGGGTCAAGGATCTCAGAAATTTGGAAAGGAATTGTCACAATTTTAATCTTAAAAATAAACCAGGGTAAAGAAGATAGCTCACTTAATAAAGTGCTTGCTTTGTAAGCACAAGGATCTGAGCTGGTTTCCAGAACTCATAAAAATGTCAGGCATGGTGGTACATGTTTGTAATCTCAATACTGGGGCACTAGGAAAGTAGAAAAAAGGTGGATCTTTAAGGGCTCACTGGCCAGCCAGTCTGGTCACTTGGAGAATGCCAGAATGCCAGGCCAGTGAGAGACCCTGCCCTCCTCCTCAAAAAATAGTGGGTGGTGAAGGCTGCCTGAGGAACAATAACACCAGAAGTTGACCTTTGGTCTACACACACATGGGGGGGGGGGGCGGGGGGGGGGGGGGAGGGAGAGGGGGAAGGGGAGGGGGAGGGGAGGGGGATGGGAAGGAGAGGGAGAGGGAGAAGGAGAAGGAGAGGGAGAGAGAGAGGGAGAGAGAGAGGGAGGGGGAGGGGGGGGGGGAGGGGGAGGGAGAGGGAGAGGGAGAGGGACAGGGAGAGGGAGAGGGAGAGGGAGAGGGAGGCAAGTACACATGCATGTACAAAAATGAACTAGCATACCAATGTGTTCTAAAATTCATGAGCGATGGCAATGAGTAACTCACAGTGATGATAGAAAATTGGTATGTGGAAATTTCCTGAAGCATGTTCAGTGACAAGAGTAAAGGATATCAGTCCTTAGAACTATAAAGGAGAAAATAAAGGAAAAAAGCTAACTCATAACCAAAGGCTTCTAGGGAGGGCATTGAGGTTTTGATAGGTGATTCCAAATATTTTAGAGCTATGAAAATCTCACAGTTATTTTACATTCAACAGACAATCAAGTACTGAATTGACCAAAATACAATACATAAAATCTGAAGTCTGACTGCATTTTATCTTTGGAGAATGTAATCCACTGGGTTTGATTCCATATCTCTGATGCCCTTGAATTTCACCCAAGGGGAAATTTCATCCTCACAGAGAGAATGTGAAATATTTTTGGCACAAGTATTCTGCAGTGAGTTTTCATGCTTTTAAGAAAACAGAAACATCTACTCAATGACATTCTAAAGTAGAAGATTTAGAAGTGAGCATTCAGACTGTTGAAAACATTGAATATTGACTTTACTATTGAGCATATCAGTTTGAATCTCAATCACAGAGTCAGGTGGAAAATATAATTTCATTTCTTCATCACCTAGGAAGTTGTTAAATGAGAGTTCCAGCTCTGGCTGAGATTGAAACAGGTCACAAAAAGGGTCTCAGGATATTTGTGGTCATCATTTCTTATAGTTGCTCACTGTGTCCAATTCTGCTCCAGTGAACCCCACCATCATCAGGATATGGTATGGACAGAGGGCAGGCTGCCTCTGCAAAAACACTTGCATATGAACACTTACATGTCTGAACTTAAGTGGAGCTTTCAGATAAGATGACACTGGAAAACCAAGTATAAGGCCAGAGATCTCAGGGAACTTGTTATTTATGTATGAAATGTCCCCCATAGGCACATGAGTTTTGACATTTTGTCTTCAGTCAATATTAGTGCTTAGGACCATTGAGGAGCCTTTAAGGTGTGCAATTTCACTGAAGAAAGCTAGTCACTAAAGGCAGGCCTTGATATTTTATAGCCTAGACCTACTTCACGGGTGTTTCTGTTTCCTGATTTTGTATATAAGGTGACCAGCTGCTTCCCTTTCCTGCCACCTTCATCACCACGATAGACCATATCCCTTCAAACATGAAGCCAAAATAAGTCCTTTCTCCTTTAAATTGCTTCTAACCAGGCATTTGGTCACAATAATAACTAACATATACTTGTGCTAAAGTCTAACCCTGTTGAGATTTCTTAGTCTTTCGGTCCTTTAGTCTTATTCACTTTAGTATAGCAAAATACATGAGATAATTACTAATAATATAAAAAGAGAAGTTCTGGCTCACAATTTGAGAGTTTAAGCCCATAATCAAGTGACCCCACTGCATTTGACATCTGGCAAGGGGTATGTAGCTGAGAAAAATCATTTACTTCACGAACCAGGAAAATCATTTCCTCATGAAGGAAAGAGGAAAAGACCAAGGTTCCGCAATCCCCTCAATGGCATGCCTTTAGGGACACCTCCCAGAATGACCCAATGTTCTAATGATTCCACCAACTCCTTGCAGTACCACCCAAGGTACCAGACTTTTGGGGTGCATTCATGTAAAGTAATGTACAGCAGAAAAATGCGCATATCTTCGTGAGCAGTTCATCTGCCCAAAACAAAGGAGTTGGGACAGCATTGAAACCTAATCCATGTTCACCTTGGTTCCTTTTTCATTTTATTTTTTCCTCCTCAGATCTGGAAGATACTTTTGGTCTTTCTATTTGAGGATTTTTCTGCCTTTGCTTATTTTCCATATAGCAATATCTTTTTTTTTCTGGGTAAGATGACTCATAACAACCTTAGTTAAGAGCAAAGACTGAATTTTCAGGGCACTGGTAAAGAAATCCAATGAGCTTTGCATCCAGAGTATGTTATCCATACACGGAGTTAATCACTGTAGAAATTAGGAGTGTCTTAAAGCAAGTTCATTCTTGTGTTTACAGCAAACATTTACATTATGGACTTTTTCACTAACTCCAAGTGCACAGTAATATGAAACAATACAGATTTTACTTATCAGCTTTTTCCCATAAATTAAACATGTTCATACACACACATACATGTACACATATGTACACACATACACACTTATATACATACATGTACACACATACATACATAAACACACATAATACATATGCATGCATACACATATATACATATACTTACATATACACATATGCACATAAATAAAACTAATTAAAATGTAGATCAGTCATGAGGCTATTAAAGTAACCAAGTAGAACATTAAGGGGCTGAAATGGATCAAAATCCATGGAAATGGAGTAGAAAAAAATGTTGTGAATGAACTTTTTTTAAATAGAAAACTCAGAATTTGACATCTGATTGAGAAGGAAGTCTGGAGAGAGGTGTGAGTTTACTAGAAGCCCCCCTTGTCGCATTATACTATAATCTCCGTGGAGTGTAGGTACTACTGTAACAAAGTGATACTTGGATTACAAAATTAAATTACATTTATTTATGCATAGATATGTGTGTCTGAGTATTTGGGTGTGTGAGAGCACTCAGGACATGGCTGTATGTGGAGGCCAGATGACTTGTGGAGTCAGTTTTCTCCTTTCACCATGCATGCTCCAGGGATGGAAATTGGGACTCAAGGCATCTTTGCTCACTGAACCATTTCACTTGTCTGACACTTGAGGTTTAAAAACTGGAACCCTGAGCAATTTTTCTCTATTTGTAGTGTAAATTCATTTTCAAAGAAGTAGAAAGCATTGCCTTACTGACACTGGTTTCTATCCTACAGATCTGTTATGTCAAAGAGATCCCTGTTTGGCTCTAAAATACCATACAGTTTTTGTATGTGAAAAAATAGCACCAAATATGCTTTCTATACTTATGGGAAAACCACTAACTATGTTGTTACAGTTATTAAATAAAGGTGTAAACTTATATATTGTTTTCAGGTTGATCCAATACAGCTCCCTTTTTTCTGGATTAATTATTTGTACAGATAAGAGAATGTATACTTTCATTCCTGGAAGGCTATGTGCTGTGTCTGCAGAGCCACACAGAGTATTTCTGGTCCAGAACAACTGCCACAGTCTGAAGAGTTTGTACTGCAGTTCACCTTACAAACAGTTTCCTATGTTTCAATCTTTCATTTTCAATACTGGTCATTTTATACAAGTATTTTAAAAAATTCTTTAACTGATTTCCATGTTCTAATCAGTGACAGTTACAATCACACAATTATAGTGTAAGTATAGCCTTGAATCTATAAATAGGCTTCATGCCTGATACTATTCTTGATAGTCTTAGATTTCTGATTATATTTTGTATGGGATTTTGTTTGTTTGTTTGTTTGTTTAGACAGTTTATCTGTATAGCCTTGGCTGTCCTAGAACTCACTCTGTAAGCCAGGTTAGCCTTGAACTCAGAGATCTGGCTGCCTCTGCCTCCCAAGTGTAGGGATTAATGGCATATATCACTGTGTACTTGGGCTTCTCAAGTTTCTCATTTAAGCATCATAATAAGAGATATATACATATTTTAGTGATTTGAAATTACATGTTAAAAGGATTTAGAAGATTAAATGACAATGTGTTTTCTCTCTTTAAGTCTATATGTATTTCTTGTGTTTTTCATTAGTGTCCCTCAAAGTGACAAAGTTTTTCATAAGTATCCCTGTGTGTTTTAATTGGTCCCTGGGGTGGTACTAGTGAAAGGTGGTGGAACATTTGAGAGGTTAGGCATTATGGGAGGTCTTTAGCTCATCACAGGTGTGTCTGGAAAAGTAGTGGAGATATGGGTCCCTCCTTTCTGATTTTTTCCCTAGTTATAAGATGAGTGGATTTGCTCATAGGTGTTCCATCAGGATATGCCACTACAGAGCCAATGGAGATGTGAGCCAATCAATAATGGAGTGATGGCTCTAAAATTCTGAGCCAAAGAAAATCTTTTCTCTTTATAATTTCCAATATTTTGTTACATTGGCAGAAGGCTCACACCCTTCTTGGTCTATAGGTAGCCAAGGAAATGCTTCCTAAGAAATCACCATATGTTCTTTTATGTTAAAACAGTGGCACTGTGAGATACAAAACACATGTCCCAGCAGGTCCATTAAGAAACCTCAGAGGTATTCTAACTTCAAGTTTTTACAGGAGTAAATACATGCTTTCCATAAGACTGAATATTTAAAACAAAATGAAGTTCCAGCCCAGAGGAAGCCTCATTTGAGCAGAACCCAAAAGCACAGTTGAGGACAGAAGCTGATGGGCTGTTGGTACAACACCTTTCTGCTCTGAGGACATTAAAACAACAACAACAACAACAACAACAACAACAAACCAAAAACATTGTCTTCAAAATAAAGGTAAATGGAAAAAGGGAGGGAAGAAAATTCTTTAGGGATCTTGTATTTTCTTCCCTTAAAATAAATTTCCAGCCTGGCAGTGGTGGTGCATGCCTTTAATCCCAGCACTTGGGAGACAGAGGCAGGTGGATTTCTGAGTTTGAGGCCAGCCTGGTCTACAGAGTGAGTTCCAGGACAGCCAGGGCTACACAGAGAAACCCTGTCTGGAAAAAACAAAAATAAATAAATAAATAATTTTCCACTTACGCTAGCCTATCATTTTTAATTTTTTATAAAATAGCTCAGGGTAAAATTGAAAGACTATCCCAAAAAAATTTCTTTCCCCTGTCTTGGAAAGGCTTATCTTTATAAACATAAGAAGCAGGGAATCTGAATAATAGTAAAGTAAACTTTGGCTGAATATGCTAATAAAAATATCTTCATGAGAGGGCCTGAACAGTACAAATAACAAGTCTCTAGTCAGCACATGAAACAATACACATAATGGCTATTTCAGCTTAAACATAGTCACAAAATAAAGTTTATTAGCTGTTGAAATTGCCTAAAATAAGATGTAAGTTTTTCATAAATTCATTTTACATAGACATAACCATAGCACACAAGGGCAGAGCTAACTCAAAAGATGAAACCAGTTCACCTCTGAGTGTATCTGAGAACTTAACAAAATACAGATCATTTTATTAAAAGAAACCAATGATGATGACTTCATAATTTTGTCCTGGAAGTAAATTACTTGTTATGGAGAAACCAGACCTGGAGTTGGTCCCTTAAAATGTGTCAATGAAAATTTATTCATTAGTCACTGTTCTCATTCTTCACCCTGGAGTTTTAGTAACAGTCACAGATGCTGTCATGGTGCATTCCATGACATGGGGACATGTGAGGCTGTATAACTCATATTCTGATGGTTATATGTTTACAGTCTGGTATTTTAAATTCTACAATCTTTATACTCTACTGGAGAACTGCTTTTATGTCTGTGACATAAGGTTATTTATTTATTGGTTTTATTATTTATGATCAGAATACTTGTTCAATGATTCTTCTGAAGATCATTGTAAATCTAATAATGGTTAATTAAAACTCTAGTGATAATCTACAACCTCCAATACATCACTTCCAAATTGAACATCCTTTGCTGAATATCACAGGATAAGTTAACATAATAGAGGGAACAATATCAAAAACAATTAAAAATGATGACAATAAACTGTCATCAACTTGGTTGATAGCTATCTAAAGTAATAAAAGAAATAAAGTAGGCCTATTCTTTCATTTACATGAAAATAAATTTCATTAAGATTGATATCAAGCTTTAGTGTTATATAAGCTGCAAGAATTTGAACAAGAATAAGAATAAAAAACATTCCCTGTGATAGAGAATCCTCACAGCCTTGAGCTGAACTTTAATACAAAATTTGATTTGACATCAGGAAAAGCTATGGCTACAGGGAGCTCTAGGGATTTACTCAAATAATCTTCACACTAGCTTTTACCAGGATTGTACATTGTCAGTGTCAAAAATCACTTTTTATATAACGTTATCCTTTTATTACTGTAACACAATCACGAGACAATTGACTTAAGAAGAGAAAAAACTTATGTTACCTCACAGTTTAGAAGTCTCAGTCTATGGTTGTTTGGCCCAACTAGCTTTTTGCTCATGGCAAAACAATAAATCATTATGAGATCATCAGGCGGGGAAATCCCTCATCTTATAGTAGCCAGGAAGTAGTGAGAGACAGTTAAGCAATGCTTTCATTATTTAACATTTTTCTGTGAGGCCCTACTACTTAAAAACTCCATATTTATGCAATGGTACCACAGGTTGGTGATAACCTTTAACAAAGGGGTCCATAGAGGACACATCCAGACCACAGCATATAGCAAGTTAACATCTGATTTCCTATACTTGAATCTAAACATATGCAAAAGAAAACACGCTCCTTTGTCAGCTACCATGGATGAATAAAATATTATATGCTTATTCTTTTTTGGTGTATGCAGAAAAGAATCAATCCATGATGAGAAACTGAGGATTGTAGTTAAAATATAATAATTTTTAAAAATGTTCTTATTCCAGCTTTCTTGACCAAATAAAGCTAACTAAATAATCTGGAGGAAAAACACACAAGAAATATATATTTAAGGTAGGAAAAAAAGATAAAAGTAAACTTAAGACAAGAAAAACGATTGGTGATGCTGAAACCTTCAGTAAATCCTTAAAATGTTGAAAGATTAAAATGCTCAAATGCTTGCAGTCATGAGGGAGATTGTTCTAAGGGAGGGAGGGTCAGCCAGACTAGGGGACCACAGAGATCAATTTCTCATGCCAAATTCATCCTCAAACTTTCTAGTGTGAATAAATGTGCTTATTTGGAATTTTATTTCCTTCTACAAAATGTCAATTAATTATGGTTATTTTATTAAATGAAAATCCAAAAGAATTCACCAAGGATCAATACGAAGCAGAAATCACACTCACCGTCTCTTCGGTTTAGTCTTGCAAAGCCAGGGCCATGGCTGCTGGACAGCTGTGAGGAGCTGCTGAAGGATAACTGGGGCAAAGAAGAAGCCAACGGAACATCACAGTTGTCTGCCAGGAGAAAGCATAAGGTATATCAACACAGAGGCTACAGCTTCGGAACATAATAACTTAAAAGATAGAGGCATGCTGGGGAGATGGCTCAGTCAGTAAATGACTTGCTAAGTATGAGAAAGACCTGAGTTCAGAGCCTAAGCATCCACGTAAAGCCAGATGTGTCAAGACATGCCTATAATCCCAGAGCTCAGGAAACAGAAACAGAATTGGCCCTGTGGACTGATGGTAAAATGGTACTGATAAATCTGTGGGCTTCAGATTTAGTGAGAAATCCTGTCTCAAAAAAATAAGGTGTTACAGTTGCCAACAAATACCTGCACACACATGAACACATAAACACATACACTGCACATGCATGTGAACACACACATTTGTAAGCAGGGTAGCCATCACTCTTTCAGCGTTCTAAGATTTTAATATCTGTGTTCTATTATAATTTAGAGTGAAATTACTAATGCATTTATTTGTTATTTAAAACAGATACAGTTCTGTTAGCCTTGACCAATGCATATAGCTGTATAATCTTTACCTTATTTTACAGCAAAACTGGATTCACCAGCCATTAGTATTAAAATTTCCTCATGGTTTACATTTTCTTCCTGATTCTACAAGATATATGAATACATCAGTAACATGAGACTACTTTAAACTAAACATAACTCATGGGATTTTCAGGTACAGAGTGGCCCTATACCAAAACAGATAGTCTGTGTGTTCAAATCAGACTTCCCTACCACATATAGGCCAAAATTCATTCTAGGTGCTGTCTGGTGGACAGCTAGAAAGCCTTACTCTGGAGACCTCTGCAGAGGCAGTACCTTGGGACACTACCTTTCCAGGGTAGCCCTGCTTTTCAGTCTGAGCACCTCTTACATGTCTTTCTCATATTGAAGCAATCTTCATTTGCCTGTGTTGTGATTTTCAAAATTGGCTTTGTTGGTTAAAGGGTATCTAAGATGTATTACATGCCTTGATATCGAACTATGTAGGTCATCATCTCCCCTCCCCCTCTGCTTTTGATGTTTACGTACCTCAAACTGGAAGAGGAGCTGGAACTGTTTCTCTGTGGGAGCCTTTTCTATCTGTACTTTAGTTAGCTTCTCTGTCTTTCAGGGTAATCCCATTTCTTTTTTAGGCATTCCATTTATTTTCTCATAAGAAAGTCTTCTATTTTATACAATGATTACTGATCAGTTAATTTAATAATATTTTTCTATCATGAATCAAAATGTTTTAATGATAGAGTATTATTATACTTTGAATATATAGTTATCAGATTCAGAATTATATACTTTGTATATCTGTGTGTGTGTTTGTGTGTGTGTGTATGTGTGAACAATTTGATACAGCTTCTGAAAGAAAGTAAGCATACAGAATTAATTTTATTTTTAATACCTGGGAAAATGTCAACACGCTCAATGAGATAGATCTGAGAGCTGGCCCATGAACTATTCTGGTAATTTGTTAGTGTAGTGTAGCTTTAATTGTCAACTTCATACAACCTAAAATTACCTGGAAAAAAAGTCTTAATAAGGTGAAGTTTTTTTTTTCATTGGGTTAGATTAGGGGCATGTATGTAGGGGAATTATATTAATTAAGTTAATTCATGTGGGAAACTCCTGCTCATTATTCCCTAGGCAAGTGTCCTGAACTGTGTAAAAGTAGGAAAGTCAGCTGAGAGCAAGCAAGCAAGCAAGCAAGCAAGCAAGCAAGCAAGCAAAGTAAGCATGCATTTATTCACTCCCTCTTTGCTCTGGAGTATTATTTAACTAGATGTCTCAAGCTTCTATCATTTTGACTACCCTGCAGCAAAAAAACTGTAATCTAGAATCGGGAGCTAAAACAGACCTTTAATCCTTTGAGTTGCTCCCCCACCAGGGTATTTTATCTCAGCAACAAAAATGAAACTAGTACAGCTATGTTGAGAACATGAGCTAGGGAAAATGGACATAAAATCCAGGGAAAAATCTTAGACATATAATTTGCCTAAGTAAATGTAATTATATAAAGAATATTAAAGTACAACAGTTTTTTAAAAATTTTTTTTATTCTTTAATCCTTTTTTACAGTCCAGTTTTCATCCCCCTCCTGGTCCACCCAGACCACTCCCCATCCTCCCATTCCTCCTCTCCCACCCTCACTGGTTTCCAAGATGATGATCCCAACCCCCCACTGCCACCCTACCAGACCTTCCCACTCCCTGGGGCCTCAAGTCTCTTGAGGATTAGGTGCATCTTTTCTCACTGAGGCCAGATCAGACAGTCCTCTGCTGTATATGTGTTGGGGACCTCATATCTGCTAGTGTATGCTGTCAGGTTGGTGGCTCAGTGTCTGAGAGATCTCGAGGAGGGGAATGGGGGGATGTCCAGGTTAATTGAGACTGCTGTTCTTCCCATGGGGCCACCGTCCTCCTCAGCTTCTTCCAGCTTTTCCCTAGTTCAACCACAGGGGTCCCAGGCTTCTGTCCATTGGCTGAGTGCTAGTATCTGCTTCTAACTCTTTCAGCTGCTTTTTGGGCCTCATGGAGGGCAACCATGCTAGGCTTCTATACTGCCATTGTTAAATTAAATTAAGTTTTGCTTAAAATTATCACTCTATGTATTTTTACTTTGACTTAAAGATTTTTCCATACATAGTGAACTCTAACTTAACTTGCTATATTTTTTGACCTGCTCATATAGTCAGTGAGTGAATTATAACAGCTGAACCTCCAGTCAATCAAAGGCTGAAGATTGCCAAAATATGGACATAATAGAAAAATACCAAGAGTAGACACTCAGGAAATTTTTGTATTTCATTTCTTGCTCTTGGATTATAAATATAGCTTACAACTATGCTCACTGGAGCATGAGGATAATTCTAAACCATTTCCATTACTATTTAATTGAGAAAATGGTGTATGATTCTGTGTACATATTTACATGCAAATGATTGTGTATGTGCTCGTGTGTGTGTGTGTGTGTGTGTGTGTGTGTGTGTGTGTGTTGCTAATCACTCTTCTCTTTATTTATTAAGGTACGATCTCTTATTGAATATAGAACTTGTTGGTCGGCTGATATTGCTCCAGGGATCCCCTATCTCTGGCTTTGGGTGCTGAGGTTACTGTTAGCAACCATGCCCACCCAGATTTTTATGTGGGTTCTAAAATTCTGAATTCTGATCTTTATACTTGCTTAGCAAACATCTTGTCAACTAGTCTTTCTCCCAAGTCCCTGATTAAGAAAATAGTTCACTGTTCAAATAAACTATAAATTCAAATGCCTAAAAGTTTTCATGAAATGAAATTAAGACAACGACATGTCTTAACACATGACAACAGAAAAAAAATCACATTATAGTTAGATCCTGCATTTCTCAGATGAACTCCCTCCTTTAATCAGAGTAGCTAAATCACCATTTGCTGATTGCAAATGTCCAAGCCAATTAACAATAGTTATCCAATGTCATTGAAACCTCGTATTAGAGTACTTCTACCTATGTTATTTATTCCTCAATACTTGTAGAGAGAATCTCTTATAAATATCACCTGTCAATAAAAACCTTATGGACAATGAGCTAAGGCAGGACATAGAAGGTGGGACATCCTACAGGGATAGAGAGAATTCTATGAAATAGAACATGGAAATAGGGATGTGGGAGATTCACCCCAGAACACTGAGGGGACACACATAAGAAGACAAGAAGAAGAAAAGTCATTTAACCGAACTCAGGTCAGAATAAAAGGGTAATTGAATTATGAGCAAGTCAGAGAACAAGCCAAAGTTTATGGCTACAGATTTATTAATAAATAAGAAGTCTCAGAGTTGCTATTTAAGGGAACAAAGAGCCTGTGTAAAAAGGCTCAAGGTTACATTGTGTTACAATGCCCTGGCTCATCCTGCTATTTATTCCTCAACACTTGTTACTGTAGGGCTCAAATCCGGCTTCCAGCTCTGCTCTGAAACCATTAGGATACAAACAGATGGAAGGCTTAAAAGGTACATTAGGCTTAAAATGAAGTCAGGAACTCTAAGGAAGAGTATGAAATAGCCAAGCTAACCAGAGAAGAAGAAGGACAGAGCTCTGAGAAAACAAGGCCAGTCTTAGCAGTCTCTCACTGGCTGCTATGGAGCCCCTTGGTTGGACCAAGGGGATATGATAAGAGCATGTGGACTTAGCTCATGAAATACCCAAATAATTAACCAGTATCAGTAGAAATTCTTTTGTTCTTTCTATTTTTTCTACCATAAATCATATAAAAAGATTCTAGTCATTTAGCTAAATGACAACTCTCTCCCGAGACCCTTCCAAGAATTAAGTTCTCTTTACCATACTCCTCCTTTAAGCTTTCTCTCTGACTTAAGCCCTCTTCTAACCTCACCCTTCATTGTCTATAAAGTTGGTTCTTCAGATTCCCAAAACAAAGGACCTGTAGTCACTGAATCAGTGAAAACTTTGGTGATGATAAATGTCAGGCACCAAAGCCTACAAATTAAATACTGGAGACAAGAAAGTCTTTGTTACACTCAAGATCCCAACATTCTTTCATGTACACATGCTAAAATGCTGAAGTATGTTTCACACAAAATGAGTTATGCCTTGAAAAATAGAAGAAACACCTCATTCCCAGGGATCCATATCAAGCAACAGGTAGGGAGGAACAAATGAAAAATGACATTACTCCTGAAGGGAACTTGCTGTCTGATTGAGAGAAAACTGTTGTGGAGCAGGATGAACACGAAGGAGAATTCATGATGCAGAAAACAATAAAGAGATCAGCTATGAAGATTCTGGTTTGCTTTTTTTAGGACCTTGAATTGAATATTGAAAAAGTTTATCCATGATAATACTGAATGAATACTCACTCTGAAAACAAAGACATAGACTATATATAACACTGGGTAAGTCACCTTCTGAACCTTGGCTCATGTCTTCCTGATTCACCTTTGATTTAAGGCTCAGCTACTCATATCCTCACTAGTGCAACGTAGTGGCACTTTTTAGATTTCAAAAAAACACATTCTCTCTTGTTTGACACATCCTAGGATATCTGAAAATACCCACTAGCATCTCTATCCTCCTTTTTTCCTAGCCCTCACTCCTCTTTTAAGAGTTAAGTTTCCAGAATTGACTACCTGCACTTATGTCCCTCACAAGCTAAGCATTCTGGAAAAACTCTAATTAGGACAACAGAATTTTCACAAGTGAATACGGCCGACATTTTAAAGTACTTTAGTAAACTCAGACATATAGATGCTACAGGAAGCAAAGAAGGAAAGCACATCTGCACAGTGTGCTACTTGCACAAGCTACACACACACACACACACACACACACACACACACACACACACCACCCTTCTACTGCATACACACACCAACCTTCTACTTCACCCCACATACATACATATAACACACACACACAGAGACACCTGAGCGCATACACAAACACACCATCTCCCCACATACTATGTACATATGGGCACACTATCCCTCCTACACACCACATGATACATACATCATACCACACACACACCACACCCAAACTTGATAAACAACTTTAGTGTCTAATTAGATGAACTTTGTCATAGCAGGATTTTATCTAAAGGAAACTGGGTGAAATGCATAGCAGTAGTCACGTCCTGCGATTGAATAGGAGAATTGCTTGCCTCTTCTCAAGACAGCATCAGCTGTAATACTTGAAACAACAAATGTTTTTTACTGTATAAATCGTTTGCTAATATATAGGTAATAGCTCTTCACTATTTCCTACTTCATGTTACAATCATAGCCACAAAGCAGATCATTTCACAGACAAGTCTGTTGTCAAGTGCTGTAAAAAAAAAAAAAAAAGAAGGAAGGGAGAAAGAAAGAAAGAAAGAAAAAAAATTTTTCGCTATCTTTTCCTAATTAGAAGCTAAACACTCAGCCTGCCAGTTTCCTAAATATCAGTAAAAGACTCCTGGGTCAAAGAAAAGGACCTTATTCACCACAGCAGAGCAAACACTGTGAGCATCAGCGTGTCTGCATGAATTCCATTGCTTCCAAGTCCCAAGGGGGATAGCAGATTGGCATTCATGGACATCTGTACACACAGATAAAGCGAGAATTCTGGAATTTTGGTTTCTTTTTTAAAAATACAGAAATATTATAAGAATATGCTTTCATTTTAATCCCAGATGTGGAGATATGGGGATGCTTTGGACTGTCTACAGCAACTAACTTTGATGTGCCTCACACTCTATTAGAGGAGTGGTTTTGTCAGCTGCAGGTAGTTTCTGCAATTAAGAGATATTTGGGATTCTAGGAACTTTTCAGAGGGTATATAAATGCTAGAGCCCCAATAGGCACTGTTGGTGGTTGGTGACATTCAGGTGAGTTGGTGGTGGTTTGTTAAAGTAGTCTCGCACACAGAAGAAACAAGAAAAATTATATATGCTGTCGGCAAAAGTCAAACTTGCCCCAGAGAACTTGAGGCCCCTAATTCCCTAATCAGCAGTAAGTAGTCTAATGGTGTCACCCCCTTTTAGATTTCTGACTTTGTACAGGGAGCTTTTTCCTTTCCCCTCTATACTTGTTTTCTCTCCCACAAAGTTTCTAAGGTCAACTACACATAGTGGGTTGCAATGAAAGAAAGGAGCCCTGAGTGGAGGAAACTGTTTTGTAAGTCATCAGGAAGTACCACATGCCCTTTGCTGTGTGTTCTGCAAACCACCTTGAAAAGATGGTGTTGCATTTCCAACGTGTGAAAAAACATTTAGAGATCCCTAAGAAAATTGTTTGCCAACGCATGTAATCATTCTCTTTTACAAATTTTATTTGTTGTTTCCAGTGGAAACAAAAAGTGGTGTTCATTGAGTATACGTCATTATCACATTGAAATAAAATTTGAAGAGGGCAAGTTTTATTAATAAGCATCTTATGCTGGTTTTTATGCATGAATATAGCAAATCACTATCACATTGTTGGTAGTGCTATCTGAAAAATCTATGTGGTGCTTTTATAGTTTTACCATAATTTTAGAAGATCATTTGGGCTCTTAAAATTGTTAACAGACAATAAGAACAGAAGGAAGTAAATTGGTTAGTTTTCTTAAAGCTAAACAATATCTTTTTCTATTGGAAAATCTGAAACTTTTTCTAAGTTTTGTCAGTGTTTGCAAATTTTAGGCTTTGTAATAAGCTGTGCTGTAAAATTTCAGAGGCTCCAAGGCTTTCTTAATTAGATGCAAACATTTTCCATGTGCAAATCAGTTCAAATTAGCACAAGAATCATATCCACACAGGAAAAGACAGTTTTGTGATAGTACATAAATGTTTATTTTTCCATGTGGTATTGCATTCTATACCTATAATATTAAAAATATTTCAAAGTGCCAATTGTTAGATGGATTCAGTCACTCTCCATGTTATTATAAAGGTGATCATAACTAGTACAGAAACAGATGTTTTTTTAGCCCTGTTCTAGGAAATTCTTCCATCTTTATTACCAGAAAATTCATTTTATCATGGAATTTTAATCAAACTAAGTTAATCCTCCATTCTTTAGAAATGTATACTGACTGAAATCCAGTTCAGACCATGGTCATATGTAATGCCTTTCATACATTCTTTTTGTGTGCTATCATACCATAATTGCAGATAGATTAAATCATTTTAGAAACTATTTTATGCTTAAACATGTTAAATGGAAAAGAAATTATTTTATACAGTGATAGAACAGATTTGGCAGACACACAATGATATTATAATCTGATGTTTCCAAACACCACACCTCACTGTTACAAGGAAACTAGAAATGATGCATCTAAAAGAGTTTGTAAGTTACCCAGTATGGGTTCTGGGTACCAAACTCAGGTCCTTTATAAGAGCAGTCCTCTCATAACTTCTGAGATATCTTCAGCACTAGATTTGTTGAATTTGATTATATTGAAGTAATTCTAGAGCATCATGATTCCTTTAAATTCTGTCTTACATGTTTTTAACCAAAGAAGCACACAGTTTCCAACAATCTCAAATCACACAGAAAGCAGAAACATTGTTCTCACATATTCATTACTCCTGAACACTTCAGTGAACATCTACAACAAAGATATTCTACTGAACCACAATCAACCATCACAGTCATGTTGGCTATAGTTCCAATTTTACTAGCTCCTGACAACATCCTTCACAGAATAAGTATCTCCAACATGGCATCATGCCCAGCATTTTTTTTTCCTGGTGCATTCTTCACCTTCAGTCTAGAATGACATTCCTAGTGCATTCTTCACCTTCAGTCTAGAACGACGTTCCTCACCACTCTACCTCTGGCAACTCACTTCATAGAGGTACTGCCTCATGTTCCCATTACTGCTGCAGGTGGGAACACTCCTTGCATGGGAATCTTGGAATGTATAAACTGGAAAAAAACTGAACTGAACACCAGCAATAATCGATCTTTTCCTGATTGTGCTCATAATGGGACCATCCACTTCGGGCCCCTGCTGCCTTCATTTCTTCTCTATGAGGGTGTCTTAGTTAGGGTTTTACTGCTGCAAACAGAAACCATGGACAAGGCAACTCTTATAAGGACAACATTTACTTGGGGCTGACTTATAGGTTCAGAGGTTCAGTCCATTATCATCAAGGCAGAAACATGGCATCATCCAGGCAGGCATGGTGAAGGCAGAGCTAAGGGTCCTACATCTTCATCTGAAGGCTGCTAGCAGAGTACTGGCTTCCAGGCAGCTAGGACTAGGGTATTAAAGGTCAAGCCCACAGTAACACACCTACTCCAACAAGGCCACATCTGTTCCAACAAGGCCATATTTCCAAATAATGTCACTCCCTAGGCTAAGCATATACAACCCATCACAGAGGGATTACACCTGTGAACTGGGAGACAAAAGAAATCCTCTCTCTTAAATTGTTCTTGTCGCGACATTTTACTATGGCAGGAAAAAAGAAAACCTAAGACAAATACCATTTAATATTAAACTAAGTATATTAACCATTAGCAAAATAATTTTAAGAATGATAGTATTAAAACATCAAAATTTAAGCCTCTGCTGAAATTATTATTCCTATACTACAGTGGGCAATTTTCCTGACATGCACCCTCATATCATGTCATAAGTGAATTTCTCTTTAAACAGGGCACGTTGTGGCCCATTTGTCCTTCTTCTCCCAGACTGACATATGATCTTGAGAAACAAAACTATTTAGAAAAAAAGAAAAGGAACAGTTTAGTTTAGCTAAGCAATGACTAAACAACCCACAGAAAAGTTACTCTGTCTCAAGCTACGAAACCATTCAAAAGACTCGCAATGATTTCTGTCACTCAGCATCTCTGCTCAGTGCACTCAGCTAGTTTGCTATATATTTTTTAGGTTTGGCACCTGGAGCTGAATTCTTTTCATTACTCTTTCTATTCTCTTTAGGTAATATATGGGCAATAAGTGACCTTTCACTGACTCCTAGGTCAATGAAAGTGACTGAATACAATGTCCTGGTGTGAAGAGAGAAATGATACCAACACAGAGATAGTCACAGCAAGGAGAGATGAAGCCAGGATTTAGTTCATATTCCTAGTAGCAAGTGAAAGAATGAAGAATAGAGGAAAGTACACATATAAAAAACAAAATTTTAACTAAGAGCCTTTCCTTCAAATTCTGTAAACAAATCCACTTTCTGAAGAAAATTTCAAGACTCACACAGTATTTTTCTCTTATCAGGAACTATCATAAAGTGCAAAGAATGAAGTTTTCTCTAGGTATTTCATCTTCAGAAAGATGGAGTGTGATGCAGGAAAATTCAGAATAGGCATCAAACAACAATAACAAAAAACAGATAAGAAAAGAAAGAAAAGGACTATTTAGAATGAAGATAAGACCAGTTCTCTATAGGCAATATCTTCCAAACATAAGATTTCCTTGCTTGTCAGTTCAACTAACATTCAAATAAAATGCAAAGAATCCCT
This sequence comes from Rhabdomys pumilio, assembly GCA_030674055.1. Classification (NCBI taxonomy): domain Eukaryota; kingdom Metazoa; phylum Chordata; class Mammalia; order Rodentia; family Muridae; genus Rhabdomys; species Rhabdomys pumilio. The sequence continues at coordinate 374,459 of JANHMN010000006.1, read as the reverse complement.
AAAATCTTCTCATGATTCCATTTCATGTCATTAACCATAGAATATCCTGGTGGATGCTTCTGGAAAGCCAAGTGAACACAAGTGTGAACAAGTCATGTTGTCTACACAGAAAAGATGTTTTTAAATGCCTATACTGACTTTTTTTTTTTCTTTTTACTGGTACTCAAGATGGTCTCACATTTGGATATTATGTAGTTTAATCTAGAAGAATTATTCAGTCTAAAAGAAAGTTTAGAATAAATAAATATGTATTGAATATGGAAATAATAAAAGTTGGTCAATCAAAAAAGATTTCACATTAACACTGAAATTTTCAGTGTTACCCAGTGCTGACCAGGATTAGTCAGTTCACTGGTAAGATCATTTGAACACATATCTCAGTGTTCAACAGGGTTCATCTCAGATGCTTCCCAGAAGGCTTCTTGTACACGTGAACAGCTTAACTTCTGTTGGCTTCTTAATCCTATATTGGATTCTAAGCAAAGTATTGTCAATACAGTCAACACTGCAAGTGAGAAGTGGAACAACTGTGGAACAACCGGGAAAGGTGCCTCGAGAGCCTCTTCGCCTCTGTCCTCTTTTTCTCAAGCCAAGGCTTTTTGAAGCTCTTTACCAGATAGTAAAAGTGACCTCTAGCTATTTATCACTATGTGTTTTACTAGCTGATGGTTGAGTTACTTTATTATATTTTTTTCTCCTTACAAGTTCGTCATTTCTTCTTCACATGCCCTGTCATAAGACCCATCAAATTTGGTTCTAATTGTCTGCGTTTTATTAACAAAATCTTCTCATAAAACAAAATTAAACTTTTAACTTTTTAAAAAATCTATACAAAGGTGAGATAAGTTTTGTAAATTAATAAGACCGTTGGATGAGAAAGTCATGAGTATTGGTGTTCAATACAAGGGACTGCACTATCAGATGTGGGCATTGCCCCAGCTTGAGGAATTGGGGCATGAAGAACTCTGGAGTATGGCAGACTTCATGAAGAAGGTTGAGGTGACTCCAGAGAGCTGTCTTCAAGGGATCCTGCCCTTCAGAGATCTGTATTTCTAGATATGACAACTAGCTGTTATTGGCTGACTTGATGGGATTTGAACAGAAAGGAGTGAATGCAGAGTGGGAAAAATATGAATAGTTCCAATCAGGTGGTGACATGGATAGTCAAGGTTAAACTAAGTGAGCATCAAAACCAAACCCAAAGTGATGAATCTGGGAAAGGGACCAGTTGGAAAGGGATGGGGGTGGGGTCATTGTTAGGATGTCATGTAAGGTTTCTGTGGGGAGAGGAGCCAGAGTGCATTGTATGCATGCATGCATGGGACTGTCAAAGAAAAAAAAACCTTACTTTTAAAAGGTTATTTTTAATTCAAGGAGGAATGTATTTTTAAAATTCTAAACTCGTAGCTGAATTAAATAAGTATAATTTTAATTGAAGCATATTTTTACATTTTCATGAAAGATAAAAATAAAAGTATTGGGTTTTTCTGAACTGTCTGGAGTATCATTATTCCACTAGAATACCGACCATTCTACAAATAAAAGCATACTAGATTTTTGCCAAATCAGAAACACAACATTCAATGACAAAATTTTTAAATGTTAATGTTGGCATGTAGAGAATGACTAGCAAAGTTTTGTCTTTAAACAATAACTTTTACTATTAGAAACAAACTGTCTGTGAAGGGAATATTCACATGTTTTTTTTTCCCCCTGAGCAATTTGAGCAGGGTGCCAAATTAAGCCTATAAAATTTAGGCTGGTCTATAGATGTCCCATCCTTGCAGTATTTAATTAGCATCTTAACTCTGAAGCTGCCAAGGTCTGCAAAACTGTACGCTAGTAGCGGTTAAACTGATGCAGGATGATGTAATGCCTGCCAGTCATTTCTCTGATGGACTTAATTCCTGGAAATTGTTCCATTCCTCAAAGGGAATAAATGATAGTGCTGGCCAATTAATTCCTAACAACACTGTTCTTTCTGTTTTTATGAAACATTCACTCCCTTAATAGTTATTCAGATATATAAATTAATTCAAACATACATTATGCATTTTAGACCCTCCCCAAAGATAAAAGTCTATTGTAAATAAATTTTAGTTTTCAGGTTGCAACTGAATAGGGTTTATTTGAAAGGTTCTTTATTTTCACCAGGCCTTTGCTCTGTTATTCTGGTCCAAATTAGACCAGGAATTAAATGCAAAGTTTTCCAGATAGCCTAGAGCAAGTTTTAAGCATTTTGCTGTACTTACGTGAATCTCCCGCTGCTACTAGGGGCAGGGTCTGAGCAGACAGCAGCAGCAGCAGAGGCAGAAGCAGTAAAACATTCAGGAATGCTCCTTTGACCCAGGCCATGATCTCTTGGGCTCCGGAATATCGAAAGAGAGCGGTAGCGGCTTTAGTGGTGTCCTGCCTGGCTTCTGACAGTCCTCCCTGCTTGCCGGCTTTCCTATTGTAACTCACACGCTGCCAGCCCCGCTCTGGCCACGCAGAAGCCAGAGCCTCTGCTCCAGCTGCACACATTCCCGCGTTCCCGCGCTGCTGCGTGTGTACGGACCGCCACCTTGCGACGACAAGCTCTCCAGCTCCAGGCTATGTGGCTCCCTACCTGTTCCAGAGGTAAGAGCCCTGGCTCTCCCAACTTAAGACCCTGAAGGTGGCAGATATCAAATGCTAGTCTGAGAGGATATAGGAGCCTATGTCCACTGTCTTTGTAGCTCATACATTCAGTTGCCTCTGTTACCTGGATGTAGGCACTGGACTCTGGGGATCACCTGACTCATTTTTGGAACCCCCCCCCCCCCAAACTGCCATATTAGGGCAGCTGTTTGCAAAGTTCAGGTGTTATCACCTCGTTAATGGACTGCAGGGAGTGCATCTAAGGAAAACTCAAAAACGTTGGACTAGAAAGGACTCCATAGATGGATGCATACAGAAGCACACACTATCTGAAAGCTCCCTATGGGTCAGGCTGTTGGTAGGCAGGGCTGATGAGACTCAGTTGTTCTTTAACAGGGTTTTGTTGTGTTGTCCATGATGCCTAAGCACCTGCCCCTGTACCAGTTTTTTCAATTAAATTTAATCTTTGCCAACAATGCATTAAAATATTATTAATCTGGATTTCTAAGTGTCTCTTGAAGTTTTCACCTTGAGGCAGATACCTTACTACCTTCATCTTGGTCAGGTCCTCCAGTAATTTAAGTGGTAAAGGTAAGGTAAGTGTGCACACACACACATGCACACAAACATGCACACGCAGAAACTTGTATAAAAATGTCATGACACTTGAAAGTTACTTGTTTAAAACTTAAGAGAGTTTACTCTGGCTTAGGCATTTCCTTCCTTGAATGGTGGGCCCTGTGTCTCTCCTTTTAATAGGATTTTACTCACATATTACTTTTTATGGTAGGATGATCTTGTAAATATTTACAGTTTGAATTTATTATATAAAATCGCTTGAACATTATGACAAATACACTCTATAAATTCTGGTCTGGAAGTAATGTCCCTGGAAATGAAGAAACTATTTCTAGAAGGAAAAAAAATGCAATATACTAAGTTTATTCCAACATATGTAAGAATTTATAGTCTTTCAGTTTTCAGTTCTAAAGATTACAGTGGAATGCCTAAAACTGTAGCCACTTTTGTCTGCCAATCCAGTGGTACTTTATATCCTAAAAAAGAATTCTACTCCAAAAATCCATTACATCTCCTAGAATTATTTTTTAGAATATTTTTCTAAGCAATGGAATGTGATCTTAATATAAAATTTCAAATGTACTATTGAATTAGTAAATATACAAGACAGAAGTCTCTCAGTCGATTTACAAATGAAGAAAGTAAAAGCTAAGACTCTGTATAGATCAGCTTTATATTGTAATAGCTGAGACACTTGGAAAAACATTTTGGCTCAGAAAGCTGTGACCACTGTTGTCCAGGGCTCTGAGACCACACTTTCCTTCCATGTCTTTAAAATGAAAGTAATTTTATTTTCTGAATATTTTGTGAGAATTATCTGAGAGTAACTATGCAAAGTACCATTGCCTGTAAATGAGTGCAGTAAATTAGTCATCTTGCCATTAAAGGAAACATAAACCCTGCAAATAACTCTTCAAAGATAGATAATAAGCAATATAAAAGAATATCTTATCAAGAGGTGTCTTTCTATTACCTTTCCCCAATTAAATGTAATTTTCTTTGTCTTGAAAGGATATGCCTAAATACTATATTTCCCAGGAGGATCTTTGTTAAGTACTGGCTGTTCAGACTTTTTATGTTTCTAGAATTTGTGATAGCACTGTAGACCAGGGCTGTACTAGAACAGTTTCCATATGAATAATAAATACGTTGCATGTGTGGTTCAAAGAGTCTGTGCCAATACAATTATTCTCCTGATTGTCCAATGTGGATCTATAAAAGTTTAATACCCTGTAGTAAACACCTAAGCATACGTACTATTAAATGTACATCCCTAATCTAGTAGAAACGCTGCTTGTTTTGTTTCACAGGATTTACTCTATCTAACTTCTTGTCTGTGTCGACAAAATTTATCAAGTGCCAACTGATGAATATGGTGTCTGGTGATGTATGATGTGGCATTTTACTAGAAAAGGAAGAGCCTCAGACTGTTTTCCAAAGGACAATAAAATATACTTTAAAGCTCAACACTCTCAAGTTTTACCTTAAATGAAATTTAATCCTATAAAGAGTCTTTTAACTTTGAAGACCATTGCTGTTGAAGTCAAGTCACCTGTCAGAAGCATCATTTTGATCCTTAGTAGGGTCATTCTGTACCCCCCCTTCAGATATAAATTGATTAATTTTGATGTTTTATTTTCACTTCAAAATTATCCCTTTAACCCACCTTTCAATGAAAGGTTTACATAAATGGCAAGGTTTTATTCACTCATGAGACATGATTCAGTAGATAAATCTGGAGAAGCCATCTTCATCATCTCTTGAGAAATGGTAGTAGAAAACATTTATAAAGGTCTTCTGTAGACAGTATGTATGAATAGCTAATGGGCACATAGTCTTCTGTAGACAGTATGTATGAATAGCTAATGGGCACATAGTCTTCTGTAGACAGTATGTGTGAATAGCTAATGGGCACATAGTCTTCTGTAGACAGTATGTGTGAATAGCTAACGGGCACATAGTCTTCTGTAGACAGTATGTGTGAATAGCTAACAGGCACATAGTCTTCTGTAGATAGTATGTGTGAATAGCTAATGGGCACATAGTCTTCTGTAGACAGTGTGTATAAATAGCTAATGGGCACATAGGACATGCTCTTGCAACAATTCTACTTAAGAATTATTATAATGGCAAATGGAAAGCTTCAAAGCACATGAGCAGAAACAGATTTTTTTTACCTGATAATCAAATTTTAATCATATAAATTATATAAAAATATAACTAGAAATTGGAAATTTTTTTCATTCCCAGAACCTATATTCATTCTTGAAAATTTTAAAATAATTAAGAAAGAAAAGAACTGATGAGAATTTTTGAGAATTTCATATATGAACACTGTATTTACCTAACTTTCCCCTTTCTCTCCTTCTTCCCACTCTTCCCAACCTTCCCCCATACTTTTTGAATGCATTTTACTGTTTGATTATCATTTATTTGTGTATGTATATATGTATGCATGTATGGGTATATGTGTTTATACAAATATTGATAAATAAGTGTTTCAAATATGAAAAAAAAAAGAACTGATGATCTTTTCAAAGTCATGAAACAAAGCATTGGATATGACTCATGATAGCCTTATAATTAAAAAATATAATTAAACAATGAAAAGGTCTCAGACTAACAACAACTAAAATATTGGATAAAAATTTCATAATTATTGGATAAGAATTCATAATTGGGGTAATATAAATTGCTTCATTTTCTATTAAAAATTAAAGGAAAGTTATGAAAGTATGCAACTATATAATAAATTTTAGCATTAAAATGAAAGTAATATTGTTAACAACTTACTGTGCTGGCAAAGAGATATTTACCCATATATGCATTATATTTACATGTGAAACAATATTAAGAAAATACGTGAAGCACTGTTTTTGCAAATATAAGACCTCCAGAAACAAAGAGAATAATCCTTGAAAGACTGGAACTAAGCAAAGTTTCCTATGTGAATGCCCTTACTGCCTGAACACTTTTCAGACCTCAGCACAGACAGGAAGACAGCAGAGTTAAGAAAGCCTGTGAGTTAAAAACAGTGTGGGGAATATGGAAAGCTAAGCTGTAATTTACAAGAGACCCAAGACTTGCACAAAATGAGGATATCACAAAGGAGCAGAGAGTCCCCTCATGAATTTTGCACTGTAGTAAGCAACTGTACCCATAATCTGCAAACATATGTTTAAGACCAAAGGAATGACAACTCAAAGGACTTGGAAAAACAGTATTCAATACTCTTATAGGGTCAATAGCCTTGTCCATTTCTACCAGCTGCACTTACCTCACTGTAAAGGGTTCATTACCTTTAACCTGGAAATTTCTCTGTCATTTAAGAGATTGTGGAAGCAAGGTATTGCTTTCAAATAACTTAATTGTATCTCTAAAGCTTGATGATAGTTATAGGAAAGAGATATGTACCATCCAAAAGAGTTAAAATTATACTACTTTGTTTCCAATAAAAAAAAAATACCAGACAGGAAGATAGCTTTATAGGTAGGTAATTAGCTAAAAAGGAAACATAAAACTGAAAAATACTGTAACTGAACTGAAAACTTTGACGTAAGGTTTAGACTACATCAAACAGAGGAAAGAATTACTGAACTGTGAGGTAGGTCACTGGAAAGTACCCGATGTGATTAATAAAAATAAAAAAAAGAATTACGGAAAAGCTAAAAAGGCATGCAGAACAACATCAAGTAGAGTAACATGTATCATTAGTGTATCAGAGGGAAGAAAAAGGTGGGCGGGGACAGGAAGCACACTAAAAAAATACAGTGGCAGAAAATCTAGGATTGCAACTCCAGATCTAGGAAGCTCAAAGGAGGGAAGAAACCCCTGCTGACACACATCACAGTTAAACTGTCACAATTAAAGAGAGATGCTTAAAGGCAAAGGGAGAAAGGCAAAATGTCAATACGAGGGACTCCCATATTGTCATATCAGTGACTTAGTTTGTTTATTTAGTAGAAATCTGACAAAACAGAAGTTAGTGAAATAATAGGAATACTATGATTAGAATTTCTGTTTTTCAAATTGATGGAACATCAAGAAACTGCTAAGAAAAACAAATGCCAAGGGAATTTACCACCACTATCTCTATGTGGGAAGGAGATATCAACAACTGCATGAAAATATAACAATGGTAAAACTCACTAGTAAAGTATACTGTCAATCTCAAAACAGTAAAAAATTTTTATTGGTGAGTGACTTATCTTTATTTTGAGAATTAAGAGACTTTGATATAAACCAGAGAAACAATTTTGTTGAAGTCTAGCTTAGTAAAACACAGAGAATATGAGTATTACTTACAGAGTATGGGCAAAAGATCATTTACAGGAGCATGGGTGAATATTAGTGAAAACTGTGTTCCTACAACTCCCTGAATGACATGACACACAGGGGACTGGAAGGATCAAGGATCAGAGTCACCTTTCCCCAGCAATGCTTGTGTGACCCTGTGACACTTCGCCAGAGGCTCCAAAGCAATGAAACTAACCAGAGAGGGACTAAAGCTTCTGAAAACAAAACTTTTCTCTTTATAAGTTGATTGTCTCAGGCATTTGTTACAGTAACAGACAGCTGAGTTAACACAGATACATTATCTTTTATTTGTGAGAAAAAATAAGATTTTTGTCTTTGAATAATTTTAAGGATTTAAAACAAAAATGTAAATATAATTTTAAAGTTTATTCGCATTTGTGACAGTTATAAGGAAAAGCTTGCCCTGTTCTCTTATGCCAAGTTAGCTGCAGTCCCTAACTTTTCTAGCTTTACCTTGCCCTCTGTACTGGACTTGTCCTGTTCTTTCTGTTGCTATGTAATTGTTATTTAGGAACATATCTTATTCTTAAAATAGACTGAAAGGATCAGTAAGAACTGTGAAGCAATTACTGATGAACTTTTCCGAAATAAAAGTCATGAACTCAGCAGGTTTCCAAGACAGATTATGTCAACCAGCCCATAAAATTACAATCCCAATCTTGGTTGATAAAATGCCCCCACCAGACTAACTTGTGGGCAACCCTGTAGTGCATTTTCTTCATTAGTGATTGATGTGGGCTGGCCCAACTCTCTGTCAGTGGTGCCATCCCTGGGCTGGTAGTCCTGGGTGCTCTAAGGAATTGACTGAGCAAGCCATGAGGAGCAAGCTAGTAGGATGTACTTCCTCCCTGGATTCTTCTCCATTTCCTGTCTCCAGCTTCCTGACCTGTTTGAGTTCCTTCCCTCAATGATGGACTGTGATATAGAACTATAAGCAGAAATAAACCCTTTCCTCAAAAAAAAAAATTACAATCCCAGCTTTACTGCTCTCCCAGCTGCTGACTCTATAAATCAGCAGCCACAGTGACCCTTTAAAAACTGTCAGTCTCCTCCATGCAAAATTCCCAGTGGCTTCCTTATCCATGGTCCTTATAATGGCTCGCACAATCCTGCATAATTTCATTACTTTCAGATCTCATTTCCTAAAGTCTCCCCTCTGTGAACCCAACTGAAAAAGTCTACAGCCTTTCATGTACAGGTGGCATCTTTCTGCAGCACAGCTTTTGCAAACGTTGTTTCTTTCATTTAGAACAAGCTTCCATCAGACATCTCATGAGTTCTGTTCCAGGCCCCACAACCTTAGCATGGAAGGTAGAAAGCTTGTTCCCACTTGCCTCTGTGTGTTAACAATAGTTTCTTACTTGCCTACCTGTACTGCCCTCTGGCGTTCAGTCAAGCACAAGTCCGTAGCGTATAAGAATCATCAAATGTGGCAGAGGCTTTTTACTAGTTTCCCCGCCTCCCCCCCCCCCCCCACTGTTGGAAAAAGAGCAGGTTCACAGAAAGAACTTCAGAGTGTTAAGCACAACCAGGGCACCACAATCACACTGCTTCTTAATATATATATATTAATATATATATATATTAATATATATATATTGTATATATATTGTTGTACATATATATACATATGTATATATATATTCTATGCATCGTATATCTATACATATTTTGATGCATACAATGCACAGAAAGAGAAAATATATAAGAAGAAATATGCACTAGAGACAATTGTAGCTTTTTAACGTTATCAGAATCTTTTTGTTTTCCTGCTGCTGTTGTTTTAATATGAAATTTTATGTAAGACAATTAGAGAAAAACTACCACTAAATGGATTTTGGTTGGAAGTAGTTCTGGTTAATTTCCTAAGCTGTGTTGATTTAAAAGGGGAAACAGTCATCACCTAGAGATAAACTAATATAATGGTGAATGAAAGGACAAGATATGATGAATACTTATCAGTTAATCTGTGTGAAGGATGCAAGTCAGCTGGATGAAGACTACAAGAACTGAAGCAATGTGATAGACCTGTCAGAGTCAGCAGGGGGCCCTTGAGCCACAGAGAAAAGATTCCTGGTAACTAAGATTTTTTTTTTCTTAATCTCCTGCTGCTATCAGCAGGAGTTAATTGACAGAAACCAGTGGCTTTTGGCGGTAGACTAGGAAAGAGTTAAAGAAAGCAGCTTCTGGCTTCTAGAAGAATAAGAGACTTACAAGGCCAGAGGTCACCAGCCTTTGGTCTTAGTTCCTGAAAGCTGGGGGCTGCCTCCCAGCACCTCTTCCCTTCAGATCATACCGCTTCTCCTTTCAAGTAACAAAGTATATCTCTTTAATAATGTTGCTGATACATTTTTAATGTTTTAATTTTAGTAACATTTATTTTGATTGTTTTCTTTTAAGTTTCATTTTTAGGCTGAATTCATGTTTGCCAAATAACAGAATATATTAATGATCAAATATGTTATTTCTAGTTGTATTCAATTTTTATTCACATCATGATTTTATCATCAATTTTTAAAATTGCACTTCAACTTGGATAGAAAAATCACAAATATATATACTTATATTTATATAAAAAATGAAAGGTTGATGATTTTAATCAAATTTGTTCAACTAGCCTAGTCTTTATATTTTAATTTTAAAAACTTATTTAGCTATGCTATTTATATAAAATGTGTATTTCATCATGACTTTTTCATACACATATACAACATGTTTGGATTACATTCACTTCAGTTCATCCTCTTGCGTCCCAGTCTTTTCTAGCTTATCGATTTTCCCCTAATGCCAGCATAGTCTTTCTCTGAGGGGATAGCTTTGGAGATCTTGGCAGGATGCAGGCTACTAAGTGAGAGCAACTATACATGAAGGTGACAGACAGGTTGGGACTTGAAGAGACTTTGAGAAATGGTCTTAGATTTTCCTTTGACTAATTTGAGTATGTTTTGCTTTGAAGATTGCTATATAAAGCTTTAAGTTCGTGTGGGAAAGGGTGTTTCTGGAAATATAAAACTGGTTTAATCAATCAGAACATCCTTTACATGTTTGATAGACGATTTTTAAGGCAGAGAGTAAAACATTTGACCTTCAAAGACATTTTATTTCAAACCTATAGTTTGAAAACCAAATTTTACAGAAATCTAACAAAAGCATTTTCTGTTATTTTTTGTTTTCAGTTTCTAAGTAATTTTATTCAGAATTTTCTGTTTGTTTCCTGACTTAATAAATACCATACAAAACAATGTAAAAATAGTTTCCATTTTTCTTCCCTGCTCCCATCACCTGAGTACAATTCCCTAGACAACCTCATTCAGGGATTCTCTCTGTAGATTTCATCCAACCAATGAAGCCAGGCATGTTTTAGCCCCTTGAGTCATTTTTGGAGACTTGGATGGGAAAGAAAGTCTTTAGAAATAGGATGTGACTAGGTTAGAGAAATGCACTAGTGTTTTGAGGGGACAGGAGATGGCACCTAGGGCAGAGCCTACCCCAAAGAAAAGAGTGTCTAAAATGTTTATGATTTTTATTAAAATAAACTTGGAGCAAAGGAGATGGCTAAGCAGGTAAAAATGCTTGACAACCCGAGTCTGAGACGCAGAATCCATGTAAACAGCCACATATGTTGTTAAACATCTGTAACCCCAACACTCCTTTGTTGACATGGCAGGCAGAAACAGATTTGTCCACATGCTCAGTTAGCCTGAGTACGGTCATGCAATGCATCATCAGAAACAAGAGATTCTACCTAAAAAGATAGATAATGAGAACTGAGTCTTGAAGATTGTCTTCTGATTTACGCACACCCACACGCCACACACACATGCACACACACACCACACACATACACTTGCATGCACACACATACACTACACATGCATACACACACATACTCACACTCAGATATATACCACACATCACACACACATACCACGTGTACATGCACACATACCATACAGACACAACATACTACACACACACACACACATTAAAGATGTATTAGTGTGGGCTTCACTACACACACACACACACACACACACACACACACACACACACACACAACAAGCAAAATGTGATCATGAAAATGATTAAAAGTTGTGCAGAACACCAGGCCTGGAAGTATAGCTAGTAACTCTAGGCACTCTGAAGACTGAGACAGAAAGATTACATATTCAAGAATATTCTGAGCAACTTGGTGAGGTCTTGTCTCAAAATTTAAAAATCAAAACAGTTGTGGATGTAGTTTAGTACATGGTTAGCATGAACAAGGTCCTGCATTCATCCCCGATACAAAAAAGGAAAAGCAAAACAGATCACTGAAGCATAAATGCCTTCTAATAGTCACACATCTAAAGTAAGTATATTGACATTTTATTCTTTTTCTTACTGTCAGCAATGTATTGAATACCATTACTGATATCTTGAATGTTTGTGGGCAAAAAAAGAAGAGAAATCATGACTCCACAAATCCTATAATCTGGACAGCAGAAGACATCAGAAGGGGCAAGGTGACCCATTAATTATTAAGCACATAGTTTTCTGGGGCTACATACAATGATTGGATAGTTCAGAGTTACAGGAATGGTGGTTTATGAGTTAATAAATGTCACTAATGATTATGGACATCAGCTCTGTGAAGCCTGTGACACAGTGAGGCTCTTGAAGCAGTTTTGTAAGAGTCTGATCAGAACAGCAAAGCTCTTTCAGGCTCCTTCACTGGTCCTTGCTGGACTGATGTTCTTTGATTCCTTTAGTAATACAGAATCTATGAATGGAAGAAGAAAATGGTCATGAAAGACCTATGGTTATAATAACACCTATAATTAAAAAAACCAAAAGTGATCATTTATCCAGATGTGGTGATACACAACTGTAATCTCAGTACTTTGAAGGTAAAGGCAAGAGGATTAGGGGTTAAAAGTTATTCTCCGGTACATAGTAAGCTTAGGGCAAGCCTGGTCCACTTGAGACAGATCTCGAAAATCAATCAATCAATCATCATCAATAATTTAGTAAATAACTTAATACATAATTACCTAATTGAAACTTGAATATCTAATTTTATACATGGTTTTGATTCAATAGTCACAGGTATATTTTAGCATGTTATAGTCTTTTTAATTATTAGTAAATGAAAAAATATTGTTCATTTTTTTCTGCTGTTTATTTAATTATAATTTCATTAAAGAGAGACACCAAATTCAGATATGAAGAAAGCACTAATAAGCCCTACATGTATAAAACCTTATGAATAGTACTACATCAAAAATATCCCATATAATAAAATACATTAGATTCATAACCATGTAAAGTGCAGCTTGACTGACCTTTGTGTAATGTACAGGAAGCTTAAACAACGATACTGTCAGAACCACATAAGTGATTCAGTTTGATTACTGTTTGGTGTCAAGTGATTTGCTCAAAAGGTGTTAGTTACAAAAAATTGTAGTGTCTATTAGTTATACATGCTTTTTTCTTTTAAAAACTGCACTTTACTGTCAAAAAAGTATCAGCAACATTAAATGATTATTTAGTTTATCATAAGAATATTTCTTAACATGACACATAAAATATATACCTAAAAAGTTCTTTAAATATTCTTGTCTTCACCTGGAAGTGTTTTTTTAAACATCAGACATGCCTTTCATGTCATGAAAAGACATTAAACATTCACATTTTCAGGATTCAGAATTATTTTACTTTAGAATTTTTTATAATGCTAATTAAAATGTCACATGTAATACTCAATGCATGTTATTTTAAATGTTCATTTGAGACAATTGTATAAAAATAAGTTAGAAAGTTTTAATAAATCTCTACATTGGTTGTAATAATAAAAGAATCAAACAAATTTTTATACTAAAAAAGTATATAAACACAAATGCATGCTTTGTTGCTAGCTATGCATGCTTTCAATAAACTATCAGAGAAAAAAATTGGCAAAATCAGAGTAATTGATACCCTTTTTATAGGTGATTGGTAAAGATAAACACAACAGACTAATACCTAGGAGGAGACTCTCCAAAGATGAGATCTTTGCATTCGAAGGTACCAGATACCTTCCAGTTCCTTGACTTTTCTTCCAGGACCATGTAGCACTAACTTAGTAAAAGGAGGAAAAAACATTAGTAAAAAGCTAGCTACTGACTTATTACAGATTCATGAGAAAGTTGCAAAAGTCATTTAACTCACTCCCAACCTGGGGTTCATACCAGGTCATTGACTGTACATAATTTTTTTTTTCTAGTTAAGAATCAACTCTCTTTGCATCATAGTCAGGCTCTTTCCCAGAAAGCATCCTGTGCTTGTATAGCTGGGTGTGCCTAATGGAAAATTGTATTGATTTTTTTCTTTTACTTAGCCCAAGCTAAGTAAACAAGCTTCAAACAATATCCCAGTACATTGATAAGATAAAGGAGTTCACCTGTTAAATTCAGGTACATTTAGCTTTGTACTTTATAAAAATCCTCTGCTTCCACTCTTTCCAGGAATTGTGGAAGACACAATATCCCTCTATTTTTGTTAAAGGCAGTGGACAGACATATTCTGATATAAATTAAACTCAATTCTAGATAAAACAAAGGTGAGTAAATTTTCTAAGAGAGAACAGATAAAGAATAAAAAGACTATAGGTGTGTGGAAAACTACTGAAAATGCATGGATTGGGATAATATACATTTTGTAGGGTTTCTTTTTCTTCTTCTCCTTCTCCTTCCTCTTTCTCCTCTTCTTCCTCTTCCTTTTTCTAAAACTAAGCATGATGTTTAAGAATTATTTTTAGAGTCTTAGCCTGCTGCAGGTAGAAGCCAGCTAGAATTTGGTCAACTCTTACAGCAGGAAACAGCATTCAAAGAAATCCTTTGTGTTATAGGGGGATTCACAGTATATATTCTCAGTTAAGACAAAGAATAGATTTTCTTCTCATAGAATAAGTATAGCTGCTACATTGCAAAATCTTCAACAAAGATTTTGAGCAAAGATTTCTAGCAACTGTGCAATTTAAGAGTTGCCAAATAGGTAGGGTCAAGAACGGTAAATAACATAACCAGTGATACACGATTGTCCCACAGTGGGAAATGTACTTAGGAATAAACATGATCATATTATCATTAATATTAAATAGTAAAGTCGTACCCCTTGTAAAGTCCGCTGAGCCATTTGGGAAGCTGAGGAAGTGACTCTCTGGTGGCTAGGGAGCAAGTGATATAGTCTTGGATTAAAAAATACTATATTTGTTTTGTGGAAGAATGTGCCAAGTGTGCTTGAATACTACAAATGTGTGTACATGTGACTGGATGTCCACATGAAACAATGCCCAAAGTCTTTGTGCAGCTAAATTTTGTAAATGCTGTATATTTATAAATATTATAAATTTTAGCTACTTATACTTTTTCATGCTTACATTGTGTATGTAGGTTCTTCTATTTGAAAATGAGACAAAATATAAAAATATTTAAAATTCATAAAACTAAGTGAATATGAAAGGCATCTGAGTTCTTTCCTTGAACTGACAGAAGATAAAAACATTGCACAAGCAAGCCAGACTTGAGAAAAAAGGAGATAGTAGAGTGAAAAATCTCTGGGAAACATTCCAAATTTTAGGATTTCAGGTTTTTGTTTTGTTTTAAATTAGGTTTATATGTATACATGAGTTCCTGAATGTGCACATGTATACAACAACATATATATGTGGTATCCACCAAATCCAGAAAAGGGTGTCAAGTTCCATGGAATTGGAGTTACAGACAATTGGGTGCAGCTATGTGGGTGTTAGGAATCAAACCTGACTCCTTTGCAAGAGCAGAAAGTGTTCTTAAGCACTGAGCAATCTAATTTAAAAAGAATTTGTGGGGGCTGGAGAGATGGCTCAGGGGTTAAGAGTACTGATTGCTCTTCCAGAGGTCCTGAGTTCAATTCCCAGCAACCACATGGTGGCTTACAACCATCTGTAATGGGATCTGATGCCCTCTTCTGGTTTGTCTGAAGACTGCTACAGTGTGCTCACACAAAAATAAATCTTAAAAAAAGTTAAAAAAAAAAAAAAGAAGAATGTGTGTGTGTGTGTGTGTGTGTGTGTGTCTCTATGATTGTGTATACACATGTGAGTGTGTGTGTCTATGATTGTGTATACACATGTGAGTGTGTGTGTGTGTCTATGATTCTGTATGAGTGTGTGTGTCTCAGAAGAGAGCACTGGGTGTCCTCTACCACTTTTCAATGCATAGTCTCTCCTTGTGTTTTCTAGACAGGCTGGTGTCCAGTAAGTCCCAGAGATCCCCTTCTGTCTACTCCCCTTTGAGCTGAGACTATAAGAACTGGCAGACATGCCTAGCTCGTTATGTGGCTACTGGTATCTGAACTCAAATCTTCAGGTTTGCCCAGCATCTTGAGCTCTCTCTCCATTCCCCAATTTGAGAATTTTTTAAGGATCATAAAACTGATCTTAAAAGACCACAAGCTAAAATCTGCAAATGAGAAAAGGAACCAGGTAATATTCCTGGGGTAGCGAGGAGGGGGTGTCAGTTAATAGACCATAAAAAAAGTTGGAGTAGATGGAGTTGAAAGGGAGCACCCAGAAGGCTGAGGGAGAATTTGTCTATATTGCCCCTCCCCCACTCTCAGAAGCCCTTTGTGATGTGGAGTCTCCAGCTCTGTGATGTGGGCCTGAGTTATCCTTTAGCTCCCAGGAAGAACTCCCAACAATGGGATTCAGATGGCGAATCTTCCCTCTCTTCTGGAAAGCATTTACACCACATGGCTGAGCCTCAGCTCCACTATATGGGCAATGGACATGATCCTTGCCTTTGTATGTGGACTGGGGCTCTACCTCCTGTTACTTCCTTTTCTTGAGAGTCATCTGTCTTCAACTCCATCAAATATAAAGTTCACCAAGAAGGTGAGAAACTCTCAATCTAACAGAATTCTCTCTCTCTTCCTCTCTTGTCTTTCTCTCCTCCCTCTCACCCTTCCTCTCTCTGCATCTCTTTCTTAGTTTTTAAATTAGCATACAAAGAATTGGTTTGAATAATAGGATCTTCAAACAAAATTTGTTTTTCTTGATTGTCTGATGTCTTCCACCCACCTCTCCTTCTTTGTCTCCTTCCTCACCTTGTACTTCTCCACTCCCCACTAGCTTCATTTTGATTTTCATATCACATGCATTTTTTCACCCACTTCTTCTGCCTCAACACCACATTTTATTACAAATTTTCACTTTTCCACATCACGTAGACAACAGCTAGGGGGAAATCTCCAAAAGAACAAAAATCTATTCTCCTGAGAGCTGATGGGATAGGGTTGAAAGCAGTCACCATAGCATCTATCTGAATCTTACAATATGTCTGTGGGGGTGTGCTGGTGTGCCATGGTTTCATGTATAGGATCTGGATTCTTGAAATAGGGATCTCTGGGATAGGACAAGCATTGAACACTGGTTCATATGTCCTCTCCTGTACAAGCCTTTCCTCTGTGATGGTTTGTCTGAGGGCTGTGCTGAGCCTTAAAAGACATTAGATAAGAGGACAGAGCTCAAGGCATCTAGCTTAAAGAAGCAGAATTCTACATGGCAACTATGAAGCAGCTGTAGGGATTTGGCTCTTGAGCAGAAAAACGATGACTGTAGACATCCATGGTTGGTCTCACAGTAGAAAATCCTCCCTCCATTTTGTGTGTGTGTGTGTGTGTGTGTGTGTGTGTGTGTGTGATGTATCTGTGTGTGTTATGTGCATGTGTATAATGTGCATTGTGTGTTGTATGTGGTGCTTATGTGCGTGTTAAGGGGGTAGATATGTTTGTGCATCTACTGGGGGGCAAAGAAGAATATCAACTGTTCTCTATAACCCTCTCCTTATTTTCTTTAGACAGAGACTTTGCAACCTTAATGCTATGGGAAGCAAGGATAGGAAAGGATTTCTGGAATTTGTTGTCTCCCAACCTAGCTCCAAGTTTGGATCTTCTGTCTCTGCTTCTCATAGCACTAGGGTTCCAGGCACATGTGAAATTACACCTGGCTTTTCACATGAATGCTGGAACCTGAATTTAGGTCTTTACACAGCAAGTGTTCTAACCTACTAGGTCATCTCTACAGCTCCATTATTTCTTAAAGAAAGAAAACTGGTTGGGGAAAATGCTCAGTACAGTGCTTTCTTTGTAAGCATGAAGACCTGGGTTTAGATACTCAGCACCCAAGTAGAAAGCTGAGCACAGTGATGTGTGCCTGTAGTCTCATGCTGGGAAGGCTAATATAAAAGGATCTCTGAAACTTCCTAAACCGTAAGTCTAACCGATTAGTAAGAGACTATTTAGACAGACTAATAGGAGAATACTGACATTACTGACATGGATCTTTGGTTCCCCTCCCCCCAACACACATGGGGGGGCGAAGATGCAGATGGAGACAGAGACAGAGAGAAAAGAATAAGTATTTAAACTCATTTAAAAAATATCAAATTAAAACAACAAAACAGAACCACCATCCAAGTGTGGTGTACATTTCTTTAAACCCAGTACTTAAAAGGCAGAGGTAAGTACATCTCTGAGAGTTTAATGTGGTTTGTATAGTGAATTCTAGGCCATCCAGGGCTGGAGAGTTGTCTTAGCTGTAAAGAACATTTGCTGTTCTTCCAGAGGAACCAAGTTTGCGTTCTAGACCACATATCTTACAACCACCTATACTCTAGCTCCAAGAAATCCAACACACCCTTCTGGTCTCTGTTAGTGGTTAGACACACATCAAAAACATCACACACACACACACACACACACACACACACACACACACACACACACCATATTGAACTTAAAATTCACGAATATTGAATATCTGCAGCTTCTCTAGAGGAGATTGAGAATATTTCTCTCTGTATCTCATTTCTCAGCCTCAGATACAGATGACCTGGCAGAGCCAATACAAGAAAAAGTTTAGGAATCATTGTAGGAATGATGCAAAAGGTAAGTTAGTCTCTGCCATTCACTTGCTTGTGAGGAGCTAACAGCATGTTTCCCAGGTGAGTTACAGAGGCCTAAGAGGGAGGTTCCTGGGAAGAAAGTCAGAATCCCATACTCAGGTTCCTGGATTATAAGAAAGCTATAGTAAGCCAGATGACAGGTGTTCCTAACAGGGAGGTCTCCAGACTCTTAGGAGCAATGTTACCAGAATTTGGAGCTTGAGTAAAGCTGATTCTTTCTTGAGATGACCCAATCCTTTCCCTCCCATATGTCAGCTAGAAGGATCATGGAGGGTGACAGCTATGGGAGCTACTTATAAATGATTAAGTGCTGTCTATCCATGTACCTTGAAAGCTCTTCAGATCATGGATCACATGACCTTGAATGCAAATGAGCAGGCTCTTGAGTGTAATCTTGTAACCTTTATTAACGGGATACCCACAAATTTAGCTTGCTATAATAACCCTAGGTCCCTCCTTCTACCATTATAACCCACTCTCCTAATTTCCAGCTTGGGGAGAATGCCTGAAAAAGCTGAAAGAAAAAGAAAAGGATGAAATATTTCTAGAAGAAATGAGCCCAGGACACCATTTGAACTCTTTAGGGAATATATTTAACTTACCAAGTGCTAAACAAGACAGCACTACCCTGTTACCCTTCTGGAACCTGAAAAAAAAATCAGAAGAGCAGATGGCCACTCAGAAACCATCATATCCCAAGATCTCAGGGGACCATATTCAACAGAAATATGACCAGCTTTTCTGGGGTCTCCCTTCTCTCCACAGTGAGTCTCTGGTAGCTGCTGCCTGGATCCCTCAGACAACGTCAACTCTCCCTTCTCCCTTTTTCTTATTCAACGTCATCTCAAGTGTTTATCCAATTCAACTTCAGGATAAAATGTCTCCAATGCTTCCCCACACACATCCTCTGTCCTATCTGGACCTCCAACCTCCACCCTTAATACTGTCTCCACTTGAATTCCAGCCCCCAGCTTTGAATCAAGTCCAATTTCAATCCCCTCTCCCAGTCCTACTGCCCTCTTCTCTACCCTATAGTAGGGATTTTGGTACATCTTATTCTCAATCACAAAGTAAGCCAGAATATCTCCCAACTGAAATAAAATACAGAGAAAGGCCCTCACTGACACAACAACTAGAAAGTAGATTGACTTTACCCTTGATGGTCCAGAAACCTCAAGAAAGCTATGACATCTTGGCCCCCAACCCTTCCCAAGACTGGGCAGTCTCTATCCTTCCTGATAATTTTCCCATCAGCTATGAGCTCCGGGAGAAACTGGAGCAACACATTCAAAAATGGCTCATTCAACACCAATGGAATTTTCCCCATAAGATCCAAGAGTCTGAGGAAGTGATGGAGCTTCAGAACACAGTACCAGGAAATTGTCAAATCAGAGACAAACCTGGCACTTCACAAGCCCCTGTGTCTACTGGTGAACACTGCAAGGAGGGCCAGAAGCTGAGATTCCAGCTAGAAAAGGAATCTGGCAAGAAGCTGGGACCTATTCTAGGAAAGATCTCAAAAGATCCAATCAGGTACTTGGAAAAACCTATGGTAAAGGTTCAGGGGCCAAACAATTTGGAGTCAGAAAGAATTTTAGTTAGGTACTCCAGAAATGACTCAACTCATCACATAGACAAAGATTTAGTAAACAACTTCAAAGTTCATTTGGGTACAAAGTCAGGGCAGATAAATCAAGGCCTGACCCCACTGAGTATGCGACAATCTTGGCTTGCTGTGGACAATAGTTTTTATGAGACTGACGTCCTTATGGAAACCAGAAGTTTAACATCCTTGAGGAGTTCAGAAAGTTCCATATGCTATCCAGCGAAGCTTACCTTTCTCAGTCCAGAAATTCGACAGGCTCTGGAGGCACATGTTGTAAGGTTTTGGGTGAAGCACAGGTGGGCTCTACCCCTTAAGATACTCAAGCCCATAAAACTCTTTAAGTTAAAAACTATTAAATCCTTGCCTGTTGCACTTTGTGCCCAGTCTTCCTCAACCACTTCTGTACATGGGACCAGTTCAGCAGTTGAGGTAGTCAGATACCTAGGAAAACCATGTTTGAGACAGATGATAATTAAGGATTCTTCTCCATCATCAGGGAATCTTTTCCTTGTCTCACCTCCTTCCTGTAAGAGAGCCATGAGAAGGCTTTCCTCTGGTGTTGACCATGAGTCTTCTACAGCCCTGCCAACCAAACCAGATCGTGGGCATCTTTCAGAAACTCTCACATATAACTTCATGGACACACCCTGTCAGAGTAGGGGTGTCTTAAAGAAAGACATAGAGACCCAAGATGTCCTTTTACTGCCTAGAAGGACTAGTGCCCAAAATCCAGAGTCACACAGCCTTCAGGCAAAAGTTGTTAGTGAGTTTCCACATAATGTGGAGACAGAATTAGCAGGCCAGCCACAGATCTATACCACTGCTGTGCTCCTTCCAAAACGTTCTAGGAGCATGCTTCTTCCTGTAGAAAATTTGACTTCACATGTATTAGGTGACATCGTGGTGGTAGAAGGAGGCAATGGCCTGGTGCGTCAGAGACCCAGTAGCCCAAAGCATCAAGTCTCACAGAAAGGCCAAATCAAGGTGTTGGCCCCTGCTTATCAAGGAGAGGACACTGAGAGAGTGAGTGACAGGAGGTATGAAGACAGGTCTCAGTTCACCCCAATCAAGGAGAAGAAGGTCAACTTCGGAGGCCAATACTATCATATCCTTCCAAAAACCACACAAGATCTTCCAGAAAGCCCCTCCCAAAGATGTTTAAGCCGCTTTCTACAGTGGGTTCACCCCAGGAAAACAATCAAAGGGCAGGAATGTCATCCCCTGAAAGGTAATTCTACAGCAGCCATTGCTCAGAATCAACAAAGGCAACTGAGAAAGAAACCATATATGGACAACAATGTTGCTGAGGCCCAGGAACTTATGACAGCTGTTGGACAGATGTTAGAAAAGAAAATGATGCAGCAACATCAACTCTGTGCTCCAAAGTTCAACCAGCACAGGCAAGCTCCTTCAGTCCCTACTTCTCGGTTTTCCCACGGCCACATGCCAGTCTCCTACTTAGAGCAAAGGAGACCACCCAGTTACCCAGCCAATTGCTCATGTCAGAGGTGTTCTTTACAGGGCAGACACATCAGAAACCAACTGCCTCAGAAAAGTGTACAATTTAGCAAGAGACCACAGATCCCACGAAACCCCAGCCACTTGCCCCCCAAAGCAGCTTTGAACCTAGTGAATTCATCACAGAATAGAACAATAGTGCCAGGAATCCCAAATCGCCATCTTTGTTGTCCTAGGCACTGTCCCCTCCAGAGAAATGTCTGCAGAGAACTAGGACATTCCCCTGTAGTTTTTCCTAATAGGAAAACATATTGAAAGAAAAAGATTAGTGAATGTAAAAATTATTTTTCTCATGTTAGTACATTCAAGATACTTAATGTAGCCCAAAATACATGTTTTCCCCCATAAAAGGGTAATGGTTTCTGTCTGTTCCATGTTTTATATGGGCCTTGGCTTCCAGCAGTGGGAGTGATTGATAGACATAGTATAAGCCCACCTCCACAGAAAGTCTTAACATCAAAACACTGTTGCCAGTGGTGGGGGAGATAGTACTATTGGTAAAATACCTAGGGCAAAAACATAAAAATCTGAGTTCAGATCTCTATCAAACATGTACAAAGCCAAATATGGTGGTGCACAATTTTAATCCCAGTGCTAGGAGAAAAATGAGATCCTGGAGCTCACTGGCTAGATGGCCACTCCAATCAATGAGTGAACTACAGGTTCACTAAGTGATCCTTTATCCCCACTCCCCAAAACAAGGAGCTACTGAGAAAGATAATCAAAATTGACCTCTAGTCTTTACACACACATGTGTACATGCATCTCTACTTTGCACATACATGTGCCCACACACAAAGATGACAGGATAAGGAAAACTGAGAGCATTCCATTTTATAATCTGCTTCAATCCACCTTTCTACTGCTTTATCTTAACCTTAATCTTTAGACAGATGCAAAGACTGACAGAGACATTCTTTGCCTCTTTCCAAATTCCCCAAGGGACTCCAGGAATGGTCAGAGCTAATTAGCTTTTCTTGTTATAAAGTAGGCATAAATTCGGATGAGGCAAAATATTCTGTTGTGCTCTGAGCTCAAAAGCAGGAGAAAGCTTTTTTTTATAGATAATGTCTGCCTCTGGGAAGCCTCTTCTCATGGTGAAGTGTAGGGATAGTGATAGGCCCTTACAGTTCAGCCTTAAGGAAAATTTAGTCACATGCTGTAGAATAGCAGAGGAAGGCACTTTCCAGATCAGGTGATGATAACATCAGGGAGACCACTGAAGGTCATATCTACCCCAGAGGAAGATTAGCCCTACAGTTCACTTACCTTAGTCAATTTCATAGCTAGTTCAAGCTCATGGGGGTATTTTAGGTGAATGAAAAGGGACATGATTGAGAGTTTGGAACTGTAGACTGAGGGCAGAATACAAAGAATTGAAAACTTTAGAATCAAAGAAGCATGAAGGTGCTATAAATGTGCCATGAACAAGGAGTCCTTGTTGTTCCCCTGTCACCTGGAAGCCAAAAGGAGGACGTTTTATTTAGGAGCCAAATGGTTCATCCTGGTCACATGTGTATCCTATTTGTGATCCTTAGTCTCAAACCTAGAATAGCCACAAACAAAACAAAACAGACTGGATTGTAATAAAAAACAAATTGGGGAAGATAAATTTATTAACCTTGCATATAACCACATCTCTGATCCTAGAAAGGATGATTTTACAGTATACGTCAGGACTGGGAATATACACCATACCAGAACTACTGAAGTAGAGTGGTGAAATTTTACAAGGGTGAAGGGGATGGCGACTTTTGCTCTGCAATTTATCCTTGTTTAGTCCAGAGACCAATAGGAAAGACAGTCAGAAAGGGTATGCACTGCCAGTAGCTTTTCACTCCCTTCCCTGTGTAGGAGGGTACAAGAGAGGTCTATGCTCTACTCTCTGCTTCTAGCATTCCTTTCTACTGGGTACTGTCTAGTGAGAATATTGGTTTCTTTAAAAATCCAGTTATGTCACATGAATATGTTTTTGTTTTAATCCTAGATGTGGGAAAAAAGAGGCTGTTTCACAGCAGGTGATTATGATTGACCTTGTGCTCTAACACAGACTTGGCTTTATTAGCTGCAGATAGGTTCTGCTGGTGTGTGATGTTTGGAATTCTGGGAGCTTTTCAGAGGGTATAAATGCCAGAGCTCTGAGAAGGGCCAGGGTCCACAGGCTAAGAAGACTGTTGCTTCTGCTGCTGGTGGTGGCAGTGGTTCTTGTTGCTATGGTTTGTCAAGTGGTAATGAGTCAGAGACTAGAAGAAGAAATCAGATATCCTAATGACAAAGATTGGATTTGCCTCAAGGAACCCGACATGGAATTCCTGAGTGAGCAGAAAGTAGTCTAAAGAGGTCTCCTTTTCCCCACCCCCTCTCCTATCTAGTGTTGGGCAGTTTAAAGGGATCAGAGTGGAATAAGGGTTGGAAGGGTAGTAGATATAAGAACCCAATAAAGCAGCCCCTCAAAGCATACCTGTAAGTGGTGCCCAAATGTAGGGCTAGAATGGGAAACTTAGTTTCTAATGACATAGAGGAAGCAGCAAAGGAGTGAGAAATATGAGTCAGGAGGTTACTATAGCTACTACAGCTGGGCTCCCTCTTGCTTTGCTCCCAGACAAGATTTTCTATATTTTATTATTATTCTTCCTATACTTTGTCTCAAAAACAGTCAAGAGAATGGCTGGACAATTGGAAAAGTTGCAAGTGAATATGGAGGTGTCTGAGAAACAAACAAAAATGGGTGAAAAGGAAAAACCAGAAGAGCACATTAAGGGCAAAGCCATTCCAGTAGAAAGAACAGGTAGATTTGATTTAACTCATTTCTCCCCCCCCCCCAAAAATTCTAGATTTCAGAATGGCCACTTCAGAAGGTTTATACACAATTTATAGGAATTGGTAAATTATTTCAAGTAAAACAAAGTGTATGGTGGGATAAATGCGTGAAACCAGAAGGGCCAAAGGAAAGTTGAGATGTTATGTGGCTGACATATGCATGAATTTATGGGTATTGGATCTTTTACAATGGAGTACTCAAATTAATATTCCTGCAATCTCAATGACAGTTCATGATGAAACTATGGGAGAAATGATAGAAGCTCCTGGGGAAGGTATTGGTATGTGTCATCAAAACTAATAACAGGCTGTGCCAATTGTCCAAACACAGGACATCACAGGGATTGAGTTTTCAAATTTATAAGAGGGGCCACTGCTGAAATACCCATGGTCCTACCCTTAAAATGGTTAACTTATGAGCCTGTGTGCGAAGATCATTAGCCTTTAAGAAAGATTTCAGGCACTTAAATAGCTGGTACAAAAGCAGCTGAAGGTTCAACATATAGAAGAGTCTACTGGCTCATGGAATTCCCATGTTTATTGTAAAAAAAAAGAAATTAGGTAAATGGAGATGTCAACAGATTTAAGAGTGGTGAATAGCACAATTCAACCAATGGGTCCTTCACAGCATGGAATTCTTTTATCTTCTTTATTACATGGCCTATAATAGTAATTGATTTTAAAGAATGCTTTTCTACAATCTCTTTCCATGAGTATGATAAGGAAAGGTTTCCTTTCTTAGTACCTACTTATAATAGTGGTCATTGGAAAGTTCTTCTACAAGGAATGTTAAATAGTCCAACTTTGTCAATGTTTTGTGCAACAACCACTAGAAATGATTCCTAGGCAATTTCCTTAATTATCATTACATGGATGATATCGTGTTGGCTGATTCTGACATAGATACTGTAGAGAAAACGTTTTAGGAAACAAAGAATATTGCCATGCTGGGGATTACAGATTGCTCCTGAAAATATACATAGAAGGGATTCTATTAACTATTTGGGTTATAAAATAAGTCAACAGAAGGTGGGCCAGAAAAGGTACATATTCATAGAGATCTGTCAGTAGAACATGAGACTCTTAATCTCAGAGTTGTGGGTTCAAGCCCCACATTGGGTGCCAGAGGTCAGTTGCAAACTCTTAATGATTTTCAAAAAAAAATTAATTCCAGATATTGACTCTGGCCTACAATTGGATTAACTACTCATGAAAGTAATTTGTTTCAAATGTTACAAGGAGATTACAAATGTTACAAGATGGTAAATAGCTGAAGCAGAGAGAAAGGTGCAGAGAGAGAGAGAGAGAGAGAGAGAGAGAGAGAGAGAGAGAGAGATCTCTAATAAAAGAGACCATAACATGCATATGTGGACCAAGTTGATCCTAAATTTGAATACTTGAAAAATATATATATATATTAATATATATATGCCTTCAACTCCTTCTCCTTTGGGGCTCATTATGCATTATGCAAAGGGAAGATAGTATTATGGAGTGAGTTTTCTTAGCACATAAACAAATTAAAAATTAAAGACTTACATAGAAAAAATTTCTGAATTAATCATAAAAGGTAGAATAAGACTGTGTCAGTTGTCAGGAACAGACATGGCCAAAATTGTAGTGCCTTTTACTAATGCTGAGGCTATGACATTATGGGTAATCAATGAAGATTGACAAAGAGCTTATAGTAACTATTTGGGAGAAAATAATAACAAATGACCTAAAAGCAAGCATCTGCATTTTATTAAAAAAAATTGGATTATCCAACCTATTATAAGAAAACATCAATTCCTGAAGGACCTACATTTGCATCAGCAAATAAGTTGGGAATGGCAGGCTATAAATCAGGAAAAAAAAAAAAGCAAAGTTATCCAAAGTCCATATACCTCAGTTCAAAAATCAGAGTTATAGGCTATCCTTATTAGATTTTCCGGAATCTCTTAATTACTGACTCAATATGCAAAAAGAGTTGTTTTGCATGTAGAAACTGCTGAATTTGTTTCTGATGGTTTAGAATTAACCTTATTCATGCAATTGCAGCAGGCAATCAGAAATAGAAACTATCCATTGTATATCACACATATTTGATCTCATACAGGCTTGCCAAGTCAACTAGCACAAAGAAATGAAGAAATGACCAATTACTAATAGGAAATGTGTTAGAAGCCTCAAAATTTCATGAAAAACACATGTTAACAATAGAGGTTTAAAAAAAAGTTTTCATTCAGTTGGCAATAAGCCAAAGAAATTTTAAGAAAATGTACTATTGTTCTCTGTATAACCAAATTCCATTACCCACTAGAAGTAACCCTACAGATACCAAAAGAAGTTAAATCTAGCATATTAACATATGTATTTGTTTCATTTTGCAAAATTTGGAAAAGTAAGGTATGTACACCATACCATTGATGAATATTTGGGGTTTCAATGGACAATTGCTTTGAGTTCTGAAAAAGTTGATTCTATAATTAAACATTTCTTGGAAATAATGTTAATTATGGGTATGCTTGCACAAATTAAGACTGATAATGAGTGCCCCTACATATATCTGCAGTAAGATGAAGCAATTCTTTGTATATTATAAAGTACATTACAGTATACCGCACAATCCTATAGTGCAAGCAGTTATAAAAAGAACTAATCACACTTTTAAAAATTAGAAATGCAAATTAATAGTCATCTATAAATAATCTTACTTATAGTCATTGTATTAGTGTTCTCTAGAATCACAAAACTTATGGAATGTCTCTATATACTGAGGGAATTTATTATGATGACTTATAGTTTGTGGTCCAACTAACCCAACAATGGGCAGCTGTAAATAGAAAGTCCAAGAATGGAGTAGTTGCTCAGTCCCAGAAAGATAATTGTTTTAGCTGGTATTCTGTAGAAGTAGATTCTAACAGATGTGCTAGCAAGTAAGTGCAAGCAGTTGAAGAAGAGTGAATCTTTCTTCTTCCAATGTCCTTATGTAGGCCTCCAGTAGAAGGTGTGGCTCAGATTAAAGGTGTGTACAATGACACCTGGATCTGGAACTTGCTTTGTTCCAGGCTGGCCTTGAACTCAGAGATCCCCTTACCTCAGTCTCCTTGGATTAAAGGTATGGACTACCTTTCTTGGGTCTAAGCTTTTCATGACCACTATGCCTCAAGATTTCCATGGAAAGATCCAGGTCAGAAACCTGTGTCTTTCAGCCTCAAAATCTGGATCACAGGTGTGCCCTTCACTTCTGGATTGTAGTTCATTCCAGATATAGTCAACTTGACAACTAGGAATAGCCATTACAGTCATGTTAACCACTAGTTTAGTTAATTACAGAAATAAGCTTTATTTAGCCTCCTGTATGTTTTCAAAGTTAAGCAGAAAGTAAATAGCTAGAAACAGTTTGTCTATTCAGATATACCTGAGATAGATTGGTAGTCCTCAAACACTTCAGAGATCTGCAGAATATGGCATTTAAGATGTTTTAATTAAAAAGTTTTTTCTGACAGACACATTAGCTTCTGGCAGCACTCCAAGATACTTCAAAGAAGGTGATGAGTGCTGAAGAACCTCCACTTGGAGTTTGCTTCAACTGTGGCTTAGATGGCCACTGGACAAAAAACAATATGTCTCAACTGCCGACAACATGGACAAGCAGGACAATGGAAAGTCAATTGACCAACTTTGTCAAAACAAGATAGGTCAGCCCTTCAGAATTCCTGTTTTACAGATAAGTCTGTCAGATATCCTGGGCCTGTCAGCTAAAGATTAGATGTTCCAATGACACAGAGGAAACTTAACTGACTGACCAGGCAGCCAGCAGTATCATTTCCATAGTTTTGGAAGCGAATTGTTCTGTACTTCCTGTTTACTTGGGTAACATTTATCCTTTTCAAATCTCTGATGGGGTTGAAGACTAGATAGTTATAGTCTTACAAATTTCCTTATTAACAACTAAAGACATAAAAGCTTAAGTTGTTTAGGATCCTATGAAAATGTTTTAGGGTCTAAAAAATGTTTTAGGTTGATAAAAGCAAATTATAATAAGAAAGTGATTTATGCACAAAACTTTGGAGTTACCAAGATAGGGTAGAGAGTGGAGTACTTTCTCCAAGATTGCCAAATACAAATGAACTGGACATTGTAAATATAATTTTTACCTGGTAGTTCTCAAAATTGTTTTTTTGTTGTTGTTGGGTTTTTTGTTTTGTTTTTTTGTTTGTTTGTTTTGTTTTTTCAAGATGAGGATTCTCTGTGTAGCCCTGGCTGTCTTGGGACTCACTCTGTAGACCAGGCTGGCCTGCGAACTCAGAAATCCACCTGCCTCTGCCTCCCAAGTGGTGGGACTAAAGGCGTGTGCCATCACTGCCCAGCTCAAAATTGTTCTTAATGTATATAGTTAATATTAGAGAAAAATTTATTAAAGTAAAAGGGGGACATTTTCCCAACCTTTTCTGAAATGGAAAATAGGAAAAAAAAAGAAAATATAGAAAATCCTTTCTGGGAGTTAAACAGGAGATAGCCTAGCTGCAACAGCTGCAACAGCTGCAAATAGACTCCTGAAACAGAATATTCATTCCTTCTTCCCTTTGTTTCCTCTACCTTATTAGAAACCAAGTTTCCCATCCTGCCTAGTCCTACATCTGGGCACCACTTGTAGGTACACATTTTGGGGCTGCTTTATTGGGTTCTTATGTTTGCCAGCCTTATAACTCTTATTCCATCCTAATACCTTCCAACTGCTCAGCACTGGATAGGAGAGAAGGTTAGAGGAGAAAGAAAATATAGGCATCATTAGACTAATTTTCCTGCTGATTAGGGGTGCATATACTTCAAGATGTGTCTATTCTGTGTCTTGTGTGTAGCACAACTTGGAACATGTTCTCTATGTAAATGGTTCTCCTTCCTTCTAATTTTCCTTACAGACAGGTGTAGGCATGCTTTGGAGGAATTTGCTTTGTGGTTCTCATATCTAACACCCTTCCGATCCTTATTCCACTCTAATCCCTTCCAAAACACATGCTGGAGGGGTGATGGCATGTTTTTGTGCACTGTGCAAAGATTGTTTGTGTATTATTTAAATGCTGGCTTCTTTGCCTCCATATTTTGTTGCAATCTGGACATATAATTGTAATGCTTATTCTAATTATCTCCTGTTTCAAGTTTTTGCAAGCATTGGTCTCCATTTTTTGTTTGACTTGTCAATAAAAGCTGATCATCCAATGGCTTGGCAGAAGAGAAAATGAGTCTAGGCTTCCCCAGTTAGGGGGAAAGGGGAAAAAAGGGAATAGGAAATTCACCAAGAGGAAAGGTTCTCAGGAACGTATGGGAGAATACACCTGAAGCCCAGAGAGCCAGACCAATCTAAAATGCAAGTATCTTGGA
Source organism: Rhabdomys pumilio (assembly GCA_030674055.1). Lineage (NCBI taxonomy): Eukaryota > Metazoa > Chordata > Mammalia > Rodentia > Muridae > Rhabdomys > Rhabdomys pumilio. The sequence continues at coordinate 344,669 of JANHMN010000006.1, read as the reverse complement.
GATTTTGACTGGGAAGTAGACAGTTTAGCTTAGAGGATTAGAATAGATCAAGTACTTCCCAGATACTATGCTGTAAAACTTAAATAAATTAAATTTTAAAAATTAAATAAATCTAATAGTCTCTCTCGTTCATTTGGGAGTTAGGCAGGGATAAAGGAAAACTGCCACTTTAAAAAATACATTTACAAAGAGTTTTGCATCATACTCATCCTGATGACAACAGAAATAGGCCTTAACATCCACATATCGGACTAAGATGGTACATACCTATATGTAGGAATATTACCCACATGCCCCTGGGGCTGGATGCTGGTGGTACAGCCTTCTCTTGAAGATGGAAAACCAAGTTAGCTTCCAGAGTGGGACCAGCAGTAATGATGGAGCTGGGGCTGGCAGGAGGGTCTGAGACTGGAAAAAGAGTAGTTTCCTGTCCTACAAAAACTAAGAAGAGGGTAACAGAGATGGACCCTGACCTCAGAAGAGGCTACATCTGGCTGCTCTGGCATCTCTTAGGACACCAAGAGGTAAGTTCTTTGAAGTGTGTAGAAACTAGACCAAGATCCCATGGTTCCTACCAGTAAAGGCAAAAAAAAAAAAAAAAAAAAAAAAAATGACTACACTGATGGTCCAGACAGGAGACATTAGTGCTCCTTCATCCTCCATAAGATTCAGGAAGGCCATCAAAGGTATATAGAAGTCTCCCAGAGAGACTTCAGGCATCAGATAACTCACTGTTTTACATTGTTTTGTAATCTGAAACGTCTTATAGTGACTTTCTGTAGGAACCTCATACAACCCTGGTGTCAACCTATACAAGCCTCACAGAGACCACACACAAATTTCTTAGTCACACAGCAGTCTCAATTTTATATTTGTACCCCTTCTTACACAGATATATTCCAAAACTTCACATTTAAACCTCCATAAATACCTTGTATAGAGACTTGTCCAAATCAGCAAATAGGAACCCACAAAACCTACTCACAGAAACAACTGAGGTAATGCAAATACCTCCCAAATCCTAGAAATATTCCCAAAGACACCCCTAGCCAACATACAGAGATCTCAAACCCTAGACTACCCTCAGAAATTCCCAATTAGTACACAGAGCCTCTATATATAATTACAATGGTCTTTTAGGGTGGCTTATTGTGATTTGCTGTATCCAATGATACTGCATGGTTCCTTTCTCTGGGCTCAACACTCCTGCATCTTTCTAGGCATCCAGCTGGACACAAAGAATTGATGCTTTCTCTGGAGAAAATTCCAGACAAATTTCTCATCTATGGATTTCTGTAAGATGTCTTCTGTCCTCTGTGACATTTCTGTATGATGTCCTCTGTTTTCTGCCATATTGGTGGGCTTTCTCCTCCAATAATGCTAGGCACCATATGCAAACATCACTTTTACTTCCTCAGATGTGGGGATGAGATGAGAGTTGTACCCAAGCAAATACACAACTTGGGCTGAGTCCAGAGTGATTCTCTTTTCTAACTATCCCTAGGTCTAGGCCCAGAAGCTGCTAGCCTTGGTACAATGTTAGCAGCCTCTGTCTGCTAACATAGGCCTAGAATGTTTCAGCTTCTGAGACTTACTGCTTAATAACTTCACCCTTTCTAGTTCTTTCTGAACTTTGGATGGCTGGTTCAACTGAGCTGTTTTAGCCCAAACTCCTCTCTATGCTGAGAGATTCAAACTGCCTTCTTCTCTTGGGTTCTGACTGAATTGCTCTGCTTGGCCTCAAACTAACTATGGCAATATGTTCTAATCTTCAGGCTTCTCCTTTTTCTGGCTTGTTCTATCTTCCAATCTGTCTCTGTAAAATTGCCCCAGTAAAGCTTCTCCACTCTGTTTCTCTCTGTGTGGTGCTCTCTTAAGTCATTTCTCTTTCCTGTCCTCATGAGAGCTGATAGTATCCTATCTCTGACTCATTCTGTCAAATCTGTCTCTGATTTGTCACTTTGTCTGCCCCTCAAATGTCACTTTCAAACATGGTTGCTTCTTCTATAAACTAACCTTACTTTCATTGTTAGGGATTAAAGGTGTGTACTCAGGGTGTGTCTGAATTCCAGCCAAATCACATTGTAATCCAGAGTGTGTCTGCATTCCAGCTGGAACACACAGACATAGAAGATATTCATATATCTAACAAAGAAGCTGAAGCTGTCCATTCAACCTTCCCCCAAAGAAAACTCTAGGTCTAAATTCAAGAAAGAATTCTGGCATTCAAGGAGAAAAAATTTGATAATTATTATCATTAAAGATAGAAAAGGAGAAGATCCTCTTTATTATGTTTTGCACATTTTCGGACTTGACTAGCATGCTACTATAGTCATCAGCTAAGGGGAAGAGTTGAAGACCCTCTGTAAGCAAATTGACCACATGACTACAGGCAGATTTTAATGTTTTCCTGGAAACAGATGGGACAAAACTTAGAATGTTTTCTTGAAATGTAAATACTATTTAGAAATAAAAGAATACTATTATAAATAATTGTATCTGGTTTTGTGTTGAAGTCCTTGATTCACTTGGACTAAAATTTTGTGCAGAGTGATAAATATGGATTTATTTTCATTCTTCTACATGTAGACATCCAGTTAGACCAGTACCATTTGTTGAAGATACTTTCTTTTTTCTATTGTATGAATCTGACTTTCTTATCATAAATCAAGTGTCCATAGGTGTGTAGGTTTGTTTTGGGGTCTTTGATTTGATTCCATTGATCAACGTGTCTGATTCTGTACCAGTACCATGAGTTTTTATCACTATTGTTCTGTAGTAGTACAGCTTGAGGTCAGGGATTGTGATTCCTCAAAGAGTTCTTTTACTGTTCAGGACTGTTTGGCTATCCTGGGTTTATTATTTTTCCACATGAAGTTGAGAGTTGCTTTTTAAAGGTATAAAAAAATGTGTTAGAATTTTGATAGTGTTTGCATTGAATCTGTAGCTTGCTTTTGGTAAGATTGTCATTTCAACTACACTATTCTTACCTATCCATGAACATGGAAGACCTTCCCATCTTCTGATAACTTCTTCAATTTATTTCTTCAGGGAATTGAAGTTCTTGTCATACAGATCTTTCAATTGCTTGGTTAGAGTTAACCCAAGACATATTATTCATGGCTATTATAAAGTGTGTTGTATCCTTAATTTCTTTCTCAGACAGTTTATCATTTGTATAAAGGAGGGCTACTGATTTCTTTGAGTTAATTTTGTATTCATCCACTTTACTGAAGGTGTTTATCAGCTGTAGGAGTTCTCTGATAGAATTTGGGGGGTTGTTAATGTATACTATCACATCATCTGAAAATAGCGATACTTTGACTTTTCTAATTTGTATCCACATGATCTCCTTTAGTTGTCTTACTGCTGTGGCTAGAACTTCAAGTACTATATCCAATAGATAGGGAGGGGTTGGGCAGTCTTGTCCCTGATTTTAGTGGAATTGTTTTAAGTTTCTTGATGTTGGCTTGATATTGGCTATTGGCTTGCTGTATATTACTTTTATCATGTTTAGGTATTTGCCTTGTATCCTTGATCTCTCTAATACTTTTAACATGAAAGGATATCAGATTTTGTCAAAGGCTTTTGCAGCATCTAATGAGATTATTATGTTATTATTCTTTCAGTTTGTTTATATGTTGAATTATGTTAAAGGACTTTCATATATTGAATTATTTCTGCATCCCTGAGATGAAGCCCACTTGATCATGATGGATGATATCTTTGGTGTGGTCCTGGATTTTGTTTGTGAGGGTTTTTGTTTTGTTTTGTTTTGATTTGATTATTTTTTTTACCACTGTTCATCAGAGAAATCAGTCTGAAGTTCTCTTTCTTTGTTGAGTCTTCGTGTGGTTTAGGTATCAAGGTTATTGTGGGCTGATACAATGAGTTTGGCAGTGTTCCTTCTGTTTCTATTTTGTAGAATAGTTTGAGCAGTATTTGTGTTAGTTCTTCTGTGAAAGTCTGGTAGAATTCTGCATTAAAATCATCTGGACCTGAACTTTTTTGGGTTGAGAGACTTTTAACGACTGCTTCTATATCTTTAGAGGTTGTGGGGTTATTTAAGTAGTTTATCTGATCTTAATTTAACTTTTATAAGTGTTATCTGTCTAAAAAATCCTCCATTTCCTTAAGTTTTGCATTTTTGTATAATAGAGGCATTTGAATAAAACCTAACAATTCTTTGAATTTTCTCAGGTTATGTTTTTATGTCTCCCTTTTCATTTCTGATTTTGTTTATTTGGATACTGTCTCTGTGTCTCTTGGTTAATTTGGCTAAGGATTTGTCTATCTTGGTAAATTTCTCATAGAAACAGCTCTTGTTTTCATTGATGCTTTGTATTGTTTTCTTTGTTTCTAACTGATTTCAGCCATGATTTTCATTATTTCCAGCCTTCTACTACACTTTGGTGTAATTGCTTCTCTCCTCCTCCTTCTCTTCCTCCTCCTTCTTTTTCTTTTTCTAGAGCTTTCAGGTATACTTTTAAATTACAGGTATGAGAACTTTCTAATTTCCTTGTGGAGGCACTTAGTGCTATGAACCTTCCTCTTAGCACTGTTTTCATTGTGTCCTATAAATTTGGGTATGTTGTACCTTCATTTTCATTGAATTTCAGAAAGTCTTTAATTTCTTTATTTCTTCCCTGACCCAGAGATAATTGAAGTGAGAGTTGTTCAATTTCCAAGAGTGTGTAGGCTTTCTGGTGTTTCTGTTGTTAAAGTTCAGCTTTAATCCATGGTGGTATGATTACATACAAGGTGTTTTATATTTTTTTTAATCTGTTGAGGCTTTCTTTGCGACTGGCCATATGATCAATTTTGGAGAAGAATCCATGAGATCCTAAAAAGAAGGTATATTATTTTGTGTTTGGATGAAATATTCTGTAGATGTCTGTTAGGTCGATTTGATTCATAATGTCTGTTAGCTGTATTATTTCTCTGCTTAGTTTTATGATGACCTGTCCATTGGTGAGAGTGGGGTTTTGAAGTCTCACTATTAATGTGTGGGGTTCAATGTGTGATTTAAGCGTTAGCAGTGTTTCTTTTACAAATGTGGGTGCCTTTGTGTTTGAGGCATAGATGTTCAGAATTGAGATATCATCTTGGTAGGTTTTTCCTTTGATGAGTATGGAGTGTCCTTCCCAGTCTCTTTTGATTAATTTTGGTTGAAAGTCTATTTCATTAGATATTAGAATGGCTACTGTATCTTGCTTTTTGAGTTCATTTGCTTGGAAAACTTTTTTCTAGCCCTTTACTTTGAGGTAAGATCTATCTTTATTTCTAAGATGTGTTTCTTGTATGCTGCAGAATGATGGATCCTGTTTTTGCATTCACTCTGTTAGGCTGTGTCTTTTTATTGGGGAATTGAGTCCATTGATATTGAGATCCAGTGGTGGTTTTCTTTTCTGTTATTTTGATGTTGGTGGTGTTAGTGTGTGTGTTTATGTGTGCTTTTCTTGTTTTTCACTGGTATGGAATTACTTATGCCCTATGTTTTCTTGGATGCAGTTATGGTCCTTGGGTTAGAGTTTTCTTTCTAGTGTTTTTTGTAGCACTGGATTTATGGGTAGATATTGTTTGAATTTGGATTTGTCTTGAAATATTTTGTTTTCTCTATCTATGGTGATTGAGAGTTTTGCTGGGTACAGTAGTCTGTTTTAGCATCTGTGGTGTTTTAAGAGGTTGAAAGATATCTGTTCAGGTTCTTATAGTCTTTAGAGTCTCTGTTGAGAAGTTAAGTGTAATTTTGATTGGTCTGCCTTTGTGTGTTACCTGACCTTTCTCTCTTGCCGCTTTTAATATTCTTTCTTTGTTCTGTAGATTTTATGTTTTTGATTATACGTTGTTCCTGTTCTCTTCCCTATGTTTCCAATTTCCAGGATTCCATCAGTTCGAGTTTCCTTTATTGCTTCTATTTCTACTTTCAGGTCTTAAACAGGGAACCAAATCTCAAAATCTTTGAGGAGTAATTAACTGTGAGGGACTGGAAAACTCACAAAAATTGAGGATGTTATATGACTCTAGTCATATCAGGTGTGCACTCTGCATAGTCTCAGCTAATCACTCAAGGAGAGAAAATTATTTATTGAACCCAGCTACCAGGAATTTTCATGGAAGAAGTCTTTCTAGGTTGGGGTGAAATTGGAAAATGTAAGGGGCAGTGTCCAGGGTACAGGATGGGGCAGATAAATATGGAAGGTCACATCCTGTGGAGACATAAGGACCTTGGGCAAGATGAAGTAAAAATACACCATCACTCCACTGGAGAGTTCTCAGATAAACTTCCCTCCAACCTTGGTGACAAGGACACTGCCTTGGTGCTGTTGTCAGGACTACTCTACTCCTTTCTCCTGGAAAACCCTATTCCTTCTCAGCTACAGCACAAGGTACTACCTCCAGCACTTCCCATCTGCCCATCTCATCCCCTCTTGCATTCCTGGAAAAAGGTACTGCCCTATGCCAGAGTTCTGGAGAGATTGCATGGGACATTCTTGCCCTGCCTTGTAAGAAGCCAGCCTGTATATGGAGAAGCAATTTAACACCTCATCCATGAGGCATACAGGACCCACCTGTGGTATTAGAAGGTGGTTAGTAGGAACATTTCATATTTCTCAAGAGAGACTGTTGTTTTTGTGGAACATGATTGCAAGATTTCATTCCCAGGAATGCTACTGTACACTATCACAACAAACTTCAGAAATCAAACACGTAGAAAAAGATGCTAATTTGTTCTCCCCTCTCTGAGAATTGTGGAGTAAGCTCAAGTTACCTCAAGGTATTCAGGAGGTAAAACCACTTATTTCTTTAGTTGGATGACATCCTCCTGGTAGGTATAATGATCCAGGCAGGGTTAGGGTGTAGATGTCCTAGCTTTCTCAATATAATAACATAATTATTCAATGGCAGGCTCCTACTTCTGGCTCATATTTGACAGTTATAGTTTGGATATGAAGTGTTCCTGTAAAAACATTCACCTATTGAAAACTTAAATCCCAGATAAGTGTTACTACTGAGAAGTAACTGAATCCTGAGAGCAATAATCTCATCCATAGCTGGTGGAATCTAATTGGAGAAAATAGATGTGCCTTTGAAAGCTATTTCTTGTCCTCCTACTACCCCCTCACAGTCAAACTGTTATGAGATAGGCAGCTCATCTCTATCACATGTTCTCTACCATGATGCTCTGTTTCATTACAGCCTGAAAGTAATGGAGTAAGCCAAGAATGAACTGAAACTCGAAAGCCTCTTAAAGTTGTTTATTTTAGGTACAAACACACACACACACACACACACACACACACACACACACACGTGTTCAGTTAGCCCTGAATGTGTATCATCATTTTACTTCACACTATCCCTTTACATATTATTTTAAAAGGAGACAGGAATAGAAAATTCAGGATTAAAAGTTATTTTGCATGTTACAGATTAAAAAACTGATTTTATGTTGTCCATGTTGAACAGACAATTGGGCTGAAATTATAACAAATTAACCAAATGTGCTCTTGGCCAAGACTACACTGCAACATATTCTTTTTCTAAATGTGAATCTACTGAGTGCTATGTATTTGCTGTAATAAAGTATCACTTTCCACTCAAATTCAAAAACATATATCTTAACTGGCTCAAAAGGCTAATGGTGTGCAAAGCAGGCACTATAATTGAAAATTAAATGAGACAGAATGTTCAGAAGCCAGAGATATATCTTATTTTGCAAGAAAGAGAGGGGAGAGTGAAAGAGTAAGATAGAGATGGTGATGAGATAGATGATAGATAGATAGATAGATAGATAGATAGATAGATAGATAGATAGATAGATGTGACATGAAAGATTCCCCACCACGGCTACCATAATTTTTCCTTTTGTATTAAGATTCAAATGTTCATTGAGATTTGACTTTTGACAGAAAATTTTTCCATGTGTATTGTATAGATAGTTTAAACCCCCAAATGACATTCAGCATGCTGAATTTAAACAGCATTTAAATTTAAATAAACTAATTTTCCATATTTCTTACACTGACTCTGATGCTGAATAGAATGTGCTTTCTGGTAAAAGGATTTCCTACATTATGCATTTTGTTCATATTGTTAGAGTTTCTCTTGAGTTCTCTGATGTGTTATAAGGTATAATTTTTAATATAAGGCATTTGTACATCCACTATATTTGCAGATGGGTATCTCCATTTTGTTTTTTCCTGATGTACTACGCTGGCTAATCTGCCATTCAAATTTTCCTTACAGTTTCTGTTTTCAAAGCCATGCTGTCCTACAGCAAGATTCAGATTTTGAATTGTTGGTGGCTTCCTATTAAAAGTTTCTCTCTGGCTGTTCTGTTACAGTTAAATTGAGTGTTTATTTTTATAGTCTTCATTAAATTCATCATCCTTCTAGGTCTTCTCTCCTTTTGAAGACTTTTCGATTGTAATACAGATACTCTTATCATATATAAAATTTCCAAACTCCTTACATTCAAAAGATGGTTCTAAAGTATCACATTTTTATGTTGATCTTTCCTACAACTGACAGTTTTCATAATTCCGCTGTATTAATAAGACTTCTCATTAGTATGTTTAATACCTCTATTAGTTAGGGTTTCCATCGCTGTGAAGAGACACCATGAATAAGTAAACTCTGATAAAGTACAACATTTAATTGGGGCTGGCTTACAGGCTAAGTCAATTATCATCATCGTGGGAAGCATGGCAGCCTCCAGGCAAGCATGGTGCTGGAGGAGTTGAGAGTTCTACATCTTGTTCCAAAGGCAAACAGGAAAAGACTGGCTTGCAGGCAGCTAAAAGGAGGGGCTCTAAGCCTACTCTCATAGTGATACACTTTCTCCAACAAGGCCACACCTACTCCAGCAAGGTCACACCTCCCAATAGTGCCACTCACTCCCTGAGCCAAGCATATTCAAACCACCACAATACCTAAAAGCAGCTTTTTATATACATCCTTATTATTAGTTTTCTCTTTTGAATAGTTTTCTTCACCAATAATTAACTTAGAAATAACTGGAAAATTCATCTTATCCAATTAACATTTACAGGGCTTTGTCTAAATTAAACACCTTTTCTAAAGCTTTCTATCTTCCTCCATGCGGTATGCCTTCATCAACAAATATCACTTGCCACAAAGACTTCTCATGTTTTTCTTGGTCTCCAGTGATGTGGATAACAACTTTGTAAGATGAGACATAAAAATCTTACGTTTTTTACAGAAAAGAACTTATAACCACATTTTGCTATATATTTTATTATTTTGATTCTTGTCATACTTTAAAGACTAAATAATTCATACATACTGTTGCAGGAGATATTTGAAACAGCGGCACCCCATCTGTCTTGTGTTACAGAACCGCCATGTTCCTGACTAGACAAGGCCTGTGGCCATAAGTGTTGGTGGCAGCGGCTCAGGCCAACTGGCTCACCAGCCCTGCTACCCACAAGACGCCAGCATCACTGCCAATCTTCCATGCTGTCTCCACAAGGTTGGGCTGTGCCCAGACCCTCCGGCAATCCATGCAGTCCCCGGTAGAAATGAGACTCTAATGTTTAAAAATTACCCAATACCTTTATATACTTGGTAATGCTCAAATAACAAGAAGCCCACACAATTAGAGGTGTAACCCAATACCTAACCTAGATATTACAACTACTGTAGACTGCTGGAGACACACGTACATCCACTGACATTTTCCCCTCTCCCTCTCTCCTAGCGCTTCCTCTTCCTTTTCCTCTTCCTCTCCTTACTCCTCCCACCTTAGCTCCTCCCAACTTTCAGGGAAAATATGCTGCTACACATACAGAAAGGAATAAAGGCATTCTCTTTTTTTCAGACTTTTCACAACAAAAACAAAACAAAAAATTGGTATTATTTTCAGTATCAGTCAAAATAATAGTCCCTTTCCTCCCTATAGGCTATAAGATAAATCTTAAAATATATAAAAGAACAGATAATCATGCAGAGTATAACTTCAGTCCAATGAGAAACTGAATTAGAAATTAGCAAATATTTAAAGAAATATAAAATACCAGTCACAACTAAAAGGAAATAAATTGTCAAACATACACAAAGATATTTTGGAGTAAATAAACTCAAACACAAAATGTAAGGAATCTGTAGGTTACACCTATAGAAGTGCCCAGGTATAAATTGATAGCTTGAATTTTTTAATGTTAGAACATAGAGATCTTTGATCAGATATCTGATCTTTTAAGAAACTAGACAAAATAAAATTGTAAATCTAAAGAATGAATGAAATTAATACAAACAAGAGACGAGAAGCCACAGAAACAGAAAAATCAAGCAAAATAATTTGAAAATATTTCTTTAAACTTCAATGAAAGTTTAAAAAGTTTTAAATTATCACAATTAGAAATGCAAGAAATGGCTCTCATTGAACGCGGAGGCAGCTTGTCGGGCATTTGTGTGGTCTCATCGTTAGCGCAGCCGGGCCTACACGCAAGCAACCATGTCTAAGGGACCTGCAGTTGGCATTGATCTTGGCACCACCTACTCCTGTGTGGGTGTCTTCCAGCATGGAAAGATGGAAATCATTGCCAATGACCAGGGTAACCGCACCACGCCAAGCTATGTTGCTTTCACTGACACGGAACGATTAATCGGGGATGCAGCCAAGAATCAGGTTGCAATGAACCCCACCAACACAGTTTTTGATGCCAAACGTCTGATCGGACGTAGGTTTGATGATGCGGTTGTTCAGTCTGATATGAAGCACTGGCCCTTCATGGTGGTGAATGATGCAGGCAGGCCCAAGGTCCAAGTCGAATACAAAGGGGAGACCAAAAGTTTCTACCCAGAGGAAGTGTCCTCAATGGTTCTGACAAAGATGAAGGAAATTGCAGAGGCGTACCTTGGAAAGACTGTTACCAATGCCGTGGTCACAGTGCCAGCTTACTTCAATGACTCTCAGTGCCAGGCAACAAAAGATGCTGGAACTATTGCTGGCCTCAATGTCCTTCGAATTCTCAGTGAACCAACTGCTGCTGCTATTGCCTATGGCTTGGGTAAGAAGGTCGGAGCTGAAAGGAATGTGTTGATTTTTGACTTGGGAGGTGGCACTTTTGATGTGTCAATCCTCACTATTGAGGATGGAATTTTTGAAGTCAAATCAACAGCTGGAGACACCCACTTGGGTGGAGAAGACTTTGACAACCGAATGGTCAACCATTTCATTGCTGAGTTTAAGCGAAAGCACAAGAAGGACATCAGTGAGAACAAGAGAGCTGTCCGCCGTCTCCGCACTGCCTGTGAGTGGGCCAAGTGCACCCTCTCCTCCAGCACCCAGGCCAGTATTGAGATTGATTCTCTCTATGAGGGAATTGACTTCTATACCTCCATTACCTGGGCTCGATTTGAGGAATTGAATGCTGACCTGTTCCGTGGCACACTGGACCCTGTAGAGAAGGCCCTTCGAGATGCCAAACTAGACAAGTCACAGATCCATGATATTGTTTTGGTGGGTGGCTCTACCAGAATCCCCAAGATTCAGAAGCTTCTGCAAGATTTCTTCAATGGAAAAGAGCTGAATAAGAGCATTAACCCTGATGAAGCTGTCGCCTATGGTGCAGCTGTCCAGGCAGTCATTCTATCTGGAGACAAGTCAGAGAATGTTCAGGATTTGCTGCTCTTGGATGTCACTCCTCTTTCCCTTGGTATTGAAACTGCTGGTGGAGTCATGACTGTCCTCATCAAACGCAATACCACCATTCCCACCAAGCAGACACAGACTTTCACCACCTACTCTGACTACCAGCCAGGTGTACTCATTCAGGTGTATGAAGGTGAAAGGGCCATGACCAAGGACAACAACCTTCTGGGAAAGTTTGAGCTCACAGGCATACCTCCAGCCCCCCGTGGGGTTCCTCAGATTGAGGTTACTTTTGACATTGATGCCAATGGCATCCTCAATGTTTCTGCTGTAGATAAGAGCACAGGAAAGGAGAACAAGATCACCATCACCAATGACAAGGGCCGCTTGAGTAAGGAAGATATTGAGCATATGGTCCAAGAAGCTGAGAAGTACAAAGCTGAGGATGAGAAGCAGAGAGACAAGGTTTTCTCCAAGAACTCACTGGAGTCCTATGCCTTCAACATGAAAGCTACTGTTGAAGATGAGAAACTTCAGGGCAAGATCAATGATGAGGACAAACAGAAGATTCTTGACAAGTGCAATGAGATCATCAGCTGGCTGGATAAGAACCAGACTGCAGAGAAGGAAGAGTTTGAGCATCAGCAGAAAGAACTGGAGAAAGTCTGCAACCCCATCATTACCAAGCTGTACCAGAATGCTGGTGGCATGCCAGGAGGAATGCCTGGTGGCTTCCCTGGTGGAGGAGCTCCTCCATCTGGTGGTGCTTCTTCAGGCCCCACCATTGAAGAGGTGGATTAAGTCAGTCCAAGTAGACGGTGTAGCATTGTTCTACAGGGACCCAAAACAAGTAACATGGAATAATAAAACTATTTAAATTGGCACCAAAAAAAAAAGAAAGAAAGAAAAAAGAAATGCAAGAAATGGTACAATTACTGATTTGGATTAAAAAGACAATCAAAAGCATTAATAAAATGTAAACTTTTACTTTTGTTTCAGTATAACAAATTGTCAACATGCTGGATGGCTTAACCACAAATGTGCATTTTTCACAGGTCTAGAAGCTGAAAGTCCAAAGGAAAGTGCTAGCATGACACATTATTATGAGGGTTGTAGACTGCCAATTTTGTATAATTTTGTATATCTTCATGAGGTGACAGGAGATCTGGGTAGTTATTTGACCTCTTATTATATAGGCTGCTTCCATCATGAACACTCGACCATTGTGACCTAACTACCTTCTGAAGGTCTTATCTCCAAATAGAGCACAGCAGGACCAGGACTTTAAGTTTTTGATGTAGTTTTTTAATTAGTAACCAATATGGGAGGGCCTATTCCGTTGTGGGTGGAGCCACCCCTAGGCAAGTGTTTCTGGGTATAAGAAAGCAGGCTGAGCAAGCCATGGAAGCAAACCAGAATATAGCACTGCTCCAAGGCCTCTGGTTTTGTTTCTGCTTCCAGATTTCTGCCTTGAGTTCTTGTCCTGAATTCCCTCAGTGGTGGAATATAACCTGAGAGTTGCAAGCTGAAATGAACCCTTTCCTACCCACATTACTTTTGGTTATGGTGTTTTATCACAATAGAAATCTTAAGACACAAGGCTTTGTTCCTCCTCCTTCATGTGTTGTGTTTTACAGAATCTTAGTTTGTGTGTGCTCACACACATACATGTAGCTTTACTTAGTTGTTGGACCATGAAATATACATTTTCTTTATCTTTCTTCCTGCTCATACTTTTATGTTTTATTAAATTCTGTCATGAACCTATCTCTCATAATCTTCTCAGATTCCAGCTGTGTCTTTCAGCCCCATGAACAAATGTTTGCTTTGCTCCATATGGATAATCAATATTTTTTTCCTTATTACTTGCAGTGCCACCTAAGAACAAAACAAATGTTTTTCCTTGAGCTTTCTATTTTGCTTCCTTAATTTAAGTCCTCAACCAGCCCTGGCTTCATACTACTCAGTGATCAAGCTTTTAGGTAAGCCTTAGGCTCCAGAGGAACAAATTCTCCTCTCTTGTGCTTCTTTAGGAGTGGAATTTTCTGTTATGCATTAAATCTTCACATATATACCCCATTTGTGTTTACTAGGTAGGAATGTTCTCTTTTTTAATGTTACCTAAAATTTGATCAAATTTGTTTGTTTGTTATTCTAAGAAATAGTCTTATTTCTCAGCTTTATAGTTTAATAAGTTTCTAATTATCCTTACAAATCCTTCTGCTTTTGATAGTATATTTTAGTTATTATTCTTTTTTATTAATACAAGACTTCAAAATTGTCTAATTTAACTACAACTGACTTTAAAAATATGTATTTTTGTAAGTATAATACAATTTTAGTTTCCTTTATATATTTTTTAAAAAATTTAGTGTTTTATGTAGGAGGATTTTGTTCATGTTATCTCTGTATTTATACTATGTGGAGAGAACATTGTTTGTTACCGGGGCCTCCTGGACTGGAATGGTTTTAAGAGAGACACAGAGTCAAACACAGGTATAACTTTAAAGACTGGCGGTCTCTGGACATTCTAGTTCTCTAACTATACTAAATGCTTGTTGATAACTACTAAAAAGTCTTAAAAAGATGAAGTAACCTGAACAGTAGAGAGAAGATAGACATAACCAAGATGGAACTTGGGAAGAACCATATAAATAGATGAGAGTAGGCACTTCAGAAGAAGATACTTTCCAGGAATGTCAAGTAGAGCCACGTGAAACTTTCCTAAGAAGAGTAAGAAAAGTAGAGGCAGGTGTTGCAGAAAAGTTTAATAAGATAGTTATAATCATATTTGATTATAACTGGGTCCAGGGAGACCTCGGGAAAATTAAAAAGAAACCAAAGTATGACAGAGATTTGAAGTTAGGTGCAAAGCTTAGAAATATTTGAAAGAGAACAGAATTTAAATTATTCACTGAGAAGCCTAATTATCATTGATACTTGAACTGTTTATAGAGAATAGTTAAAGACATCAAGATGATTGGTCAGAAAATACATATATAAAGCTAGGAGTGTGATCAGTGTCTTAAAAGTCATGAGGAACTGGGTTCTACTTCCATCATGGAAAAAAAATGAGTCTAACTCAGCTTATCAGTGATCTTATATAAAAGATGTGCATTCAGCCTTATATCTTTCTATTGAAGAATACAGCAACCTTTTTATTACTATAGCAAGTTGTTAAGTGAATCACCTACTTTAAAAACAAGTATATTTACCTTCAGATTTCTCATGTATGTAAATTCTTACTATTATCTAACACTGCATGATGACCACTGAAAAACTCTCAGATATAAATGTGAAGTTCAGTAAAATCTAAGGACCTGCATCTACTCACATGTTACTTTTCACTCTACTATTTGTCTGTATGTTTATAAGAAAGTGTCTTATCCATTTATTTATTTTTGTTTGTTTTTTCTGTGTGTACTAACTGGTTTTGTGTCAACTTGACAATAAGCTAGTGTCATCAGAGAGGAAGAAATATCAGCTAAACAAATGTTCCCATAATATCCAGCAATAAGAAATTTTCTCAGTTAGTAACTGACGGTGGGGGGCATCCAATTGTGGTTACCATCCTGAGTTCTATAAGAAATCAGGCTGAGCAAACCATGGTAAGAAAGTAAACAGCACCTCCATAGCCTCTGCATTGTCTCCTACTCTAGGATACTGTCCTGTTCAAGTTCCCGTCCTGACTTCCTTTGGTGATAAACAGCAATGTGGAAGTATAAGCTAATAAACTCATTCCTCCTCAACTTGGTTTTTGGTCATGGTGTTTCATAGCAGCAACAGAAGCCCTAAGACACTATGTTAATTTTTAGACAAACATCTTTAAATCTATTATAAAGTAAACTGGTCGTTGATAGCTAAATTCACCTGAGATAATCCTTTGTTCTTAGCAGAATATGGAGAAATGTGCAGATTCCCCAAGGAGGAGAAAATATAAATGCTTGGTCTGCCTCATGGTCCCTATATTCCCTTTCCTGATGAATCTCTCCTTTAATCTGAGAGCAGTTCCTATGACCTTGAGAAGGGATAGGAGGGCAGTGGCAGCTGAATACATACCTCTCTCCCGTGAGCTTTCACTTTTTCAAGTAAGGTAAAACTGCTTTTTGTTGATTTATTAGCAACATAAGTTTCTTCTAGACTGACAAAAACTAAAAACAACAGAGCACTAGTTAAAATAAGCTTAGCCACAAACAGATGAAACTCTCTACCTTCATTAAGATAAATCTTGTCACAAATACTACTCAGCTTTCTTATTGAGTTTTTAGTATCCTTTTTATTTATTATTATTATTAATCATTCCATTCATTTACATCTCAAATGATATCCCCCTTTCCCGTTACCCCTCCACAACCCCCCACATCTGACCTGAGAGGCAGAGAGAAGGGGGAGGAAATAAGGGGAGAAGTATCAGGTGCTAGAAGAAACAGGAGAGAGGTACAGAGGATCAGGAAATTGAACAAAAACATGTAGAAGTGGGAGATGAGGAACTGATGGTAGCCACAGGAGGATCCCAGACTCCAGGGAATCAAGAAGCTCCCAGGGCCCAATGGGGATAACTTTAGCCTAAATTTGTGCAGCAAAAGGAAGATAAAACCTGTAGAAATCAACTCCAGTAAATAGGCATAGCCCTCAGTCAAGGGATGGGGCCATTCACCCATCTCAAAGTTTTTTGGGGTGTTTTGTTTTGTTTTATTTTTAGTTATCCAATATGAGGTTTTTTTTTTGTTTGTTTGTTTTACTGGACATTTTATTTATTTACATTTCAGATGTTATCCCATTTCCGCTTCCTAAAACCCCAATCCCATCCCCCCTCCTCCTTTTGCTTTTATACCATTTTAATTCCATGAATGTATTAAGGTCAGTTCTAGGTTAAGGGTCTAACAATACAATAGATGCAAATAGTCAAGGAACAAGCAAGACAATAAACACAAATAGTCAAAGAACAAGCAAGGCATTAAACACAATTCTGTGAACACTCCCATGATCACTGTTTCTAAGGACTTATCAGGATGACCAAAATATCTGAGCCAACTTCCCTGTCCTAGCCCAAAGTCATTTTCATGTCTGAAGCCTACTTCCTTGTTCTAGCCTAAAATTTAGATTCCTGTCTGAAATTACTTCTTTGTTCTAGACTGATGTTTAGACTCCTACCTGTAATAACTTCTTTGTTCTAGCCTAATGTCCGACTCCTGCCTGAAGCCTACTTCCTTGTCCTTGGCCAATGTCATATTTTTGCCAAGCAGCCCATTTCCTTGTTCTTGGTCCATGTCAGATTCTTGACAGCTCCCAGAAATGTTCCTGTCCAAAGGAAAGACAGGGAAAAAGTTGGAGAAGAGACTGAAGGATGGGCCACCTGGGGACCACCCCATCTGCAGATCCATTCTGTTTGCAGACACCAAACCCGATACTGTTGCTGTTGCTAAGAGGAGCTGGCAGACAGGAACCTGGTATGGCTGTTCCTTGGGAGGTTCTGCCAGTAACTGACCAATGCAGATGTGGATGCTTGGAGCCAATCATCAGACTGAGCTTGGGGTCCCTGTTGGGGTGTTGGGAGCCGACTTTAAGCAGAAAGCGGCTAGAAAGCAACTATCAGCTTTGCAGCCATCTTGAGCCATATACCCTGACATGAGACTTGGTTTTCAACAGCCTACAACAGCTGAAGCACACTCTGATATCCCATATAGCTTGTTTTGCTGTTAAGTGCCCCCAGCTGCAAGGAGCATGTGGTATCCACACCTACAAGGCATGTGGTGCACGTGTTGTCCACGTGCTATCTACGCCATATATGCCTGTAAGGCGCACGTGCTGTTCACGCCTGTAAGGCTTACGTCATATCCACACCTTCAAGGCACGTGGTATCCACGCGCCTACAAGGCACATGGCAAAAGCCTATAAATACCCAGGATTTCCTTGTTGTGTGTATATGTATGTGTGTGTGGTGTAGTAGTAGTAGGTGTAGTGGTGTGTGTATGGTGGAGACAGTAAAGAAGACTTGACTACAGATCCTCTGGCTTGTCTCTATTCTTCGCGGCTCTTCCCCTTCTTCCCCCCACTCTCTCTCTTGCTAAACCTGGACCTGTGGAACAGATCAGGCTGCTATAGTTTGGCCCCCAAACGTGGGCAAGAGTGGTCCGTTACAGTTAGCTCAGGGCTTTTACAGTTTACAGCTCAGGGTTTTTTACACTGAGCTTGGGGTCCCTGTTGGGGGAGCTGGCAGAAGGACTGGAGGAGTAAAGAAGGATTGCAACCCCATAGGAAGAATACCGTCGGCTGGCAGGACCACCCAGTACTCCCAGGGACTAGACAACCAACCAAGGAGTGTACAGAAAAGGATCCAAAGCTCCAGATACATATGTAGCAGAGAATAGCCTTGTCTGACATCAATGGGAGGAGAGGTCCTTGGTTCTGTAGAGGTTGGATGCCCCAGCATAGGGGGATGCTGGAGCAGTGGATGGGAGTGGGTAGGTGACTGGGGGGAGCACACTCATAGAGGCAAAGGGGATGGGGGAAGAGGGCAGATGTGGGAGATTTTAGTATCTTTATACTCTGAGTTGGAATTTCCACAGAGCTCTCAAAATGGACTATTTTATGACAGAAAGACAAATCTAAACTTTTCAGTCAGTGGTAGCTTGAAAAAAAAAAAAGGCCTCCATAGGCCCATAGAAAGTGGCACTATTAGGAAGTGTAACCTCATTGGAGTGCATATGGCTTTGATGGGGGAAATGTGTCACTGGGGGTGGGTTTTGAGGTCCCAGATGCTCAAGTCAAGCCTAATGTCTTACTCTCTTCCTGATGTCTAATGAGCTAGCTATAGAACGCTCCACTACCTCTCTAGCACCATGTCTGTCTGTGTGTTGCCATGCTTCCTGCCATGATGACAGTAGACTGAACCTGTGAAATCTAAGCCAGACCAATTAAATATTTCCTTCATAAGAGTTGCTGTGGTCATGGTAACCTGGAAAGGGGATAACATTTGAAATTTTAAAAAAAAGAAAATATCAAAAAATAGAAATAAAAAAAGAAGTAGGAACTAAGTCAACAGATCCTACTATGTGATCAAGATATTGTGATGCTGGCACAGTCTTCACAGTCCCTGGAGTTTTTCCCGATGGAACTCCATTCCCCAAGATCCTTGACATTTCCTTCAGATATTTTAAAGTCACTGTATTTTTTTAAAGGAATTAAAAATTTGGGATTAAGTGTAAATGGATTACATTTTTTTCCACTTATCTGTCAGGTATGGGTATTTATAGTACTTAATTTTGTAACTCAAATTCAGAAAAGGTTTTTTTTAAGTTTTCTCATTATAGACCTTGTAGAGTTCCTTTCTTGGCACAAAAGCAAAATAATAAAAATACCAGAGATATTTAAAATCACTCTAAAATTTATATTTTTCATTTATTAAACGCATTGAGTACTAGCTGTCATAATCTGGGAATGTCAAAAATCTCTGATTGCTCAGACTTTATAGTGTAACTAGAAGACTGTAATATAAATGAATTAAATAGAATAAAAGATGAAGAAACCCACCTTTGAGGAGTGGGTAGGGGCTTCCAGGGTGAGTGCACATCATCGGTTGGAGCCAGGGTACTGTGGATGTCTCATTAGTACAAGGAGGGATTTCAGGTGCTGCTAAACATGATCATAAGAAGGGGAGAGAAAGTTTAACCCGGCTACCAGGCTATGTGACCTGGGAGAGATGGGACAAAGGTGGGGCACATGACTACATGTACCTAGACATGCAGGCCCAGGGTGAGTGGAAAAGGAGGGTGCTGCTGCTGGTGGTGGAGTTAACCTACTCCTGCCTCAGGAAGATTTCTGGTATTTGGACATGCCTTGACCCCACTCTTACTTCAGACCTACTCCCTACTCCAGCCCTATGGCTCCCTGGATCTCTCTCTCTCTCTCTCTCTCTCTCTCTCTCTCTCTCTCTCTCTCTCTGTGTGTGTGTGTGTGTGTGTGTGTGTGTGTGTTGGAAGTTTAGGCTATATAATTAGTATCAGCTGTTTACCCTTAGTTTTTTGAGTTCTGCTGAACCCGGAGTCCACTGATATGGCTAGAATGGTTGGCTAACGAAGCACTAGAATCACAAAGCCATTAGGTTACCACATAGAAAATAAATTCTGGACATTTTAGTCCTCTTGGAGTCTATTTGCAGAATACAGATGATTATGGAGATATGGTCCAACTGTTCTCATCCTGGTTTAAAACTTAAATAGTGAGGACAAATTTCAGGTAACTTAACTGCAAAGTCAGCACTCCTGGTCACAAAGGTCTGCTGATGTTCCTCTAAACGAGAAACCTAAATCATTCTTACATAATGAAAGTATGTTCTCCTCTAAAAGGAAGTTTTGCTTCAGCACTAACGATGTTTTTTGGTGACCTTGGAAAAGGACAAACTTCTTTGAGCATCAGATTTCCCTTTCATAAACTTGGAAAACAATCTTTGTGATCTTTATTACTTTTTTGGATATTTTGTTTATTTACATTTCAAATGTTATCCTTTTTCCTGGTTTCCCCTTTGTAAACCCCCATCCCATCCCCCCTTATCCTGCTTCAATGAGGGTGCCCCCACCTACCCACCCTCTCCTGCCTCACTGCCCTAGCACTATTTCTTATCTTCTATAGTTCCATATATGGAATGTCTTTCTTCAGAATTCTTCCTTAATCCATGGACATCGTGCTAGCTAGCTATAGCTGCATACATTAAAAGACAGACAGACAGACAGCCGGATGGATGGATGGACAAAAACCTTGTAATTTAGTAATTTCATACATCTCACTAATTTGACAGGGACTTGGTCATTGAATTGAGGAGTGCTCATTTGCCGTCCTCTAGATGATGACTGAGAATGGAGTTATGTGACAGCTACTGCACCTTTGTATCAAGATCTCAGAATGTCATCAGTTGAAGAACAATCCTGGCTTGATATTCTACTATATAATTTGGGATTTCTTATAGCACAGTAAAACTCAGCTAGTCAAAGTTTTAGTGTGGAGCCTGGATTTATTGGAGTTTTTCTGCATCCCATAACCTCTGGAAAATGTAGATTTCTAATGACCTACAGCTAGAATTCATTAAGTAACACGTTGACACTCTGCAACAAGTCCAAATATGACCTAACAGCAGCTCAATGACTCACACGAGAAAGGAGGAAGAAGCTAACAGTCATCTAGGATGGAAAGCTCAGATCCATCTTTGAAGTAAATCCCAGCCTAGGCTGCTAACCCTGAACAAAAGCCCCATATCTAAATGTTCTAAGAGGTTTGAGGCTTAGATGACAGACTAAGACAGCCTAGTTTACAAACTATGCAACCATGAAGACTTGATTTCAAGCCCTAACACCCATGTAAAAAGCATACTGTAGCAGTATATACCTGGAACCCTAGCACTAGGTAGATAGAAACTGGAGAATCTCTAGGACTTGCTAGCCAGCCACTGTAGCTAAACTGGTGAGTTCAAGGCCTATTGATAGCTCATGATTGGGTTTGGGCTTTAGCTCACACACACATGCGCACGCGCGCACACACACACACACACACACACACACACACACACACACACACACGTATTCGTACACAAAAAAATTCAAAGAGAAAAAGGAGCAGCTTTTCCCTCCAAAACAGAGTGAAACTAATATGAATATTTAGATTGAGACTAGCATGAATATACTATCTTAATTTCACCCCATGTCTGGCAGTAAAATCACTTAAGCATAGTAATTTTCTTTCTTGTCATAACTGGCTGAACCAATTAATTTTAAATTTATTTTCATTTAATTTTCCTTCAAGGTTTGAAACTTTTCTCCTGATATTCGATGTCTTGACTCTAACAACATTCAATCCAAATTGTAATTTTATTCAAGTTTTTACTTTTTTGGCATTACCAATACTGTAAAGAGACTATCTTGTGTTTGTATGGATGTGGTACCTGTCAATAATAAATTTGATGACCTATGGCTTAGGCAGTAAATAGGAGATGGGACATCTGGGAGACAGAAAGGATTCTGGGAGAGTGCCAGG
>JANHMN010000006.1:266971-323013 GCA_030674055.1 Rhabdomys pumilio | reverse complement strand
GAGATGGGACATCTGGGAGACAGAAAGGATTCTGGGAGAGTGCCAGGTAAGAGATTCACCCAGTAAGATGTGACAAGACAGATGCTAAGTACCTGAGCACAGGTAACCAGCTACATGACAAAATGTAGATTAGAATAAATGGGTTATTTTAAGCTATGATCTAGCCAAAGAAGAGCCTAGCTATATGGCCAATGTATTGGTAAATGTTTTTTAGTCTGAGTCTTATTTCTGGGAACAGGGGCCTGGGAGGAAGAACCAGATCTAACTCCTACACAACACTTTCCTTTGTTGATTCTTTCTTATGTTAAAGAAAAATTTATTACTATAAGAATGTTTAATTAGAAGCAGTTTGACATAGCAACTAATTTATTTTACTTTCTCTATGGATTCCATTGGCAGACCAACCCTGTAATTAGTACTAAGACATTTTTTACATATGTATGTTGGTGTTCATGAGTGTTCACATATGTGTAGACACAGGTGTAAGTGTGGATATGAACCCAGGCCAGAGGTTGATGTTCAGAGTTTTCCTCTATGACTATCCACTTTATTTTATTGAGGGAAGATCTCTCATCACTGAACCCAGAGCTTGCCAACTCTAGCTAGATTCGATGGCCATTTTGCCTCAGGAATTCCGTTTCTGCCCCCTGAGTAGCAGGATTGCAAGAGGATCTCATTCCTGCCTGGCTTTTTTGTTTGTGCTCCAGGGACTCAAGCTCCAGTTATCATTCTTACAGTGCAAATGCTTTGTCCACAGAGCCATTCCTAGCTCTAGTCTGAGAAACTTTCTATAGTCTGTTTCAGTCTCACTAGAAGCCAGTTGGCAAGAATGTTGTTCTTCACAGATTTGCACAACTACCTGGAGGTGTAATAAAGTTGAGACAAGCTTTCTTCTTTCATCTTTATAGAAATGAAGGTTGGAATTTCCTAGTTTTTTTTCTCCACTTGGATGAGTAATGTTAAGGCTTCTGACGGCTTCTCATCTTATGATAACTAGCCTTTTCAGAGTTGTACTGTGAGGAGCTGAGGACGAATAACCTTCTCTAGCAACTATTCAAACACCACATGGAAGAAACCAGAGTTATAAAATCCTACTAATGTGTTATTTTCTAAATGAGAAGGATGATGAGTTTTCACCATCTGGTACGAAAATGAGGTGTTGGATTGGAACAGTCAGCAGGTATTGTGTGAGTTTTCAGCCAACTTACACTTCTCGCTTTGATGGCTAAAAAAGTTCCAGGAGCTTTTGTGTAAAGATGACCATGAAGTGAAGTAGATTAGGGTAGGGAAAAAGTTCAATTATCAGCTACTAATTTATCAATTTGGTGGTTTGCTTAAAGCAATGCTTGTACTTCTGATTTACCAAACATGACTTTACTTGCTACCTGAAACAGAATGACTTGGAGAAACAGCTAAAACAAGTCATCGTCCTTAACCTGCTGACTGACACATATGCTTTTATAAGATCTTGCTTGCTTGCCAACCTCACCTTAATGGGCTTAGAATATAAAATGGAAATACAAACTGGACTCAGCATCAGAGCTCTTTAGGAGCTATCCTGGCTTTGGTCCACTGGTGACGTCTCTCTTCCACTCTTCATTGATGCAGTGTCCCTCCCCTAGAGGTGATGGAATGTGGGAGAATGGAGCCAATAAATGATGCACACTAAAGTCTGATGCAATAGCCAATTTTATTGAGTATCAGATAATTTATACTCAGAAGGTTAAGAAGAGTCACACGAGTAAAGTGTCTAGTTACAAAGGCAAGCTACATGTAGCAGACAAGCCATTTGTGGTGGATAAACCACATATGGCAAAAGCATGCTTTTCTATAGAGAAATATAAGCAAATTGTAATGAATAATCTGAAGTAAACTCACTCCTCTCTGCTATACCTGGAAGGGGCACAAAAACATAATCTAAGAACAAGTCTGTGTTGTTGAAGAAACTGATTTTTGTCTTGATTTCTTGGAGGTTTTTTTTTTTTTTTTTTTTACGAGCACTCAGAACTCTCCTCAAATGACTACATTGTTGGACTGTGTTCCAAAAACTCCCCCCCCCCCCCGCCTTTATGTTTAAACACAGACTATCCAGAGTGATTTTGATTTGAGATGTTGTAGATAAATCTAATTGCCATTTGATGCATGAGTATACTATAAGCAAGCAAATTACAAACGTAACGAATACTATTAGAACAAGGAAAACACTCTGTGTAATATTCTGCTACCAAGAACAAAAATCCAAACTATGCCCATTATTATTGGTTATATTATTACACTGGTCAGAAAAATCTAAACAAGAGACACATGATTAAGCCTGTGATAGGAACACAAATGCTATGATGTGTTGTGCAAATGGAAGTGATTTAAATCCAAAAGAAACTTAAACACAGTTTCTTCTTCATATGAATGAATGAGTTTGTTATGATTCCAAGATCCAGGAATAAACACAGATTCATTACTAAGGATAACAGGAGCTGGATTATCCTATCTACAAGTTGAAGCAAAGGAAGATGAGGAACAAAAGACCAATACACACGCTCATTGCACAGATTAAAGTAGCTAACCATCAGAAAAAGATTCTCAAGTTGACACAGGGTTCTGTGTGTTTTATAGAACGACTTCTCCCTTGGTGCATAGGGCCTTAACTTGGCCCTAGGTGGGCAGACTTGACTTCTGTTGATACGGTCAATATCTTCTTTTATCCTTTAGATGGTGGTTTGTTATCTTCTGGTGAATTCAACTGTCTCCTTGCCCTCTAACATCATCCCTGATGGCCTGAGGCTGGAGGGGGGAGGCAAAAAGGAATTCATAATGGTTCAGTGGATCCACCTGCAATGACAGATGCAAACCCCTTCCCAATTTTATTTCAGCCATCTGGGCTTCCAAGGTTTTAAATGTTTAAACCACACAGGGATGTCTAAAGGCAATTCAGAATGTTCTGTTGAGAAATGTTTCTGAGCTCTGAAACATATATCACTCTGATGAAAAATTTAAAAAATTAAGAGTAAATAAAGAAATTGCAAGGGTATCCTTTGGTTCTCCCCCATTTTTTAATTTTTATATAATTGTTGTTTTAGTGTTCAGTGTTCTCTTTCAATTGTGCCCTTGCCTTGATAATTATAAGGAATGCCTGTAATATGATTATATAATAAAGGTAGATAGATAGATAGATAGATAGATAGATAGATAGATAGATAGATAGAGTTATAGTCTTCCTAGTGATGTGGGGGTTTTTGGCTATAGGATCTTTTTCAGCTCCATTATCATTGAACTAAAACATGGTAGCACATGCTTGCAATATCAGCACTCATGAGAGAGAAGATGGAGGATTATAGGTTTGATGTTAGTTTGGGCTGTGTAGAAAATAAGGGAGGAGCGGGCTGATAATGTAGCTCAATGGTGCAACACTTTTTCAAGTATGTGTGAGGCCCTGGGTTTAATCTACAGCAAAACACACACACACACACGCACATGCACACACAAACCTACATCAATACCTAACATAAAGTAGGCCAGAATAAACACCAATGTGTTGAGTTTAGATAGAGGCATACCTTATCAGACATGGTGGCTCATGTATGTAATACCAGCTTTTGGGAGGATGAGGGAGTAGGATTGCTGTGATTTGGAAGCTAGTCTTGTTTACATAATGAATTTCAGGTCAGCCTAGGCTACAGAGTGAGAAAATGAATGAAGAAAAACTTTAACTTTATAAAGGAAATTTAAGAGAGAAATCTTGTAGAAAACGACAACAGACATAATGTTCTAGTTCTTAATGTCTATTACAACCACAAAGTTTATATAAGATCTCCTTGGTCAGGGTTTTACAGTTGCCTTGTTTCAGGAAGGTAGCAACACCTGGGCTTCACGCAGCTTGCAGAGAACTCATACAAATCTTCAATTTCTTTATTCAGTTCCTGTGGTGGTTTGAATAGGAAAATGACCCACATAGACTGATGTGTTTGAATGGTTGGCCCATGTGGAGTGACACTATTAGAAGGTACGGTCTTGTTGGAGGAAGTGTGCCACTGTTGAGGCTAGCTTTGAAGTCTCAGAAACTCAAGTCAGTTCTCTGCTACCTGCAGATCAGGATGTAGAACTCTCTGTTCATTCAACAGCACCATGTCTGCCTACTTCTTGCCCTGAGGATAACGAACTAAGCCTCTGAAACTGTAAGCTAATGCCCAATAAAGTGTTTTCATTTATAAGAGTTACTGTGATCATAATGTCTCTCCACAGCAATAAAACCTTAATGTCTTAATTTAGAGTTTTACTGCTGTGAACAAACATTATGACCAAGACAATTCTTTTAAAGGACAACATTTAATTGGGGCTGGCTTACAGGTTCAGAGGTTCAGTCCATTCTCATCAATGCAAGAACATGGCAGCATCCAGGCAGACATGGGGCTAGAGGAAGCTAAGAGTTCTACATCTTCAAAGGCAGACAGGAGAAAACTAGCACCCATGTGGCTAAGAGGAGAATTTCTATGCCCCCCCACCCCCACAGTGACACACTTCCCTCCAACAAGGCCACACCTGCTAATTGTGCCAATCCCTGGGCCTGTGCCAAGCACATTCAAACCACCACACCTAATAAGACAATTTCCATGTGTCTTGTAAAGACTCATGCAAGGTAAGATGAGTAAGGATCTCCTCTTAAGAACCACAAAATCCAGAAATTGGCACGGAATCTGAAAATAATCATTTTTGAAAAGAAAAATTAATGCAATTAAATTCATTATGAGCAAAATACTAAAATATAGATATAACAGAATATATCCCTACACAAAGACAATGCAGTTTTCTTAACTCACTCTGATCACTGCTCTGTTAATTTTCCTCTCAATTAGCATCTAGCAGGACAAAAATGTGTTACACATTAATAGAGATTCAATATATACCTTGTAGAAATATTTTCTGAATAAAAATATTCAATCAAAAAAGAAATCTTAGTAAGTTTAATTCTTTAAGCATCTTGACTTCAATACAACTGATAACCTTTGTGCAAACTTTCAGTCATTTTCCAGTTACTATTGTATAACCTCTTATACTTTATTGTAAAGTTTCACTATAAATGCTGACTGTTAGTCTTGTCATAATGAGGGTGGCCATATACATTTTACCCAAATTTGGACATTCTTTTTTTGTAAGAAATACTATCAAACTATGCTAGGACCTGTGATGGACAAGGACAAATCAGTTTTATTTTAGCACTCACTTTTATGATTAGAAATACCTGTATCATAGATGATTTTATTATCAGAAGAGAAGTTACTTAGAAATAAAAAAATGTTGTATTCATATATCAAATGTTCTGTTTCCATATCCCCTTAAACTTTAAAAACTTGCATTATATAGACAGCCTTCTATTTTTTTTTTTTTACATATTGTTTCTCTATTTGCATCTGTGTTTAAGTTTCTCCTTTTTTGCAAAGCCAATTTGGATTATGTCTTAACCCAACAGTCTCACTTATAAATATCCTATCTCCAAATTAGTTTGTAGATACCCAACATTTGGGAATTCAACACAAGAATTTGGAGAGACGCCACTCAATTCAAATTCATAGTGCATGATGGCAGAATATAATCTGAGCAGAACGCAGGCTTGGTGTTATGTTATAGGCTTTGGATGATCACATTTAAATATTACCAGGACCCTTTTTTGAAATCCATACTTTTGGGTTTGAGGGGTAGATTATTTGTCAGAGTGCTTGCCAAGCATGCACAAGGCCCTGGGTTTTGTCCCAAGAGCAATACAAACCAAGTTTGGTGATAAACATTTGTAATTCCGGCACTCAGAAGATGGAGGCAAGAGGATCAGGAGTCTGAGGTCATTCTGTATATATATATGGCATTTGAGGCCAGCCTGGGTTACATAAGACCCACTTCATGAAGAAAGATAAGAAAAAGAGGGGAACAGGTAGAGAGGAAAATGACAAAGACAAACTTTTAGGTTCTATTTTATATAATTAAATCAGAGCCACTACTAGGCCATAACTTTCACCCTAATATGTTCTCCAGTGTTCTATTTCTTCAATATCTATGACATTTAAAAAAGACCTGTAATGTATTAAACAGAATTGGAAGAACCTCTAACGCCTCCATGGTTTCCTAAGTTTTGGTTTTATTGTCTTGATTGTAGTTCCCTTTTGCTTTTGCTAAGAAAACTTCCCTCTAACATTATATCTAGAGCCCATCTTTTTCTTTATAATTTAAGCACCTTAATATCTAAATATCCAAAAACTGCTATTAATTTTAACCACTTATATAATTAATTGGAGACAAGTGCATATTTTATATCCCATATTGGGTTTGAGCTTGTGGTTCTGCCTAGAATTTTCAGTAAACTTTAATGCAGAAAATGTGCCTTCAATTACAAAGCATTACTATATACCTTACAATGTGACCAGAGATACCTACTAGTCTAAATGACCTTTATATTATTTGTATAACCAGAGGCTCCTCCAAGCTCTCACAACCAGTGCCAGAGGTGGCTAATAGCCTAAACGACCTTTATGCTATGACAGAAACCAGGCCATATCATTTCTTAGGCCCTTAAGCTAGTACAGGTAGCCTATCTCTAGAACCCATCTTCTTGGCGGGGGTGGGAGGGCTATGATATGCACTTTGAATTAAGTTTTGATGTAATTATCCTTCCATATTTATTGTAAATTCTATTACACCAGGAAAGTGTTTTTCAAATTGTACTCTGTTTAAATATGATAACATCAGACATCAGATGACATCAGAGCCTGGCATCAGAATCCTGGAGGTTGATGGAGCCTAATGAAGTCAAGCTTAACTGAGTTTTTATTCTTACTTCTTTGCCATTTGTTTCCCTGTCTGCCATGACACCTACAGGGACCTCCTCAGTGTCATATTCTGTATATGTATATTTTTATTTTCATATAAATCGTTTTTAGCTAGGCAGCTCCAAAGAAATGAAAACTAGTTTGTGCTAATTTAATTAATAAGTAGGTCAGTGATGGAAGCAAACTAATGACAAATCCATCCTCATGATCACCAGAGATAGCTTCCTTGTTGAAAGCCAGCTTCTTTACCATTTATAATATTTTCCTATTGTCTTTCAACAGTTGTATGTAGGATAGTGATGTCACTTCTCACATATGAGTGCTATATTTCTCCCTTTCCTCTCTAGCAAAATAATCAGCTAAAATAATTTTATTATCTCAATAACTCAACACTTAGTTGATCAGATAAAATAATTTCATTATCTCAGTAATTCAACATTTAATTTCATTTTTCTCCATTTTTCTGCTCTCTGTTTTACCTGTTTTATAAATGCTTCCCTACTATTTCTTTTGTGTTTAGCAGCCTTTCTTTCTAGTTTCCAAGGCATAAACATAAATTATCAAGCTGCAATCTTACTTTTTCCCAGAGACTTGCTCTTTAGCACAGTCCCCTTGTCATAATTTTTTAGATAACTTCCTCAATTTGTTTTTCAACTTTAGTTCGCAATACTTGGCAGGTACTACTGTTTGTTCTTCTTTTACCTACTTTTCAGGAGAAAGGATTTTTTTTAAGTTTCCTAATACCTGAGGAACTGATAAAAAAAAAACTTTTAATTAATACTTTTGAATCTTTTCAAATTAGTGGGCTAGTAGGTTAAATCTAGACCTTCTTGCATGGTTTGCAAGCACTGTACTCCTGAGCTATAATCCCCAGCCCTGGTTATATTTTTAATTAAATGCCACATCCAGAGAACAGACTTTCTAGGATATGAAGATACTTTTAATTTATTGAGATTTGATTATGGCTCACTGTATATGGTTTGTATCAAGTAATGTCAACTCTATTGAAACATATGTGTATGTTAGTATCCGTTGGTGTAATACTCTCAAAATGCTAATTCAGTCAAATCTATTCATAATTATTGAATTCTCTGTATTTGATGGTTTTCTAGTTCTTTGTGTCACTGAAAGAAGTATTTAAATCTCTAATTGTAGCTACAGATTTTCTTTTTGTCTCCTGTTAGTTAATTTGGTTGGCTTCATCTGTCTATGTATTAGTCAAAGTTCTCTAGAGTCACAGAACTTATAGAATGTCTCTATATATTAAGGGAATTTATCATAATGACTTACAGTCAGTAGTCTAACTAACCCGACAATGGGCAACTGTGAATGGGAAGTCCAAAATATGCAGCAGTTACTCAGCCCTATGCTGCTAGTGAATAGCGATGGGCCCTGAATCCTCAGACTGTGGATTCCTGGGGATTGTCTGAAACATCAGTTCATTGGTGTGAGCTTGGAGCATGAGACCTTGTGGCTAATTTGACTTGACACCAGATAATGGATAAAGCTTTTAGTAAAATCAGGGTTTGTTTCTCTCTCCTTCATTCATTCAAAGTGTATCTCTTAGTGCTGTGCTGGGGGACTAGGGAATGAGTAATGACAAACTGTCTTCCTGCTGTCCACAGTGTATCCTTTCTTACTTCTGCCCCACACTCATTTCAGTGTTTCACCTTTATTTTCTAGCTCTTATGACAGTATTTATGCACACAGATATTTGTTGCAACTGAAGTGTTTGAGGATATGAGCTCGGGAAATCCCCATTTAATCATTTGCTGATGTTATTCTTAGCTGCTTCAACTGTATTTATTTATTTATTTATTTAGTATTTCAATGTATTATGAAAAGCTTGCAACATGACTCACCTTACAAAATTATTCTGAAAGCAGCTACTTTTTAAAATAGATGTCCCATGCTGTGAAATATCAGTTAGGTTCATTGTTTTGCCTGCATCTTGACTCTGCTTTTAGACAATGTGTCACTAAGCATACATCACATTTAGCTTCATAGTGACAGGGAGATAGTAAGAATTGGTTAACTGCTGGCCTGCATGTAGCAACTTCTATGAACTTATAACAAAAGGTACATTTGTCATGCACGGCTGCTTTAGGATTGCCCAGCTACTTTGAGAGCACTTAGCTGCTTTTCAAGCACCCAGCTGTTTACATCTATTATATTGCTAGACCCTCAACCTAGAACTGACCTTAATACATGCATGTAATTAAAATGTTATAAAAGCATAAAGGAGGAGGGGGGATGGGATAGGGGGTTCTAGGGAGGGGAAATAGGGAAGGGGATGACATCTGTAATGTAAATGAATAAAATATCCATTAATTTTTTTAAAAGTTCAACATATTTTGTCATGTTCTTCCCCTTCTCCAATTCCTTTCTAATCCTCTCTCCTCCTTAACCATTCAATTTTAAGTTCCTTCCACAAAAAAAAAAATCCAAAAACTCAATGCCACCAAGAAAGAAAAAAAAAACCCTCTAAAAACAACTACAAAAAAACAAAAACAGCAACAAAAAAAACACCAAACTGTAACCAATAAAAGCAAACATACACATATACACCACCACCACCACCACCACCACCACCAACAACAACAACAACAACAACAAAACCATGTGGAGTCCATTATATGTTGGTTAACTACTCCTGAATGTGATGTCTATCTTGGAGTGATTGATATACCCTGTCTCACTCTATTGGAGAAAACTGATTTTCCCTCTTTCAGTTCAGTTGTAAATTTTTACCTCAGTGAGTAGGCTTTTATTAATTTATTCATTTTTAATATATAAAAATATATAACAAGACAATACAAAAAATTACATCAAAGTTGAACAAGACAAACCAACAGAAGGAAAAGAGCCCAAGAAAAGGCACAATTTTCGGAGACCCAGTTGTTAGCATACTCAGGAATACCATTAAAACACTAAGCTGGAAGTCATAATACATATTCAAAGGACCTGGTGTAGACTCATATAGAAATTTGAATGACTGAGAGACACTTAAGGAAATGTTTAACATCTTTAGCTGTCAAAAAACCACAAATCAAAACTACTTTGAGATTTCATTCTACATCTGTTAAAATGGTCAAGATGAGAAAAACAAATAATAGCTCATGCTGGTGAGTAGGTGGATTAATAAGAATATTCATCCAGTTTTAGTGAAAGCGTAAACTCATGCAGCCAATATGAAAATTGTCATGGCAGTTTCTCAGGAAGTTAAGAGTTGATCTACTTCCAATAGAATAGAATTGAAGACCCAGAAATGAACTCACAAACCTATGGTCACTTGATCTTTGACAAAGGAGCTAAAACTGTCCAGTGGAAAAAGGACAGCATTTTCAACAAATGGTGCTGGTTCAACTAGAGGTCAGCATGTAGAAGAATGCAAATTGATCCATTCTTATCTCCTTGTACAAAGCTCAAGTCCAAGTGGATAAAGGACCTTCACCTGAAACCAGATACACAGAAACTAATAGAAGAGAAGGTGGGGAAGACTCTTGAATACCTAGGCACAGGTCAAAAGTTCCTGAACAGAACACCAATGGCTTATGCTCTAAGATCAAGAATTGACAAATGGGACCTCATAAAATTGCAAAGCTTCTGTAAAGAAAAGGACACTGTCAATAGGACAAAACACCAACCAACAGATTGGGAAAAGATCTTTACCAATCCTACATTCAATAGAGGGCTAATATCCAATATATACAGAGAACTCAAGAAATTAGATTCCAGACAACCAAATAACCCTATTAAAAAATGGGATACAGAGCTAAACAAAGAATTCTCAACTGAGGAAACTTGAATGGCTGAGAAGCACCTAAATGTTCAACATCCTTAGTTATTAGGGAAATACAAATCAAAACAACCCTGATATTCCACCTGACACCAGTCAGAATGGCTAAGATTAAAAACTCAGGTGACAGCAGATGCTGGTGAGAATGTGGAGAAAAAGGAACACTCCTCTGTTGTTGGTGGGATTGCAAGCTAGTGCAACCACTCTGGAAATCAGTCTGGCTGTTTCTCAGAAAATTGGACATAGCATTACCTGAGGAGCCAGCTACACCACTCCTGGGCATATACCCAGAAGATGCTCCAACATATAATAAGGGCACATGCTCCACTATGTTCATAGCAGCCTTATTTATAATAGCCAGAAGCTAGAAAGAACCCAGATGTTCTTCAGCAGGGGAATGGATATAGAACATTTATACAATGTTCTATATCCATTAACTCAGCTATTAAAAACAATGAATTTATGAAATTCTTAGGCAAATGGACGGAACTAGACAATATCATCCTGAGTGAGGTAACCCAATCACAAAAGAACACACTTGGTATGCACTTACTGATAAGTTAGCCCAAAAGCTAACTTATCATTAGCCCAAAAGCTCACAATACCCAAGATACAACTCACAGACCACATGAAGTTCATGAAGAAGGAAGACCAAAATGTGGGTGCTTCAGTTCTTCTTAGAAGGAGTAACAAAATACTCAAGGGAGAAAATATGGAGACAAAATGTGGGACAGAAACTGAAAGATGGGCCATCTGGAGACTATTTCACCTGAGTATTCATCCCTTGTGCACAAAGGCAGACGCTGATGTGGCTGTCAGGAAATGCATGCTGGCAGGAGCCTGATGTGGATGTCAGGAAATGCATGCTGGCAAGAGCCTGATATAGCTATCTCCTTAGAGGTCTGCCAGAGCCCGACATATTCAGAGGTGGATGCTCACAGCTAACCATTGAACTGATCATGGGGTTCCCAATGGAGAAGTGAGAGAGAAGACTGAAAGAGCTGAAAGGGTTTGTGGCCCAATGGGGAGAGCAGCAATACCAACCAACCAGAGCTCCCCAGGGTTTAAACCACCAGCCTGGGAGCACATAGGGAGGGACCCATGACTCCAGCTGTATATGTAGGGGAGGATGGCCTTGTTGGGCATAGGTGGGAGAGGAGGTCCTTGGTCCCTTGAAGGCTGGATGCCCCAGTGTGGGGAATTCAAGGGTGCGGAGATAGGAGTGGTTGAATGGGTGGGGCACATCCTCATAGAGGCAGGAGGAGGGGGGGATAGGATAGGGGATTCCTGGGCGGGGAGCAGGGAATGGGGAAAGGGGATAACATCTGAAATGTAATTAAATATCCAATAAAAAATTAATTTCGAAAAAATAAAAGTATAAGAAAATCAAAGTTCTTCAATTAAATGTTATGCATTTAGTAATTACTTTGATTTACTTATTTACACAAGCTCAAGTGCCTTAAAAAAAAAACACACATTTTATCAACAAAGCTATTTATCTCCACTATTATTATTTTCTCCCAACTTAACAAGACTCTGTCCCCTTCTTAAAACCCTTAAGGTCTACTTAGTGCTACCAGTAACAACTCAACTGGGGTGGGATAACCTGCCTACCTCCATCCTCTCTCTATGCCGCTATTCTGTCTGGATTTATCTTGTGTAGGTATTATGCATTCACTCACAGCTGCTACTGGTTTATGTGTTAAACTGCCCTGTTGTGTCTGGAAAATACCATTTTGTTGTAGTCATTCACTGCCACTTGCTTTTGTAATCTTTCCGTCTCTTCTCCTGCCATGATACCTGAGCCTTTTGGAGAGGAGATGATATGATACAGATGTCCTATTTGGGGCTGATCACTTCACAACCTTTTATTTTATGAATATTGACCAATTGTGGGTTACAGTTAATCATCTACTACAAAAAAAGAAACTTTTGTATATAGTGTTGAGAGGTACACTAATCTATTAGTATAAAAATAAATCACTAGCAATCAATTGAATATTATATCCATTTAGCAGAATAAGATCAAGAGGTTCTCCTCTAAGGTCTATGACCTACCTAGGCTCAGGTTTTAGCTCTCTTAATGGTTCTGTCTTGTGGAGCAGGCATTAAATCTAAACAGCAAGTGGTTAGTTAATTTTATATTTGTGCTACTATTGTACCAGTGGGCCTTTGTCAGACTGGTCATTATTGTAGCTTACAGGTTTCATACCTGGATAAGTCTGATGATTACTTTTCTTCCCCGGTAGCACACATAGCATCTTCTAGCACTATGAAAGCTAGTCAATAGGAAGAAATAGGTACTAATAGATCATGAAAGGTTGAGTGAGTGGGAGATAGAAGGGCAGGGTAGAAAAACTATAAGAAGGGATAACTAAAACTCTATTCAAAATTTTATAATATAATATTTTTAATTCTTTTAAAAATTTCCCACAAATGAATTTTTCAGAATTGAAAATATATAGCAAACGACCAATAAGACAATGTCCAAATAAATTTGTTTGAGACAAAAAGTCTACAAAAAAATATCCTTGAGTTTGTTTTGTGTTGGTCATATACTCTGAACATGGGGCCTGCCTTGAAGTGTGGTTAATATACATAATGAGACTCAATTAGAGAAGAGTAATTTTTCCTTGGCAAGTAAGTACAAGTTGTAGTCAGATAAATCTTTCAATCTCCTGCATAACTCCCAGAGTTCTAAGGGGAGGGTTTGATGGAGACATCCCATTAAAACTGAGTCCTCCTGATATCTGCTGGCTAGTCTCTGTGTTAACTGCCATCCACTGCAAGATGCTGCTTTAGTGATGTATGAGTGAGGAACTGATCTATGGTTGCAGCAAATGTCGTTAGGAATTGTTTTATTGCTTTGTTTCTTTAGCAGAAGAATAGTGTTTGGTTTTCCCCTAGTACCATAATTTGTCAAGTCAGTCATGGATTCTATCTCATGGAGTGGGCTTTAAATCTAATCAGAGAGTGGTTAGTTAATTCTAAAACACCCATGACATTATTGCACCAGCATATCTTACAGGCATGTCACTGTTGTAGATCACAGGCTAATTAGCTATGTTGATGATTTCCATTTTCTTCTCGTAATATTCAGAGTACCTCCTAGTACTTCATCTGGTAGTACCAAATGAATAATAGTCAGCCGTGAAACCTCTCATTAGGCACCAGCCCAAGTTTTCATCTTCAGTGAGATGTTCAAGTGTTGTATTCAAGAATAGAAGCTAACCTCAGTTTGTAAAGAGCAACAAATAAAAAACTAACAACCACATATAAGAGAACACATAAAATATTTGCCTTTCTTGATCTGGGTTATCTCACTCAAGATGATAGCTCCATCCATTCACCTAGAGATGTTGTAATTTCATTTTTAGTAGCTGAATAATAATATACTGTATAAAGGTGTCACATTTTCATCATCCATTCATCAGTTAATGGACATCCAGGCTATTTCCAATTTCTGGCTATTGTGGATAGAGCGGCAAATGACTCTTAATGAAGAAGTACATCTGCAGTAAAATGTAAAGTCCTTTGGGTATATATCTGATACTGGAATATTACTGAGGTAAATATATTCCCAGCTTCTTAACAAACTGCCACACTGATTTTCATACTGACTATAAAAGTTTATACTCCCATCACCAATGATCCCTTTCCCTGAGTCCTCTCCAGCATGAGATGTCACTTGTGGTATTGATCTAACACTCTGACAGGTGTTAGATGGAATCCCAGGGTAGTTTGATTTGCATTTTCCTGATAGCTAAGGGTGCTTTAAATGTTTCTCAACCATTTGAGTTTCCTCTGTTGAAAATTCTGTTTAGATCTGTACCTTGTTTTTAAATTGAATTTTTGGTTTTTTTGTTTTTTATTTTTTTTAGTACACAATCTCTCAAGTTCTTTATATATTTTGGATATTAGTCCTCTGTTGAATATGGAGTTGGTAAAAATCTTTTCCTGTTCTGTAGGCTACTGCTTTGTCTGAATGATAGCATCCTTTGCCATTTTTCAGTATCATGAGGTCCAATTTATTGTTAATCTCAGTGCCTATGCTAATGATGTTCCATTCAGAAAGTCTTCTGTATCAATGAATTCAAGGCTATTCTGCACTTTCTCTTCTATCAGATTCAGTGTGGCCAGTTTTATATTGAGGTTATTGATCCATTCGAATTTGTTTTATGGAGTTATAAATATGGAAGTATTAGCATTCTTTTACATGCAGATATCTGCGTTGACAGCCATCATTTGTTGAATGATGCTGTGTTTTTTACAGTATATATATTTGGATTTTTAATTAAAAAAAAAAAACAGGTGTCCATAGGTGTGTGTAGATTTGTGTCTGGGTATACAATTCAATTTCATTGATTAATGTATCTGTTTTATGCCAATACCATGCTTTTATTATTATAGCTTTGTAGTACAACTTGAAGTCAGAATTGTGATATCTCCAGTAGTTCTTTAATTGTTCAGGGCCTTTTCTCCATTTTTTGATTTTTATTCATGGATTATTTTTTGTGTCTTCTTGGACGTGGTTAATTTCTTGTCACTGAGAAGTGACAAGTTTTCTACTGCCTTCTGTAGAGTTTGACTGGTAGAAATTCTTCTTTACCATGAAGTGTTTTTCTTTTTCTGTTGATTGTGATTGATAGTTTTGCTGACTATAGTAGTCTGGGATGGCATTTTAGCCTCTCATAGTTCATATAACATTTCTCCAGGTTATTCTAGCTTTATGAGTCTCCATTGAGAAGCTAGATCTTATTCTAGTGAGCATGCCTGTATATGTATATTAGTTGGCCCTTTTTCCTTAAGGTTTAGTACCTTTTCTTTCTTTTATACAGTGATTAGATTACTATGTGTCCTGAGAAATTTATTTTCTGGTCCTGTCTATTTTCTGTATGCTCCTTGTACCTTAATAGGTACTTCCTTCTATAGGTTGGGGAAACTTTGTTCTATGGTTTCGTTAATAATTTTTTTCTGTGCCTTTGATGTAGGTTTTTGCTTCTTCATCTATTCTTATTATTCAAAGATTTTGTTTTTTTCATAACATCTCATATATGCCAGATGGTTTTTGTCTGTATACTTTTTAGATTTATCATTTTCTTTGCCTGAGGTATCCATTTCTTCTCCATTGTTTTCAACACTTGAGATTATCTCTTCTGTGTCTTGTAGTCTGTTGGTGAGGCTTGTCTTTGAATTTTTTTTTGTTTTGTTTTTGGAGGGGGGGGTTGAGACAGGGTTTCTCTGTGTGTCCCCGGGCTGTCCTGGAACTAGCTCTGTAGATCAGCTGGCCTCGAACTCAGAAATCCACCTGCCTCTGCCTCCCAAGTGCTGGGATTAAAGGCATGTGCCACCACTGCCCGGCATCTTTGAAGTTTTTCTTTGACTTCCTAAAATTTTTTGGTACACTTTTAAAGATTTATTTACTTTTTATATATGAGTAGTACACTGTCACTATCTTCAGATACACCAGAAGAGGGCATCAGATCCCATTACAGACAATTATAGGGCATCATGTGGTTTCTGGGAATTAAACTCAGGACCTCTGGAAGAGTAGTCAGTGCTCTTAACTGCTGAATCATTTCACCAGCCCCAACTTCCTAAATTTTTTATTTACAGTTTTATTTCAGTTTGTTTTTTTTTTAATTCTCTTTCTTTGTTAAATTCTGCTTTGATGTTTTTAATTTTTTTATTATTTTGTTTAACTCTATTTTTGTGTTTTCATGATCTTCATTATAGGATTTACTCACATTTTAATTCAACTTATTTATATTTATTCAAATTTCTTGAACATATTCATAATTTCTATTTTGAAGTCTTTTCTTGTGTTCAATTCTATATTGAATTTCTTAGGTCTTATTGTAATAGGTTATTGCTAGGCTCTGATGAAAGCATATTGTCACCCTCCTGACCCACCCTAGAGGGTGCATGGAACACAGAGCAGTAGGTAAGAAGACCCGCTCACTGCCCTAGGCCCAGAGCTGAGTGCAGGGAGTGCTCAGATTCCAGCAGAACCCCAAACTCTGCCCCTGAGGAATAGCACACCCCTTCTGCCTCTCTCCCAGATCTAAGGCCTGATACAGACCCCCACCTGGCCTGCTTCTGGGGACACCGAATTCCTCCTGAATCACCTTAGAGGATCCACTGAACCCAGTGTGGCAGAGGTCCAAAGGAACTCAGAGCAACAGACAACATATCCCGAGACATAATAGAGGAGCCACTGCACTCAGAGCAGTGGACACATTAGCCTGAGACATCCTAGAAGAGACATTACACACAGAACAGTGGACACCTGGCTAAACTGCTACCTAGGAGACACCATATTCTGAGTCATCGTAGTGCTACCATTGTATTCAGAGCAGCTGGAGAAGATCACAGAGACATTGGGACCCCGAGGAGACCAGACACAAGCAAGATAACTGGAAAGGGAGGCCTCAGTCAGAGACAGAAAGTACAGGGAGCACTAGAGTTAGCCAAATGGCAAAAGGCAAGCACAAGAATGTAAGCAACAGAATCCAAAGTTACATGTAAACATCAGAACCCAGTTCCCCCATCATAGCAAGCCTTGAACACCCCATCACACCAGAAAAGCAGGATTCAGAATTAAAATCTCTTCTCATGATGATGTTAGAGGACTTTAAGAAGGACATAAATAACACTCTCAAAGAAATTAAGGAGAACACAGGCAGACAGATAGAAGCCCTTAAAGAGGAAACACAAAAATCCCTTAAGGAATTGGAAGAAAAAAATAACCAAACAGGAGAAGGAATCAAACAAAACCTTCTAAGATCTAAAAACGGAAGTAGAAACAATAAAGAAATCACAAAGGGAGACTACCCTGGAGATAGAAAACCTAAAAAAAAGATCAGGAGTCATAGACACAAGTATCACCAACAGAATACAAGAGATAGAAGAGAGAATCTCATGTGCAGAAGATACCAAGGAAAACATTGACACAACTGTCAAAGAAAATGCAAAATGCAAAAAGCTACTAACCCAAAACATACAGGAAATCCAGGACACAATGAGAAAGCCAAACCTAAGGATAATAGGTACAGATGAGGGGGAAGACTCCCAACTTAAAGGACCAGTAAATATCTTCAACAAAATTATAGAGGAAAACTTTCCTAACCTACAGAAAGAGATGCCCATAAATATACAAGAAGCCTACAGAACTCCAAATACTTTAGACCAGAAGAGAAATACCTCCCGTCACATAATAATCAAAACATCAAATGTACAAAACAAAGAAAAAATACTAAAAGCAGTAAGGGAAAAAGGTAAAGTAACATATAAAGGACGACCTATAAGAATAACACCAGACTTCTCACCAGAGACTATAAAAGCCAGAAGATCCTGGACGGATATCATACAGACCCTAAGAGAACACAAATGCCAGCCCAGACTACTATACCCAGCAAAACTTTCAATCAATATTGATGGAGAAACCAAAATATTCCATAATAAAATCAAATTTGCACAATATCTTAACACAAATCCAGTACTTCATAGGATAATTGGGGGAAAACTCCAACACAAGGAGGGAAACTACAACCTAGAAAAAGCAAGAAAGTAATCTTCCAACAACCCTAAAAGAAGATTGCTACACAAACATAACTCCAAGGCCAATAACAAAAATAACGGGAAACAACATTCATTATTCCTTAATATCTCTTAATATCAATGGATTCAATTCTCCAATAAAAAGACATAGACTATCAGACTGGATACATAAACACAACCCAGAATTTTGTTGCATACAGGAAATGAACCTCTGTGAAAAAGACAAACACTACCTCAGAGTAAAAGGATGGAATACAATCTTACAAGCAAATGGTCCCAAGAAACAAGCTGGAGTAGCCATTCTAATATCAAATAAAATCAATTTTCAACCAATAGTAATCAAATCAATATTCATCAAAGGAAAAATGTACCAAGAGGAACTTGCAATCCTGAACATCTATGCTCCAAATGCAAGGGCACCCACATACATAAAAGAAACTTTACTAAAATTTAAAGCATATATTACACCCCACACAATATTAGTGGGAGATTTAAATACCCCACTCTCAGCTATGGACAGATCATGGAAACAGAAACTAAATCGAGACACAATGAAACTAACAGAAGTTATGAACCAAATGGACTTAACTGACATCTATAGAACATTTCATCCTAAAACAAAAGAATATACCTTTTTCTCAGCACCTCATGGTATCTTCTCCAAAATAGACCATATAATTGGTCACAAAACAGGCCTCAATAGATACAAAATGATTGAAATAATCCCTTGTATTCTATCAGACCACCATGGACTAAGACTCGTCTTTGACATGGACAAAAACAACGGAAAGCCCACATACACGTGGAAACTGAACAATGCTTTACTCAATGATAACTTGGTCAAGGAAGAAATAAAGAAAGAAATTAAAGACTTTTTAGATTTAAATGAAAATGAGGACACTTCATATCAAAATTTGTGGGACATGAAATGAAAGCAGTACTGAGAGGAAAAATCATAGCCCTAAGTGCCCACAAAAAGAAAATGGAAAGAGCATATATTAACAACTTGACAGCACACCTGAAAGCGTTAGAACAAAAAGAAACTAATATACCCAAGAGGAGTAGACGGCAGGAAATAACCAAACTCAGGGCCGAAATCAAGCAAGTTGAAACAAAAAGAACTATACAAAATATCAACAAAATCAGGAGCTGGTTCTTTGAGAAAATCAACAAGATAGACAAACCCTTAGCCAGACTAACCAAAGGGCACAGAGACAGCACTCAAATCAATAAAATTAGAACTGAAAAGGGAGACATAACAACAGAAACAGAGGAAATTAAAAATATTGCTAGATCCTACTATAAAGGCCTATACTCAACAAAATTGGAAAATCTGGATGAAATGGACAGTTTTTTAGATAGATACCAGGTACCAAAGTTAAACGAGGAGCAGATAAACCATCTGAACAGTCCTATAACCCCTAAAGAAATAGAAGCAGTCATCAAAAATCTCCCCACCAAAAAAACTCCGGGGCCAGATGGTTTTAGTGCAGAATTCTACCAGACCTTCCAGGAAGACCTAATACCAATTCTCTTCAAACTATTCCACAGAATAGAAACAGAAGGAACAATACCCAATTCGTTCTATGAAGCTATAATTATGCTCATACCAAAGCTTCACAAAGACCCAACAAAGAAAGAGAACTGCAGACCAATCTCTCTTATGAATATTGATGCAAAAATACTCAATAAAATTCTCGCAAACCAAATCCAAGAACACATCAAAGCGATCATCCATCATGATAAAGTAGGCTTTATCCCAGGAATGCAGGGTTGGTTCAATATTCAAAAATCCATCAATGTAATCAACTACATAAATAAACTCAAAGAAAAAAAACCACATGATCATCTCACTGGATGCTGAGAAATCATTTGACAAAATTCAACATCCCTTCATGTTAAAAGTCCTGGAAAGAGCAGGAATTCAAGGTCCATACTTAACATAGTGAAAGCAATATACAGCAAGCCAGTAGCCAACATTAAACTAAATGAAGAGAAACTTGAAGCAATCCCACTAAGATCAGGGACTAGACAAGGCTGTCCACTCTCACTCTACCTATTCAATATAGTACTGGAAGTCCTAGCTAGAGCGATTAGACAACAAAAGGAAGTCAAAGGGATACAAATAGGAAAAGAAGTCAAAATTTCTCTATTTGCAGATGATATGATAGTATACTTAAGTGACCCTAAAATTTCCATCAGAGAACTCCTAAACCTGATAAACAACTTCAGCAAAGTGGCTGGATATAAAATCAACTCAAACAAATCAGTAGCCTTCCTATACTCAAATGATAAACAGGCTGAGAAAGAAATTAGGAAAATGACACCCTTCACAATAGTCACAAACAATATAAAATATCTTGGAGTGAACCTAACCAAGCAAGTGAAAGATCTGTATGACAAGAACTTCAAGTCTCTGAAGAAAGAAATAGAAGACCTCAGAAGATGTAAAGATCTCCCATGCTCCTGGATTGGCAGGATTAATACAGTAAAAATGGCCATCTTGCCAAAAGCAATCTATAGATTCAATGCAATCCCCATCAAAATTCCAAATCAATTCTTCATAGAGATAGAAAGAGCAATTTGCAAATTTATTTGGAATAACAAAAAAACCCAGGATAGCGAGAACTATTCTCAACAACAAAAGAACTTCGGGGGGAATCACCATTCCTGACCTCAAACTGTACTACAGGGCAATAGTAATAAAAACTGCATGGTATTGGTACAGATACAGGCAGGAAGATCAATGGAATAGAATTGAAGACCCAGAAATGAGCCCACATACCTATGGTCACTTGATCTTTGACAAAGGAGCTAAAACCATCCAGTGAAAAAAGGACAGCATCTTCAGCAAATGGTGCTGGTTCAACTGGAGGTCAACATGTAGAAAAATGCAAATTGATCAATGCTTATCTCCTTGTAAAAAGCTCAAATCCAAGTGGATAAAAGACCTTCACTTAAAACCAGATACACTGAAACTAATAGAAGAGAAGGTGGGGAAGACCCTCGAATACCTAGGCACAGGGGGAAAGTTTCTGAACAGAACACCAATGGCTTATGCTCTAAGATCAAGAATTGACAAATGGGACCTCATAAAATTGCAAAGCTTCTGTAAGGCAAAGGACATTGTCAATAAGACAAAACAGCAACCAACAGATTGGGAAAAGATCTTAACCAATCCCACACCCGATAGAGGGCTAATATCCAAGATTTACAAAGAACTCAAGAAATTATACTTCAGAAAACCATATAACCCTATTAAAAAATGGGGAACAGAGCTAAACAAAGAATTCTCAATAGAGGAAACTCGAATGACTGAGGAGTACATTAAGAAATGCTCAACATCCTTAGTCATCAGAGAAATGCAAATCAAAACAACCCTGAGATACCATCTCACACCAGTCAGAATGGCTAAGATCAAAAACTCAGGTGATAGTAGATGCTGGCGAGGATGTGGAGAAAGAGGAACACTCCTCCACTGTTGGTGGAATTGCAAACTGGTACAACCACTCTTATTTATAATAGCCAGGAGCTGAAAAAGAACCAAGATGTCCCTCAACGAAGGAATGGATACAAAAAATGTGGTACATCTACACAATGGAGTATTACTCAGCTATTAAAAATAATGAATTCGAGAAATTTATAGTCAAATGTTTGGATCTAGAAATTACCATCCTGAGTGAGTTAACCCAATCACAAAAGAACACACATGGTATTTACTCACTCTTAAGCGGATGTTAGCCCAAAAACTTAGAATAATGAAGATTCAACCCACAGACCATGTGAAGCTCATGAAGAAGAAAGACCAAGAGTGGATGCCTCAGTTCTACTTAGAACCAGTAACAAAAATACTCAAGGGAGCAATTATGGAAACAAAACATGGGACAGAAACTGAAGGAGGAGCCATCAGGAGACCATTCCACCTGGACATCCATCCCATGTACTGTCACCTAAGCTAGACATTGATGTGGATGACTGGAAATGCATGCTGTCAAGAACGTATTATAGCTATCTCCTTAGAGATCTGCCAGAGACTGACACATTCAGAGGACGATGCTCACAGCTAACCACTGATAAGATCAAAGGTTTCCCAATGGAGAACTTAGAAGACTGAAGGAGCAGAAAGGGTTTGTGACCCCAAGAGGAAAGCAACAATACCAAACAATCAGAGCCCCCCAGGGTCTAAACCACCAGCCTGGGAGCACATAGGGAGGGACCTACGACTCTAGCTGTATATTTAGGGGAGGACGGCCTTGTTGGGCATAGGTGGAAGAGGAGATTCTTGGTTCCATGAAAAATGAACACAGAAGTGGGGGGGATGAGAGGGTGAGGAGGGGGTAGTGGGAGTGGGGGATAGGTGCGGGCACAGCCTCATAGAAGGGATATAAAGAGGGGGGATGGGATAAGGGGTTCTTGGGTGGTGGGGGAAATGGGATAAGAGGATAAAACTTGAAATGTAAATATTATAACCAACTACATAAAACGGGGGGAAAAAGTTGTTAGAACCAACATCTTTAAAAAAAATGTCAGCCCTCTAGGAAAAAAAATTTTTTTTCTTGATACTAAAACTTGTCCAGAGAATTGTATATTGCAGAATACACAGCCTTGGTGTATCTACTCATCAAGCAAAACGAGCAGACCTATTCAAACCTCCGGTGTCTGGGAATTCCATCTGGATACAGTGAAGACACAAAGTCAGAAGCTTATCAATTTACTCTTCCCCCCACCCCTCTTCTAATA
This sequence comes from Rhabdomys pumilio, assembly GCA_030674055.1. Taxonomy (NCBI): domain Eukaryota; kingdom Metazoa; phylum Chordata; class Mammalia; order Rodentia; family Muridae; genus Rhabdomys; species Rhabdomys pumilio. The sequence goes on along the minus strand of JANHMN010000006.1, from coordinate 300,102 downwards.
TCTCAACGCCCGTAATCAGCTTGAAGAAGTTAAAGAAGAGTCAGCGCCCCTATTCTCCGGGCTTGGGGACTAAGGTGGTTAATATGGGACTGTCTCTCTGGGGAAAAGTAGTAATTTTGTTGGAACAGGGAGGATTAGCTAGGATTTAAGGCATAGCCATAACCTATTGGTAGAAATCTGTATAATTTAGTATCAAGATGAAGTTATAATTTCTTAAATGGTACAAAATTCACTTGGATTTCAAATTTAAGGTTTTCATTGGTATAAGCTTCTTATTGATATGAAAGTGAAATGAATATTGATACTTTTATAGGCTATGTGCTTGTATAACACATTTAGAAATACAAGGCTTAGACCCAGTCCTTCTTTAACTTTTTTAACTGATTTGGGATGATTAGCCTGTGAGTTAAGGGACTATAGCAAATTCATGACTTTGAGTTTATTGTTAGGGTGTTTTCTATATTTTATTTAGAAATAGCTGAGAGGAGTTAACAGACAACAGTCCACATTACCTTACATGGATAGCTGGATTTCAAAACGTCAGAAATCCATAGAATTGTCGTCACAAATATTTCTATATTAATGTTCATTTTGATTAGAGACCTGTCTGCTCCTGACAGCTTCCTGTCTTGGATTCTAAGAAGAAATTGAGCATCCTTGGAGTTACTCCAGTTGTGGTGAGACAGCCACCAGGCAAGAATTGCCTCTCTCCATCTACAGACAAATTACTGTCCAGAAAAGGACACACTTGCAGAATAGTCGACTGATTATATCTGCCTAGACAGAGTAACCAGCCCTTAATAATTCTGCAGCACTAAAGTCTGTCAGATGAGTTCGGGCCAGAAGGCTGAAGATTTGATGCTCCAATGTTCGGTAGTATAGGGACTGTCCAGGTGTTCAGCGGTCTCTATAAATTGGCTAAGTTTTAGAAGCTATGCTTAGTGCATCCCATAACTTCAGTTAATTTAGTCATTCTGGATTTCTGACAGCATTGAAGACCTATAGACTCATAGCCAATCCTGGCTATTTACCTTGAGAGAAAAGATCTGAGTGGAGGGTTTTCAGCTGACATTCATTCTAAAGTCAAGAAAAAGCCAGTTTCAAAACTAAGTGTTCTAGTCAAGAGAGACGACAGAGGTTCTGGCTAGCCAACAAAATGATGGACTGAGTATTAAGACTATCTTGTACCTCACTGGTACAAATAGGAATAATTATGCTCTAATTGTATTTTGAGAGAAAAGTGCTATTTTAACAGGAAGGGTGATATGTAGGAGGAGCTAAGGGGGAAGGAGCACTGAGAGGAAAAGATGGAGTAAGGAGAGGAGAAGATGAAGTAGATGAGAAGCTAGGTAATGAGAGAGAAAAAGAGAAAGAAAGAGAGAGGGGGCATGGAGGCAGAAGTTCATGTGCCTCCACCAGTCAAAGATAGTTTACATAGCTAGGTTGGGTATTATGTTACACTTCTGATTGAGCATTACCATACTTTTAAAGCCCTTGATTAACATTTAAAAAAAACTGTATAAAAGCCAAATGGAAAAGGGGGGGCACAGGATAGGGGTTTTCTAGGGAGGGGAAATGGGGAAAGGGATTGGCATCTGAAATGTAAATAAAATATCCAATAAAAAAAAAGAATAACTTTAGGGAGTTGATTCTCTCCTCCACTATATAGGTCCCAAAAAATGAACTCAGATTGTCAGGCATGGAAGCTGGTACCTTTTCTGCCACCCAAAGAAGGAAGAGGAAGAAGAGGAAGAGGAGGAAGAAGAAGAGGAGGAAAAAGAGGAGGAGAAGGAGGAGGAGAGGGAGGGGACGGAGGAGTTGGGGAGAAGTAGGAGTACCGGATATGCCAACTAGTGATTGTTTTGATTGAAGTGTGAAGACCTGCCCACCGTGGGCAGCACCATTCCCTGGCTGGATCCTAGACTGTGTAAAATGGAGACAAGGTTGAGCGTTAGGGAGCTTACATTCCTCTTTGTTTCCTAATTGTGGAGTAATGTGACCAGCTGCCTCAAGCTCCTGTTGCTTTAACTCTACCACCACAATGGACTGTACTTTGAACTGGGAGCTAACACAATACCTTTCTCCCTTGTTTGTTTTGTCAGGTTATTTAAGTATAGCAAGGAAAGGAAAAACTAAACATTGAACAATCACACTGCTGTGACTGTTTGAATAGTGGACTTTGCACTGGAGATACCTTTTGGGCATGAGGCAGAAAACACCAAGTGTTTTTTAAAAAAATAAAGAAAGAAAGAAAGAAAAAGAAAGCATATTGTCTTTGCTATTCATGTTTGTCTTTTTGTGCTGGCTTCTAGACAGCCGTAATTGTGATGACTGAGCTGTTTCTAGGTGCTGATTTCTGATCTTGTCATTTGTTTAGTTGGTATTTCAGTTTTTGGTTGTTTTTTTTTCCCCTCTCTGGATTCTGGGCAAGTATGGTGGCTGTGGTATTTGTGGATGGAGAATGCTTCTGTGGGTGTGTGGTAAGAAGAAAGGAATGGAGATGGACTAGGAGGAATGGTTGAAAAGAACTGGGGGAAAGGGCTAAGTGAATTGGGTCCACACCAAGAGGTGGAGTCTCCCAGAATTACAGGTAGGAGGAGGGGCTTTTCAAGGAGGTTTCAGTAGGACAAAGACTAAATCTGAAGAGATAGGGATGAAAGGGCTATTGGGTCCCACCAAGAGGTAAGATCTTCAGTGACTGGATTTGGGGTGGGATAGCAGTTCCTGCAAGCAGGCTGTTACAGAGTTGAGAGACTTGAGAGACTGTAATGGAGAACAGGAAGGATAGTAAAACATCACTTACCTGAGTCCCAGTCGAGGGTAGCTACTGTGAGTCTCTGATAGGAAGTGTTTCTGGGTATCAGCAGCAGAAGTAGAGATAGCTGCAGAAGAAAGCTGAGAGAATCTAGAACAGTGGTTCTCAAGCTTCCTAATGCTGTGACCCTTTAATACTTATGTTGTGGTGACTTTCAACCATAAAATTGTTTGTTGCTACTTCATAATGGTAATTTTGCTACTGTTATGAATCATAATGTAAATCTCTGTGTTTTCTGATGGTCTTAGGTAACCCCTGTGAGAGGGTCCTTTGACCTCCTAAGGGGTTGCAACCCACAGTTTGAAAATCACTGGCTTTGAGGAAAGAGTTAAGCTTTCTTTTCAGTTTACTTACACTCTTTATAGATTTGTTTAAATGCTGTGTGATCTAGCTATCTGGGAAGAAAATCATCTATATCCTAACACCATGCACATAGAGAGGAATAGTTGGCAAGAAAAGCAATGGTTATGTTCCTTAATGGCAACAAGCCTATAAGGAAAGAATTAAGGGTGTTCAAAAGAAAAAGAAAAAAAAAAGAAACAAGAGGAAATTTTCTAAAATAGTAAAAGTGGATAAAAGGCAGGAAAGAAACCCAAAGCTATGTAAGGGAATTCACATCTGTAATCTTATAACTTGGGAGCTAGAGGAGGGCTGATCAGGAGTTTCAAAGTCATCCTTGGCTGCATAGTGAATTTGAGATTAGCCTGGTCTGCAAGAGATTCTGTTTCCTCAACAAAATGAATGAATAAATGAATGAATGAATGAATGAATGAGGATAGAGAAAAGAGAGAGAAGACCAGGAAAAGCACTTTAAACAGAACACATGTCTATACACAGATTTGAGTTTATGCCCTATCTTTGGTTTAAGGGTGTCCAATGACATAACAAAAATATCCATTCTTGGACATTTAATTCATAGATATAAATTTCTTTTACGCATAGATAAAATTTCAGAGGTGCTCTTATACATAATTTCTCAAAATAATTGATATGGGCAAGAAGGTACACTCAAGTACTTATACTGGCCTCTTGTGGTTATACTTGGCATGGTGTGTAGTGAGTAAAATTACCACACACAGTAGCCTAATGTAAATCCTCTGTCTGTTTTCAATTAGGACCCTCATGCTACCTTTAGAAGGAGCAGAAAATAGCAGTCAGGGATAGATCTACTACTTCTTGTGACCCTGAGACCACTATGTCTTATTTCTAGCCCAGCCTGAACATTTCTTACATGCCAGGAAAGGGAATGTCAAATGCTGGGATGACTCTTTGTGTAACATTTTCCCCATTTTACCATGGGCAGCTGAATCAGAAAATTCTAGAATAGTTTCTGGTTCATATACAGTGGTGAAAGTTTGTTTTTGAGCCTGAGTGTCAAGGCTTTAATGAGTCATGGTGGATACTGCAGTAAGAGAAATGTGGGAGTCTGAAGACACCAGCTAAACTAGAGACATCCAATTTGTGAAAGATGTTCAAAGAACAAAATAACTGGCCAGTATCAGCTTATAAAAATTATAAGAACAATTGTAAGAACAATTATTAAAAACTTAGGTTTTAAAAGCACTTAGGTTAAGTGCTTTTTTTTTCAAAAATCAATAATATATAATTTAATCAGTTTAATCTATAGAGTAACATACATTCCATGTCACTGTTTTTAATAAAACCCTCAGCTGCCAATTATTAGAGTCTAGCCACTATAGTCAGGCAAAGAAACAAAGAATACTGTGAAAAGTGCTGCCCATCACCAGGTAATTCTGGGTGCTCCTAAGCTGTGTCTCTCACACAGGAGCTTGAAAGCTTTGAGGATATGAGAATATGCATCATTTAAAAACAAACCAGCCAACTGCTGAACAAACAAACAAGCCTTAGATAGAAGAGGTCAATACCTAAGAATAGTTGTATATAGATTCTAAATCATTTTGTTTCCAATAAAAACTTAGATATTGAAGTGCAGAAGGAATGAAGGAAGTAGGCAAGATAAGCTACCCATTAGAATGACCAGAAAAAGGCCTCAAAATAGTCATTATAAATATGTTCACTGATGGGATATGAGTTGCTATGACAATGAGTCAAGGCTAAGGCTCTGGAGAATTGAATCACAAAGTTGGCAGTTCTCCAGGACCCCAGCCCTGGTTGGCATAACTCCTTAGTGCCAGCTTGAGGAAACAGAAGACCAAAGTGATTCCCCCGGGGAGCATACATGCAGGCTCTGATGGCAAGCACTTCATAGTCACAATACCCAACTTAGCTGGACACTCTCCCTTCCACATCCCCCCACCCCCAAAATGGGTTTCCAGCTCATGTTCTCAGGTCTACTAATTAGAGTACTATGATATTGAATTAGCCCAGAGTACATGAAGTGGAGGCTAGAGAAGACCAGACAGATGGAGAAAATTGAGTTCAAGACAGAGATAGCCAAGTTGAAGCAAGTGCTGCCAAGAGATATGTGGAGGAGCTGCGGCAATACCAGAAGCAAGGATTGTAAGAGAATATTCCAGAACTCAAGCATGTCCACAGTGACAAGTGTGGTGAGGTCTACCACCATAGGGAACAGTGTAAGACTCTGAGGTGGAATAGAAAGAAAACTCAAGAGAAGCTTAGCATGCTTTTTGTAGATAGAGCACCAAGTCTATACTAGAAAGGAAGAGCAGTCCAGAGTAAAGACCTCAATGATATATCAATAAATAGAGATATAAATGACTGGCTTCTGTTGGAGTGACATTTTTTCACAGTGTATTAAGGTGTGTCTCCATATTTTCAATTGTTTATTCTGCATCAGCATAGAGCTAATTGTTGGCAAGATTTTGGTATTGTCATTTCTATGGCCCATTACTGGGTTTTTAATTTGTAAATGCTTGTCCTTCCACACCTGCCCAAAAAATGAAAGTTGGGCAGCCCTCATTACTTAAAGGCAATCCTATGAGATGGATCAGGTGTTATCTTACTGTTCATTTGTTATAATAAAGAACAGAGGCAGAAGAATCAGAGAGAGAAGGGAAGGAACAGGAGGGACTAGAACAGGAGCTGGGAGGTAAAGAGCTAGCCACTTGGAGGGGATATAAGCCAAGAAGTCAGGTTAAGTTAGAAGCTAGATGCGAGTCTGCCCCAGGTTTAAAGACATGTATAGAAGTCTCATGTCTTATTTAAACCACAAGCAGGGTTCGTGAAAGTCCTGCAGAGGTTCCTGTGATTAAGAAGGCCAACATATGCCAACTGGAGACCAAGAAAGCTGGTAATGAAGTCCAAAGACGCAGAGAACAGGCATTCCAATGCTCCAACGCTGGAGATGAAAATTCTGAGAGAATAAACTCATTTTTTCTTCTTTCAGATTGTTAATGTATGTGTATTAATCAATTAACATTCTTGGAACTGTAGATGCGAGTTTGGAATCATGAGTATCTGGGAAATGTGCCCGAATTTCCAGATCTTCAAAGGCTCAAACTGTTTTTACCAGTTCTCTCAGCCTCACAGCTGAAATGCAGTTGTTCTGAGTGACCTCACTTCCACTCAGTAGCTGCTTTGTGGCACTGTTCCATTGAAACACTTTGGTAGTTAGTGAAAAAAGGAGGTCCTGAGTTTGAAGATCAGGAAGGGGCATATGGAGTGGTTTGGAGGGAGGAAAGGGAAGGGGGAACTGTAGTAAAACCATAATCTCAAGCATTAAAATAAAAAAGACAACACTTGGATGACTTCCAGATGGACAAGGTTGTCTTACATCTCAGATAGAGTATGTGATTTAAAATTTAATAATGTTTCCAAAACTGGTAATTCTATATTAAACTAGTCACTTATCCTATAAAATATAAATTTTTCCAAGGTAGTTACTATTTGAGCCTCTTCATATAAAATTGAATGCATATGTAAGAGCCACAATCTCCACCAGTGAGTCTATATAACTTTACATTGCTAAAAATCATATATGTAGAAATTTCTATTGTCACTTTTATTCAGTAATTTGATCCAGTGCTCAGTCATAACCAGTAAATAGCCTAATTATAGTGACAGTTCTCTTAGGTACACAGAACTGTAGCTGAGAAAATGAAGACAGATTTTAAAATTCTTGTAAAGAGCATTCTGCCCTTTTTGGTGTTGCACTCTCTGAAGCTGAAGCACATGATCACTTCCTGTGACCTTTCCTTGAAATGAAAAAAAAATCCCTCTGAATTCCAAATATCAACTTCTACAAGACTTCAGACTGTAGACACCTCAATTTAAAAAAAAAAATGTTATACTGATTATTTCTTTAAAATATTATTTAGCCCAAGGTCAGGAATAGATGAGTTCAGTCTGAGCACCAAGCTCCTCTTTGAGCATAATAGACTATGCTACTTCAGAATGACATCTGAAAACTCATAAATGCAGACATCCATTAAAAGTAACATTGTCCTTACCATTTGCCTTCTAGAATATCTTCAAGAATCAGCACAATCTAGTCTCTTAAGTCAGTCTCAGACATTTTATAGCTTACCAGTGATTTGCTTTCAGTATTGTCAAATATAATTTTGTTTGGAAATTGAATTTTATACTTACCTACATTTGTAAAATTAACTGTCATGTTACTTTCTTGTTTTACGTCACAAAACTGCAATTAAAAATCTTTAAAACCATTTCTAAATGCATACATCAATTATAATACAATTCTGCAAAGACAAGCATTGCATCCATTACTATCTTATAAATAGATAAATACAGACATCCCAGGTTTTTTTTTTTAATGGCTCTTTTCAGTTTATTGCATGAAGGAGTTACACTAGTCCAAGTTAAAAGCGGACCCCAAATGATTACATTATACAAGCTGTGAGGTTTTTAAACTTGTGACAAGGGACAGAAGGGAAATTCTACTCATTGCAAGGAAATCCTTACCTAAGCTTCCGAGAGCCACAAGCACTTAAAACCCATGAACCTTCAGCTGATCGTCCTTAGCCAGTCCAGTCTCTATCAGGAACTGGCATATGTTCTTGCTCTGGTCACCCTGTAGCTGAATTACTTCTCCATATTCTGGATGCTCAATTACAGTACCATTGCAGGCAAATTTCTTCTTAAACGCCTTCACTAGTTCCTTTTTATCATAATCATCAGCGATCCCTTGGACAGTTGTAAGGGTCTTCCTGCCTTTTCTCTGTTGAATTCTTATATGGATATAATCCTCAGTGCCAGCAGGAAGCAGGTCATCACCCTTACTTGCATCAGCAAAGGGGTCGAAAGAGTGGAGGTTCTGGATAGCGGACATACAATACGATTCCTTTTCCTCTGCCGAAGGCGGCTGCAGGAGAAGGCGGGCAGGGGGTTGGGGGGAGGGACGGAGCGTCGGGAAGCGAGGGGGCTCGAGAGGGAGGCAGCTGAGTCCTCACGGCGGCTCAGTGACTGGGGCCCAGACATCCCAGTTTAAAATGTAAAATATTAGATTGTTATTTTAGATGCTGTTAGAGTATTTGGCTCATTTTTATGATTTTGCATCTTAAAGAAACTAATTGATAGAAATAAAAGTTGTCTTATTAGATATTGTAATCTTAATTATTTGGGACACCCCTCAAAGATGGTTTACATTACAGGTAACTGATTAACCATGAACATAGTTGTTACTGGGTGCTTACGCAACATGGTCAGAGAACTGGGCTTGATCCCAGTACCAGAAAACTATTGGATAGTGCAGATCTTATTTTCTTCAATGGATTATCCAATTGATTAGTTCATAGCTTATATACCATTTTGTGTTGGAGCCGAATTAGACATCACAGGTGGCATGAAGTGACTTTGAAGATTATATTTGTCCCTGGTCCTTGGTCTTTCTTTCTCTGCTTCTGAGCTGTCATGAATCAAGCAGCTTTCCTGAACCATGCCCTATGGTCTCAACACTGTGCCTCATCAAAGGCCTAAGAGCAGTAGGGTGAGCTGTCCACTAACTAAATCCTCTGAAGATGAGTCCATAAACATCCACTTTTCAATTTGTTTTTCCTTTTATTTTTTTTTTATTTAAAATAAGTATGTGCAAGTGAGGCTTACCAAAGAATATGTGTAAAAATTAGAGGACAGCTTTCTTTCTTCAATTGGCATCAAACATAGCTCATCAGACTTGTATGGCAATAGCTTTTACCCACTGAGGTATCTTGGCAGTTCAAGCTGTTATCAGGAGCCATAATGGGACAAACTAATGACTAGAAGGTGATCCTCCTGAAATGACCTGCTTTGAATTATTATATAATCTGTGACAGGTGCATCCTTATTAAGCAAGGCTGTAAGGGATTCATTTTAGGAAAGATTCCTGCAATTAATATGCTTTTCCTGTTATTATTAAACATATAAAACAATCACTAAGTAATAGCACACCCCTTTGGAGAAGATCTCTGCAGATCCATGAAGATGTACTGTCTTATAGTGATGCTATATAGACAAGTAGATGACTTCTTAAGTTTTAATGATGATTCTATAAGAATTCCTAAAATTATATCAATGAATATTAAGCTCTTTTATAGTGAGACCGCTATTAGGTCCTTTTCTGATAGACAAAACTGCAATTCTCATTGCCAGTCTCCCATTGTGTCACCAGTTAATCACTTCTAGGTAGTAACCAGACTTTCTTCTACTCAGAGCACATTCCAAGAGGTTGTAAAACAATTAACCAAAGGTCATAAAAAGGGAACTAATGGTTTATTACAGGTGCTAGGACAGAAGATAAAATATCAACTGGGTTTATTATACAGAACTTCACTAATAACATAGTTGTAGTTTTAAACCTTCAGTGAACCTGTGGAGCTGAAACAGGTGATGGATGTTTAGCCAGATAATTACTCCTAATGAATATGAACGTAAACATTCTCTGTTGTAAACTTCTATTTCAATTTATGATTTGATTTTTTGTGTGAACTTGTGATGAATTTTGTAACGTGATCATGTATTCTGAAAGGTGTATAAGTACTGAGGACAAAGAGATGAGAGATAGATAGATAGATAGATAGAATAGAATTTTTCCTCCCCTCCTCCCACCCCCCAGAAGAATTTTTTTTCCTTAGAAGAATTTTTCCCTTACTAGAAATTTCTCCCCTTTCCCCACTTAGGATCTTCCCATTTTCCCCCTTAGATAGCTTTCACAGGAAACTTTTTACAACTTAGCAATAAACACTGTAATCATTTTTCTAAGTGTCCCATTTTCTTCCTGTCATTTCTGACAAGCAGAAAGTTGGAGCCATGTAGTTCCTGCTGAGATAGTACAAAGGCTATTTACTTAATCCTCTGCTGGTTGGGGGATGAGGTGCTAAGTGTCAGAAACTGCAGTTTCTGGCCTCAGAAGATCACAGAAGGCAGGTTAGCTACAGTAGCATAGTAACTTAGATAAGTAAACTTTTTATTAAGCAGCAACCCTAAATAACTTATAAAACAAAGTCTTACCCCGATCTCATAAGACCAAGTCTTACCCTCTGCCTACTCAATTCCCGCTCTGCTACCTCAAGAAGAACTGACAAGAAAGAAGAATTCCCCCTCTGGGGCTGGCCCCCAGCAAGCTGTTTTCTTTTCTTTTCTTTTTTTTAAATATATTTATTTAATCTTAGTTGTATGTATGTAGGGCTAGGTAGGGGTCATGTGTAACATGATGAACTATGTTTCTGAACATGATGCAGATAGTGCAGGTATTAAAACCAAAAATTGATAAATAGGACCTTATTAAGTTAAAAACCTTTGTATAGCAAAAGATGACATCATTTGATCAAATAGATCTTGCAGAATGGAAAAATCTTTAACAATTATAATCTGACAAAGGGTTAGTATCTAGAATATATAATTTGGAAAAAAACTGACCATAAAAATCAATTAAAATTGTGTATAAAACTAAAGAGAAAGTTCTAAAAATATGAAAGCAAATGACTGAAAAATGTTCAACATCCTTAGTTATCAGGGAAATGCAAATTAAAACTACTTTGAGATTTTATCTTACCCAAGTCAGAATGGCTAACAGTATTAAAACTAAGAACAAATACTAGCAAGAATGTAGGGAAAAAAGAACACGTGTTCATCGCTGCTGGAAGTGCAAATTGGACACTGTGGAAATCAGTGTGGAGGATCCTCACAAAGCTGAAAATAGATCTACCACAAGATCCTGCCGAACCCAAATGACTCTGCATCTTACTGCAGAGATAGTTGCTCATCTGTGTCCGTTACTCTTTATTCATAACAGCTAGAAATTGCTAACATCCTAGACGTCCATCAACTGATGAATAGATAATGGAATTGCTATGAAATTTCACAACGAAATATTAGAATAATGAAATGATACAATGAAATATCATTCAGCTATTAAGAAAAATCAAATTATAAAATTTCCAGGTAAATGAGTGAAGCTAGAAATAATCACCCTGTGTGAGGTCCCAAACCCAGAAAGACAAACACTGTGTATTCTCTCTTATATGCAAAAGTTAGCTTTTAAGCCTTCATTTACAATATCCACAAAGTTTAGGTGGCTGGTAAGAGATGGGAAAGTCTTCCAATGAAGGAGAAAGAGGTTATAGTGTTTTAAAAGGGGGAAATTAGAACAAGGGGGTTAAATAGGAGTGGGGTAGGGTTAGGGTTAGGTAATAGAAGAAATAAATGTAAACATTTATAAAAGATGAAAAGTCTAAAATATACTAACTTCCCACTGTGAATAATTTCACAGAAGCAAAAAATGTGATCCCCAAAGAAATAAGCAAGCATGAGTGGAGAAATGGTAGAGAAAGGATGCTGCAGAGCTTGTCTCACGGGCATGAGACTCTAGGGCAGGAATGTGGACTTGAAGAAGGAGAATCCTGCCCTACAACAGTCCCTCAACCTCTGCTATATTCAACTTTTCTCTTGAACATCATCTATCCTCATTTCGTAGACTCCACCATTTTAGGAGATATTTTAAAACCGCAGCACCCAATCTGGCTTGTGTTACAGAACCGCCATGTTCCAGACTAGCCTAGGCCTGTGGCCATGAGCATGTTCTCGCTGCTATCGCAGCTCAGGCCGCCGGCTCAGTCTGCAGGCTCAGGTGGCCAGAGACACCGGCCCTGCTACCCACGAGATGCCAATGTGGGAGACTGGCAGAGCTGTCCCCACAAGGCTGGGCTGAGCCCAGACCATGCTGCCATCCACTCGGGCTCAGTAGAAACGAGACTCTAATGCTTAGATTAACCAAAGGCTTTATATGTTTGGTAATGCTCAATAACAAGATGCCCACACAATTGGAGGTGTTTCCCAATTTACTAACCTAGATATAAGTTGATACCCAGGACTGCTCTCCATTCAAGCGTGGTTCTCCATCCTCCTATATCTCTGCTTAGATCCTCCTCTCCCTTCTCCTCTTCCTCTCCTTATTCCTCCCACCTTAGCTCCTCCCCACTTGTGAGAAAATTTCCCACTACACTCCACAATTGAGGGCTACACTAGGTTTGCCCATCTGATCATCATGTACACTTGCCTTACAATCAAGTCTGATTAGGTATCTCTGAAACTGCTCAGTCTAATTGCATTCTTTATTAAGCATTAACAAATATCAAAAACAGTACAGATCCTGGTAGAGACTCAAAATCTGGGCGTAGTCTAAGGACTGTGCTACTCGCTGTTCAGAATTCCACTTCTGGCCCTTTTCAGGAAACAGCAAGGGGTCCAGATACACAGAGATAGCAGAGAAACTCACTTAGGGCAACAACAAAATCACAACAAACAGCAATTCTGTGACACTTCAGACCTTCACCGAGATGTGGTCCTTGTGTCCAGCAGGCTGTCCAGATGACCAAGTAAACTGTTCTGCAACAGGACACACCAAGCTCTCAATGTTAACACTAAGCAGTGGCATGCAGATCTGAGTAAGGAATTCTCTGCAACCTTAAGTGCCTGCTGAAATGAATCCCATCCACTCCAGTCATTTGCTGTTTCTCTTGGAGCTCACTTTTGGGATTTGTAGACCTACCAACTGGGGACTAGTAGAAAGGTGCAGGGACCTCCCTTCCTGTTACCTGGCACCAGCTAAGCCCACCTGATCATTAGGTTTCTAAATCCATTTATTACTTTCATTTGAATCTACTTATTTTTTTATTCATATTCTACAAAATCCCTGTTAAATCTGACAGATGTGACTTCAACTCTCATTATGATCTGTATTTCTCTATTTAAGGTGAATATGCTAACTTTCTATGTGCTAAGGTTGAGTTTTGAGATGTGAAGACACAAAGTTGTTTTCTTACTATGGCCCAATCTTCATATAGATTGATTTATGTATTTATATAGTACCAGCTCCAAAAATGCTTCCTGCCTGAAAGTCAGGTTTCCATAGCAGTGCAGTTGTTTTAGTTTATTTTGGATCATTATTCTGTTTCTCACACCTATCCATGTATTTCTTTTTATCTGTATTTAATATAATATTGTAATAATAGAATAATAGAATTATAATTCAGGCCCAGTATTGCTATCCATAATGATAAGTCCTGACTCAACAAAACTATGTGAGGTAGTAAATGTTATTTTCTTCACAGATAAGTTGGTATCAATGTTTTATAGAACAATAGAAACTTCAGGATACTCATACATACATACATTATCTCAAACAAAGCAGCTCTGAGAATTGAAGCTAGGGTCCAGCATCTTCCTCTACTGTACTCCGTGCTCCCTGGCCCTGTATTTTGAGACAAGATCTCTTGTTGAACCTTGAGCTTATCAAGTCTATTTCGTTGGTTTTCCAATAAGCCCCCAGAATTCACCTGCCTTTACTTCCTCAGTCCTGAGATGACAGGCACACATCTCTGTGCCAGGACTTTTACATTGGTGCTGGGGATCTGAACTAATATCTTCATGCTTGTGTAGCAAGCACTCTATCTCCCTGAATCCAGAATAAGCATTTTGTAAGATTAAGGCCAGAGCAATGAAGTTCCATTACACATTATTTACTTGATTCACTGTGGTGACAATTATTAGACCTTCAGAATTTATTCATCATATGACTGAAAATCCATTCCCTTTGAACCATTGCATCCCTATTTCCTCACCTCTCAACACCTAGTAATCATCATTCCTTTTATCAAGTAGGGGTAAATATTTTGGTATTATACATGCTACACATAATATCTCTTTCTCTGTGCCAGACTTGTTTCATTTAGTATAATACCTTCCAGTTACATCCATGTTGTCATTAACACCTAGGGCAAACTATGGACTAAAGATTTGATTCCAAACCTTGCAAATATAAAGTCTCCCATTACTATGCTCCATGGTATTATGTAGTTAAACTGCAAGACCACCTACATAGACCTGCAAGCATAAAAGTCCATCATATCCACAGTCTGTATCTTCAGATAGATACAGAGAGCCAGGTTAAGGAAGGGCTCACACTGCTCACACACCAGGAGAGCAGACACAATTGAAGTTTTGGAATCAGCATATGTGATTTTCATCCTTTCAGCTTCAGTGCCTGGCTATACTGCCTTCAGTCAGAAATAACACTTATTCAAGCATGTGGGACTTGTGATTTTTAAGATGCTTTGGATGAGGAGTGTGGAAATACAAGAGGGCTGGATCCATGCCTTGTAGGAGGGAAGTGGAAGTGACAGTGTTAGAGATGTTCTCTGTCCTACATTATTGTTTAACCACTAGACTAGATTCTCTGGGATCTAGCTGAGAAGCTTGGCAGAAGGGTCCACTCAACTCTCTTTGATATCTTCATCGATCACAGATTACTTAAGTAATGCCATTCCTCTGATAGCTAAATCTCCCCTACCATGCTCTGAGCTCAGTGGATTGAAAATGAGATGTGCACAGACAAGTGAAGAGTGGGCTCATATCTAGAGGTTACAGAGATCTGGGTCTGAAAGGATAAGTGAACAGTGACAATCACAGGAGGAATTGAATCAAGGGAAAGAGGGAAACTGAGCCATGTTCCCCCAACAATGTTGGTTCCCTTGATCGTGTTAGCTAAGTAGAAGATATACATTCAAGGACTCAGAGACACAGGAGTAGCCAGAGGTATTGAGTGAAGTGAGATCAGGTCTTTAAGTATATCTGAGCTCCTTTTCTTCTAAACGCTGATCTGTCTGTCAGATACAATCCAATTTTAGAACTGAGAAATTCCCTGCCTTCTGCCTCCTCTAAAAAACACTCAAACAGAAATCCAGATACCTAACCTAGAGGCTCATAGCTAGATGCACTGTTAAGACCAGTATTATAGTGATGCACCCAAAACAGGCTGATAGTGTCTCCTAGCCAATAATATATATCATGTAAAGCATAGCAGCTCACCTATAATTAGGTGCCAGATATACATGTAACTTTTATTCGCCTGATATAAATGTTGTCTGAGGCTTACTGCCTTAGTCTGCTAACCTAGGCCTAGCCCTGGAAACTTCTAGCCTCTGTATAATCTAATCTAGGCCTAGAATGTTTCCAGCTTCTGAGACTTGCTGCTGAATAAGTTCATCCCTTTCCAGCTCTTTCTGAAACTCTGGCTGGCTGGTTCAACTCAGCTGTTCTGGCTCAAACTCCTCTCCAAGGCTAACTAATTCAATCTGGCCTCTCTCAGCCTGGCCTTAAACTAACTCTGGCAATCTATTCTAATCTTCTGCCTCCTCATTCTCTGGCTCTTTATGTCTTCACCTCTGTCTAGCTTGTTCTCTTTCTGTAACCTATCTCAGTGCAACTGACCCAGTAAAACTGCTTCCTTTCTCTCTCTTTTTTTTCTGTACTGCTTTCTCTTAAGTAGCCTCTTTTTTCTCTCTCTCCTCTCATGAGAGCTTGTCATATCCTGTTTGTTAAATCTTTCTTGGATTAGTCAATTCATGTGCTATACACAATTAGACATCCCTTTCAAACATTAGTGCATCCTTCTACAGACTAACTTTACCATCACAGTTTGAGATTAAAGGTATATACTAGGGTGTGTCTGTATTCCAGCAGGAGGGATTAAAGATGTGTGCCAAGGCTGAGCCACATCACAACTAGAATCAGCTGGGTTTTTTTTCAATAAATAACACAATATCGGTATTCACAGTATGATCAAATATCTTGCAACAACCACTTAGGAGATAGACTAGCATCTATTAAGCTGCTCAACTCCTCCAACAGCAGCAAATAGCCCCACTACCCTTTTCTAAACAAACTAACAAGCTTATGTTGTCATATGGGAAATGTGAGGAGTCATGAACCCTTTGGCCAGACCAGATGTGTCAATAGTAGGTTCATGGTACAGGGAACCTTTATATATATAATGGATTTTTATAAATAACCATCTATTCTTTGTTTATGATTAGAAAAAGACAGTGAATATATTCACTCAGGAGATCATCTTTGTCAGTGGTGAAGAGTAGAAGGTCAGACTCTTCCCAAAAATGACATCTGTGGAGCACAAATCTCTACTTCACAGAACTGGCCTGATTTGTCCTTTAAATGTTATCTGCAACATGCTTGGCACCTCAAGCTTCCCAGGATAGCAGGTTATATTTTCTCCCTATAGAACACTTCCAGATAATCAATACTCACACCATGCTAACCAGTTCCTATTTCACTGTCCCAGCAAGACATACAAATAAGCTAAGTCTCTGCACCATGTTTTAAGTTAGTGTTGGGAGTTCACAGTCCACCAACATTATGTAATGCATTCAGGATTTGTGTGCCTTTCAGCACACAAATTGGGAGCAAAGGGTCAGTAAAGTTCAACACAAGGTTATAAAGCAAAGAAAAAGCAGGGCGGGTAGGAGTTGGAGATTCCTGTCACTAGCAAGTCTTCCACAGTTCTGAAATCTACCCTCATTTCTAACCCCAGTCAGTCATAAGATACTGCTCTATGCTATACATACACATAAGTCCATAAATTTCAATGATTCTTTTTTACCCTCAAATGAAACCCCAGGAAGCCGGAATCCATGTCAGAAGAATTTGGGCAGCTTCTCCAGCACATCAGTGCCCAGAACTTACAGGAGAATGATTTTGTAATAGGTGAGCTAGCCCATGCCCAATATTAATTGTGAAAAGCCTTTTCCTGCAACAATAACTTTTGTTGATTATATCACTAAAAGTTACACTTCCTATAAAGCCTGCCTAAACCCTTTAGGAACCAAAGAAATTTTTTTTCCTGCAAGTTAACTCCTACTGCCAGAATAGGATCTGAGAAATCCAGATGACTCTTGAGAATTCTACTTCCTTATTAAATTGTAGTTTGAGTGTCCTTTCCCTTTCTTGTACCATTTGCCCCTTGGTTAGAGTGGGCCATAAATGCTTTCATTATATTTACAACTAATTTACCACACACGACCAGATACAAAATATGCAGCTCTTATATTATCTGTCATGTTTGAATCTATGAAGCATATTCCACAACCGTTCATTTTGTTCCCAAAGTTTAGTACAAGAGATATCTAGAATGGACCTTTGCACTCCCTATGTCTATATGTTTTTTAGTCTACTAGAGTCTTCATCCTCTTCATTCCACTGAATCTCCTCTGGGCAAGACCAAGTAGATTTGTGAATATACTTAATTTGAAATCATCATCTTGTTCTCATGGATTGAACCTATAGGCTATATCTGGTATTTTCTTTGATATCCTTCTTTGTCATTTACCCTTCAAAAGGTGCCTTTCCAATTGCCATTGTTCATGGACCTTACTCTGATCACACTGTGAATGTGACATTTCTTTGCCATATTGAATCTTGGAGTTAAAGGGCAGGTTTCTATTTGTGTGTGATAAATAAGGACCTTGGAAATGAGGGAAGCAGGTTTAACATTCCATCTGTTTCCACTCTTGTTTGAAGTATATATTTTCCTCATGAACAAGAAAGGGCTGGGCAGCAAAAGATGAGGATGTCTGAGAATCAAAACTTATGTAGAACATTATCAAAGCCAGAAGACCAAGCTTCATCCAGTTTAAGGAAGAAAGATTGACATCTTCTATTAATGCTAGAGCCCAGTGTCATAATCTCAGGAACTACACAGGTATGGGAACACTCTCAAGCTAACTTCTTAGCACTTACAAAGAGGTCTCACTGAGGGCATGTTCACTGGTAATCAGGCACTGAGAGATCATTCTCACATGGTAGGTTTCTTCAGAGCTTCCAGAACTTGAGGTTTCTTAACTCTGGTCAAAGAAATGAGTAAAAGTGGTGGTTGTCACGTCCATTAATACTTTTCTGTGTTGCTAAAAGTAGACTGGCTTAGAGCCCCATGTGTTAAATGTGGACAATGTAGAGTCAGTGATATCCTTGGAGAGAATGCAGTATGGTATGTAAGCATGAGTAGAGAGGAACATTCTGAATCTCTCTAGATGCATCACTGAGTATCTTTGTGATTGGAAAAGTAATTTTCACCCCCTGGGAATAACCATTGTGAGCAAAAGATACATCTGTATTTCTCTTCTTCCATTGGCTCCAGTGAAAGCATGTGTTACAGTACGACACAAAATATTAAGTGAATATTTTTACACATTTCCCATGGAAAGTGGCGTATAAAGTATGAGCATTTTTATTTCTCTATAAGAACTTAAGTGACTTTTGGGCCCTTTTTCTTCTACACAGATTTTGGGATCCTTTGTCAAGCACACTAGATAATTTGTTTTATTTTATGATTTATTCATTAATGTTCTTAGACATTAATGAATTTTGCTTATGTTGATTTCTTGTCCTAACATGTTAAATCTTTATAATCATTAAGATCTGGATTTATGTCCTTTGACTGTTAAATTCCTTATTATATGTGTTGCATTCTTTTAGTTTAATTCTAAGGGCTTTGACTATAGTCATCTTTCAGTTCATCATGAGGTTGATATCTTAGTGTCTGAATCTGTTCTGTGATGCTTAATGAAAACTATGAAAGCAGATACCAAAGTGATTTACTTCATACTTTATTCAAAATGATAATATTCAGAATTCTCACTTCATAAGACTAAAGATGTAAATATCAACCATTATTCTGAACATTTAAAAAGCAGAGGCAAACATGTTTATTAAGAGCTCACTTTGTACCCAGAAATACATTATAAACTTATAATGTAAACTAAGCATTTGTCAAAAATATTTAAGGGTTTTTTTTTTTTTTTTTTTTTTTTTTTTTTTTTTTTTTTTTTTTTTTTGGTTTTTCAAGACAGGATTTCTCTGTGTAGTCCCGGCTGCCCTGGAACTCACTCTGTAGACCAGGCTGGCCTCGAACTCAGAAATCCTCCTGCCTCTGCCTCCCAAGTGCTGGGATTAAAGGCGTGTGCCACCACTGCCTGGCTATATTCTTAATTTTTAAGAAGTAAATTAATTCAGAGACATTAACTAACTTTATAGGTGCCATCTAACTGTGGCGTCAGTATTCAAACTCAGGACTGCTCAACTGATTCTAAGTTTTATTAAACCCTGCTTTATCTGAATAAAATTTTGTGAGCTAAGAAAACATGAATCCTTTAAATTTTCAAATAGAGAATAGCCATTTTAATCCCATCAAATAACTCTAGAGAGCTATACAGATGCTGCTAGCGGGTCATCCTTACCGTGTGTTTAACAAGTATTATTAAACAATTTTTTGCATTAACAACAGCAAAGGCTGAGACTTTCAATGGGAAGACAGAGTTGAGACTCCTCAATATCACAGAACCAGTGTTCAGTCTATGTATGATGCACCTATTTCCAATCAGATACTATTACTACTAATTCTGTTACTACTAATAGCAAGAATTTATTCTTCATTCTTCTAGGAATCTATTTGGAAATATTTTTGTCATCTTTATCTTGATGAAAATATTAAATTCATTAATTATTTAATGAATGATTTAATTAAATGAATTTAATTAGAAATTCATTTTCTAATTTCTTTTAGATTATAATATATACTATGTTGAGTTTTGCTACAGTCCCAAATCTGTAGGCTAGTTTAAGACCTCCATTCCCCCTTAAAAAAACTGAAAACAAAAAAATTGACTTATTCAAGAAAGAGAAATGAAACAAAAGAAAAACAAGAGGTAGACTTTAGTGGATGCAGACACAATGCCAATAAGCTGAGCCTTATTAACTGGTTCTTATATCAAGACTTGATTCATGGCACAATACGTACTCAAACCACTCAGAAAGAAGTTAAGCAGCATGAAATGAAGGATGGTCTAATGCTTTAATTGAAGATAGTATATCCTTTGAAGTGTTTGTTGTCTATGATTGTGAATCTCCTTCTAGTTTCCATATCAGTGGCCTGACAATTTCTCTACAGCTGCATGGGAACCATTTGCCTTGATATACAGTTTGGGAGACTTGCTCCAGAGTGTTTATTTGAGAATATATTTTGAATATTTGTGGTTTTACTTCTATACTTCTATCTATGTTACAGTTTCTCCAAGTTAAAAAAGAAAATGCCAAGTGTCCAATTTTAAGAAATTACAAATCTTGTCATTGAAGAATGTTAGTAACAGAAAAGAAATAGACATGTGGTCCCAACCAACACAAAAATACTGTGATGGGGGCTAGAGAGATCACTCAGTAGCTTAAATGCTTAATGTGTGAGCATGACTACCTGAGTTCAAACCCCAGCATCCACATAAAAAGCTGCATGTGGCTGCACACATACCTTCAACCCTAACACTGTAGTTGATGGAGAAAGAAGGATCATTGGGGCTAAGTGGCTGCCATCCTAGATCTAGGTTCAATGAGAAATCATAACTCAAAGGAATAAGAGTGGCAGAACAAGATTCCCAACATCAATGCTTGGACACACACACACACACACACACACACACACAGGGGGGGATGCGGGGGGGGGGGGGGGGGGAGGGCAGGCACAGGTCCTCACTCCACCAAATATTGCCAAAGGATCTTTTTAAATTGTTGTGGAACACAAAGAATTTTAAATTTACCATTCAACTCTAAGTTCACAGTTCAGTATTAAGTATATCCCCATTGTAATACATTGAGCTCCAAAACCTTTTCATCCTACAAAACAAATTATGTTCCAGTAAACAGTTGGTCCCCATTTCTTCCCTCCCAACCCTTAGCAACATGAATTGAGTTTTTAATCTCTGAGTTTTACATACAGGAATCATGCAGTATTTGTAGCTTTGAAACTGGGTTACTTTGTGTAATTTAATATCCTTCAAGGCTTATCAAGGTTAAAGCATAAGTAAGAATATTCTTGGGATGGGGGAGGGTGTCGGGCAGGGAATAGAAAGTCCTAAGGAGAAGGAAGAAAAGTCATTATTCACTCAGGTCAAGGGCCAGTTCCAGAACCAAGGCCACTCGAAGAGCCCTTCTTCACGCTGCCATGTCCTTAGCCAAGTGTTCAATGGCAGGAAGTGTATCTGTATCCAGCTGAGATCCATCACTAGATGCTTTGTCATCTCTGTAGTCAAAGCTTAACCATAATTCCCTTCCAGAGAAGATAAGTAAATAACAAAGAGCTTTAAATTTCCACTAAAGAGTTTTCTTGAATTCAGAAATTATCCTATGAAAGATCTCATGTGCAAGATAGAAGAGGCCAATGCATGACATGAAACTGGCAGAAACTATAAGCAACAAATTTTTGATAGGTTATATGCCTCAGGCATATAAGATCATGCACAAATAAGAAGATCATGGAGACAGCAAAAAACAAGATAGAGTCTCTTGTCTGAAAAAATAAATTTGAGATGGAATACAGTGGCCATTATCATGATGTTACACAAAGATGCCAGAAATTAGTGATATTCTTGAGTTCTAAGACTATCACAAGGCCACTGTGGCAATTTTGGCAGTAGTGGGATGATTCTGTGGACTATGGGAAAACTGGTGGCAAAAGGTGTTTGTAAGAATAAATGAAGGACATCCAGGGCCAAGTGCTCTGATGTACCTTCTATCTCCAATATAGAAAACTCAACAATATGGCATTCAAAGATAACCATCTTGAACATCAGGAACTGATGACTGAGGGGTGCACCACAGAGGAACTAAGTGTAAAGTGAAAAGAGAAGCATTGCACCATGAATGTACACCTCTTGTTTGGTGGACCCAATTCTGGAGAAGAATATGCATCCAGGTGACTCCGCCTTACTCAGGTACATGAACTCCACTGTTGTTCCTTTCCTTACATGATCCTTCATCATGATCATGTTCCCCTCATCCACTGTGATATTTTGATCATGAAATAAACTATCACATAGCAGCTTGCTTTGAACCTACCTACGAAATGGATGTCCATGGTTCAGGTTTAGATTTGTGCTAAATTAGAACATTTTGTTTTGAATTATATGTATTGATCAAGTTCTAGTGCTCTCTATTAGTTGGGAAAACTAAGGACACAGCAAGACCAATACCTTGAGAACTTCCCTAGAACTACAAGTGAGGGTAAAACAGAGAAGAACAGATCAGGGTGAACATTGCCTATGAGCATGTTTAAATCACTTGAGAAATTAACAAGATGTTAGTAACAATCTCATTTTCATAATCATAAACTAGACCTTTTCTTTAGAAATGTTATTTCTTTATTGTTTGTTTCTAGCAGAATTAACCTAAAAATGAAATGTTTTGGGGGTATCTAACTAATCTTTTTTGGATTGTCTAAAGAAAGAATAAACTTTTTCTATCAAAATCTATGCTGAGCTGAAATATTTCAATAACAAAAGGAACAACATTGGAAAGACAGAAGTATGATAAATTGTCCTCAAAAACTGCAGTAAAAGCAGGGTATGGTGGCGTAGCACACCTGTGAGAATCAGGAGTTCAAGCTCATTCTCAGCTACAGAGTGGGTTTAAGGACATCCTCCAACACATGAGTTCCTGTCACCAGTCAGATAACCAACCAAAACCAAAGTAAAAGTCTGCTGAGAAATTGAGTGTGGCAGTGTAGATGTATAAGTCCAGCCCTTGAAAAGATGAGACAAAAGAATTGCTTACAAGGTCGAGGATAGACTGGGCTATACGGTGAGATCCAGCTTAGCTTGGGCTATAAAGTGAGACTTGTGTTAAGCAAAACATAAATGCCGCTTGATGTGCACAAAGCTAAGGGTTAGGGTCAGGCACATCACTATTTCCAGGTAGGAAAAATCTACTAGAAAGTTAGTGGAGGATAGATGTTCAGAGTTCAGAGGATAGCTGGTAAGAGAACAAAAACTAGAAAAGAAATGTAGTTGTGAAATCTTGGTCCACCTAAAGCTTCAATAGCTTCAGAAAAGTAAATGGAATAGCCCACTAACCCAAGAGGTTTGAAGTTGTAAGTTTATATACACATGTTTTATTTATGTTAGTTTTGTAATTCAGCCTGTCCCTCTAACTAAAAACACTAAACGCTGACTGAAGCAAAGTTTGCTATAGTATATTCACAAAAGTAAATGTATGGGGAAATTTGTTCTATAGCTGAATCAGAAGGAAAGCCATTCTGTGGAAAAGAAATTTTATATTTGAACAGTGGTTCTCAACTTTCCAAATTCTGTTACCCTTTAATACAGTTCTTCATGTTGTGATGACTCCCAACCATAAGATTACTTTGTTTCTACTTCATAACTAATTTTGCTAGTTATGAATAATAAATATCTGACATGCAGGATATCTGATATGTGACCCTTGTGAAAGGATCTCCCATCCAAGTACTAAGTACTAACCAGGCCTGACCCTGCTTAGCTTCCGAGATCAGACGAGATTGGTCGCGTTCAGGGTGGTATGGCCGTAGACGTGAAAGGGTCGTTTGATATCCAAGCTTTGAGACTGCTGTGTTAGAGTAAGGACATTTGTGCTACTGAGACTAAATATCTGGCCCAAAGCAATACTTCCAGGCATAGTTTTGGATGATCTACTCTGGAGAACTGAGTGAGTTCAATTCAAGAGCTACAAACACTAAAGAGGAATGGGTTGTCATCCAGATTACAGAACGAAAAAGTTCCCTGAGGAATATAAAGTGAGATAAGAAGGGAGGGGTGGAAACAGAGCAGTAGTTTCAAGCAGAGGTCAGTAATGGGACAGTAATAGAGGAGGGGGAGGGGTAGTTGAAGGCTCACTCTTCTCTCTGTCCTCACAAACCCTCTATGACTCTCCCTTGCTCTGTGATGCAGACCTAGGCCTACAGTGAGGCCCATGAAACCTCAGAACTCAGATACCTCAGACATCCATGTGACTCAGTCTATGGAGAACATCTTCTCTTTTCTGAATAGATATATTGAACCATGGTTAGGCTTTGGATCGACATTCTTGGGTACTGGCTCCAATTACATCTTTCTGAGTGGAGTAGGGTCTATTCTTCTATTCATATGGTATTTGATATTGAAACCATTCTTCCCACCACCTTGGAAAAGTCAGGACATCAAAAAGGTGAGGATGTATGATGAACCCCCAAGAGATATTTTTATTGGTATACTACAAAACTCAATGAGTACTGGATTAGTACTGAATGAGTTTGTCTGTCTCAGAGACCTGACTGAAATGGGATGCTGGGGAGAGAAAAAAAGAAAACATTGCTGTCCTAGGGCATGAGTCCTGGCATGAGAGAAAGAAAACATTGCTGTCCTAGGGCATGAGTCCTGGCATGAGAGAATACAGAGAGGACTAAAGTTTTTACTTAATTATTCAAAGGAGAATAGCTTCTCCTGGTGAGCTCCTGAATGAGCATCCGAGGCTTAATTCTCACCCTGCATGTTCATTTACCCAACTATCGTCCAGGTTGAGCTGGTCAGGAAAGCAGTGCTGACTTCTTAGAGACTCTGAGAAGAACCTGAAACCTAATCTTTGTCCCAGTGGGCAACAGTGTCTCCAAAAGATCACAGATGTTGCTGCTGGCCTCAAATTTCTGTCTGATAATCTCAAGTATGGCTCTTACAGACAAATCCTCCTTTGATTTCCCAAAGAAGGGGAAAAAAGCATCAGGTCACCTCCAAAAGTTAATTTAAGAAAGGACTAAATTTCATTAACTGAACAAATGTCATAATATTCTTGGTTTATAAAATCTGGGTTTCTTCAGAAGATAAACACCAGGAAAAAAATTCTAACACCTTGTTCATTTCTCTATGTTCACAGTGGCAGGGCACAGCTAACAAAGGAAGGAGGAGGTCATTTAAAGGTAGGTATCTATCTGTTGGACCTCCTCTTCCCAGTTTCCCATCCTGTCATTTCCATAAGGTCCTAGGTCTATGATCTGAGGATGTAAAGTTGCCAGATTGTCAACTGCCAAGAAGTAGTCCTCAAAGGAGAGACTTACAGGAAGGCAGCATGATAAACATGCCAGAGTCAGTTTTCTCTCTCTGCACTCCTGTGGACATGAAGCTGCCATGTACCATCAGGACAGTGGGTTCCACATATATAGTGAGCACTGGATATGTCCAGGGAGTATTATGTGTGTGTTTGGTTGGTTGGTTGGTTGGTTGATTGTTTGGTTGTTTTGAAGCCACACATTCCTGCCTCCTGATATGATACACATGCTTGACACCTAGGTACCCATACGCCTCTGAGGAAACCAAGACTTGTGTGCCTTACATGGTGTTTTAAGTACCATTACATGGAACAGTGTAGATAATGATACTTCTTATATAAAATCACAAAACATATGAACCATCTTAATGACAATTTGACCATGTCTACTTTTTTGCTTTGCTACTTTCAGACTTTAATAGCCTAATGACTCCTTTTGATATTTCTACCTTTCTTCCCCACAACTAATACTTCTGCTTTCCCAGGTTGTAGAATTACCCAGAGAATAACACAGGAGCAGAGGAAGCTGTTGTCTGTTGTGCAAAGGTGATTATTCTCCTTTTTCCTGGACCTCATTTCCTTATAATCAAAGCATCACAGAGACACTGCACAGCTTGCTCTTGTCATGGGAAAGGGTATCCAAAGGGACAAATGAAAAGCATGGAGAGAGGTTATAGCCTCTCTGGAAGCCATGGGTGTCATAAAATGAATAGATATTTACAAGCTTTGGGTACCTCCATCACAGCTAGGCAGGCAGGCTCCTTTCAATGCTGGTCTTTACAACAAAATTGACATTTCTATCTCCTGCAGCCCCCTAGGTGAGCTGTATGATTCCTCCAACTTTCGGCAACTACTATGTCCAGATCCCTGCTGTGGTGTGTGTAATGGAGCAACTGCTAAGATCAGTCGTCTGCTTTCTCCGACCACCTTCCAAGACGGTGCTACCTCTATGTCCAGTATGGACTCCACAGTTTCTGTGACTGAGACATCATTGACTTTGTCCCTTCCTCTCCCAGAAAATACTGTAAAATATCCAATTTCAGACCCTACATATGAGCCTTCTCTACAGTCTTCCTCCATTATTACACCTCTCCAGAGTGTGTACTTGGAAGACACACTTTCTGCCTCACCACTGGCTGACTCTCTACTATCAGAGTCTATTCCTCCTATGGATTCGAAATCCCCACTGGACTGTGATTCTTTCCATCCACTTGACTCTTTGCCTCTTCCACAACAACATGCCACTCAGGAAACAGAATTGCTTCTCCAACCAACAACTGTTCTCTCTCTGGTGGGCAGCCCTAGCAGGCTTCTCACTAATGTCCCAATAAACAACAGTATTTGCAGTTCAAGTCATGCAGTGTCAGAATTTATCCAGCAGCAGACTGATACAGGCAACTCTTCCCAGTTGGACCCAGCACATTCGGTTAACCAAGAGCTTCTTGATCTCCCTTCTTCTGAATCCTACTTATGGGGAAACACCACAACCTACCTCACATTGCCTGGACACCTTCACTTTTCCAGCCTTGGTGCTGTAGCACTACTTGAGACACAAGATAGAAGGAGGGCTGATTCACTTAAAACTTGGAGGAAAACCTCAGAGTCTGATCATCAGAACTTGGCAGTTTCCCATCCTTTGGAGAGCAGCAACGAGAGACTTCACATACCCCAGCAGTTGTCTTATTCCTCTGAAGATGAGATAGAGGATAAACACATCCAGTTTTTCTGGGGACTCCCTTCTCTACACAGTGAGTCCATGAACTCTCTTGCTACTGTGTTAACTGACAGTTCCCTGACCTCTGGATGCTTCAACAGATTCTCAGATTCCCCAATGCTTACCCACCACACACCTCTGCCCTTGCCTGAACGTCAACTGTATAACTTGCCCCAAAGACTGTTCCAAACTCAGTCCCAACCTGTCCCTCAAGCCAACCCCCAGGCTCAGCTTCAACCCCCAATTCCAGTGCTGTCACTTTCTCATTCCCAACTTAGAATCTGTGGAGTGTATTTTCACAGCCCCCAGGGTGAGGCAAAACCTCTTGAGCCATCTGCAATCCACTGCCTGGAATACAACATCTTGAAAAAGGAACAGGAGAGAGTATGGGGTTTACCCACTGTGGTCAAAAACTCCCAGCAAAAATTTTGTCCCCCACCTCCCAGTCCCTCATTGGTCAATCATCCCTCCAAGATCCATGTTCCAAGGTCCATTTCTCTTGAAAACTGCTTTATCACCAGTGAGCTCCGAAAGAAATTTGAGCATCACCTTCGAAAGAGGCTCATCCTACAACGCTGGGGCCTGCCTAAGAGGATCCGTGAGTCTCTGTTATGGATGAATCCTCAGGCAGAACTTCCGAAGTCACCCTCATCGAAAAGCAACTATGGGCTTTCATGGATCTCTTGCTTTAAGCAACAGGGCAAGAAAGACCTACACAACAGTGTATTGAAGCAACCTGGAAGCTTCCCAGCAGGGCAATTACAGAAGAAATTGTTGAAAGCAAAGGAATATAACCTAGAAACTGTTCAAAAACAGCAGACATGGAATAACACTAAGGGCACTCTAGATAATGGTCTGAAATCTGACTTTGAGACAAACCTACAATGCCACTCAAACAGTCTTCCATGCAAACCTTCAGGGACCTCAGAGGTGAGCCAATGTCAGAGAAAACTTGAAACTATTCTGAAAGAACATTTGATCACACATCTCAATGAAACTAATGAGGGTCAGATTGATAGCACTATGTCTAGATCAAGACGTGGTTCTTCCCCTTTTACCTCTTGTGTGAACAAGGAAGAACACAAAGCCCAGAAGCCTTCTGATAACATGGATGGGCGTGTAAAGAGCATATCTACAGTGAAAAAGTCTGTCATGCAACAGACATCCTTTGTCTTAGACAATACCAGTCTGGAAGAGTCAAAGGGCAATAGACACAGCTCAGATGTGTCTAGAATGTTGGCTGAGGTTGGCTCTGTGCCATCGGGTAAGAGACTAAGTTCTGGTAAAACAGTCCAGGGCCCTCAAGTAACAAAGATGATTGACAAAAAAGTATTTGTATCCAGTAAAGTTGGTAAAGGAGGGCAGCTCAGTGGCCTTCAACCATGTTCTACCAAGGTCTTGAATACCAGCCAGTGTAAAAGTGCTAAAGGGACAGATGGGAATACAACAAAAGCACAAAATACACTGTTAGCTGGAAGGGCCTAAAGGAAATATCAGGTCCCCAGGAAAGTCAAATATCTTACTTTTATGGTCAGGTGTCCAGGGAAGAGAAATTTAAATCAGAAAGCAGTCAGCCCATTCAAGCTGTAGGGCCCCAAAATGACATGCTCCCTGTCTCAGATAAATTCACTTACAAACTGTTACTCATTTGTGACCAGAGCCTTTCCAGTGACCAATGAATAATGCTCAGGTGTGTCAGGTTCACTTGTCCACAGCAGAGTTTAGTGTAGAACAGCAAGAGTAGCTCTGGATACCTCCATATATCTTAGACAAGTGCCAGAACAAGGACTTCCCTCCATCTGCCCAGAGGGCATACTATCTAACCTGCAAAACAGGAGAGCTTGGTGCAGGTGATGCTTTTGTTGGTCAACAGAAATGGATAGGAGACAGATCCATATTGTTCCAGAAATGTGTGACTTTACAGAAGAAGCTACTGTGTCAGAGGCAGTGCCTATTCATGTCCCACAGAGATTCACCAATATATCACCTATAGGTGTCATTTTGGCCAGGTACCTTCAGTTGCTATCCTGAGTTGTAGACTCAGGAAGCCCATCTCAATTTTACAACAGAGAATGCTTTTCTTGAATTTCTCCCAGAAAAAAAAAATCTCTCCCAACCTCAGTACTCCATTCTTAATTGACAATACTGATTGACCCCAATAAATGTTCAGATAAAGTGTTTCTGTGTGGGCATGTGCTTTCTCCATGTGACATGTTATCTAACATGGGCTTGTGCTCAGGAAAAAGGACAAGTCAGTTTTGCTCTCACTTATTTCCTCTTTGGGCTTCTGAAGTATGACTTGATTTCCTGAGCCTCTTCTCGAAGAATGGGTCTGATATGTCCCTAAAAGAACTTTCACTCCTTGGTGATTTGTGGAGGCTCTCTGCTTCATACCTCTTAGTCTTATTATCAATATATAGCAGCCTGCATCTTCTCCCTCATTGACTTTCATATCCCTGAGAGCAGAGGTCTTCTTACTAGATGTCACCTACAAAGAACAAGTACATTTGTGAGATTTTTAGGGTGATTTTGTCTTTTCTAATGTTTAGACTTTAAGACCATGTACTTTGATCATTTTCACCCCCACTCCTCTTCCTAACTCCTCCCATATATCTTATGCAGCTTTGCTGAGGCTGTAACACAGCATAACTTCTTAATTCTGACCCAGAAGGAGACAGCTAAAGGGGAGAGTGGCCTTATTTCTCCAGGCTTAGGACATGGTCTTTTTGAAATGATCAGCATCTTAAAGGGGCGGGCCCATTGACAGCTTTTGGATTATCTGCCCTATGAACCAACAAAAAGCCCAGTAATAAGAAATGAGTATTTTTGCCTACTGCCCTACTTAGGTTGTATATATAGCTTAATTCTTAAAAGTTGTTTTGTTATAGCCAAAAGCTAAAAACCACATTCAATGAAATTGTATAAAAATCATGAATGTCCACTTTTTTCTTTATTTTTCTATCTGATCTGTTTACTTAACTGTTTTGACCCCGATTCATAAGGACATTACCTATGTTTTAGGCTACAAATAACTTTGCGTATTTTGTTCATGTTTTATGCTATATTTAAATGTCTTAATGTTTTAAGGAAACAAATATGTGTATATTTCTCCAAGCTACAGTGCTAGACTGCCCTGGCATGATCCTGAGGCCTTCTTGACCTTTACCTCAGGGGTTTCATCTCCCTGGCTAGAAAGGTAAAGCACACAAATCCTTCAGAAAATCTATGTCATCTATTCCTGTGATGGTTTGTATATGCTTGGCCCAGAGAGGTATAGCCTTGTTGGAGTAAGTGTCTCACTGTGGGTGTGGGCCTTAATCCCCTTGTCCTAGCTTCCTGGAAGTCAGTCTTCTGCTAGCTGCCTTTGGAACAAGAGGTGGAACTCTCAGCTCCTCCAGCCCCGCATCTGTCTAGACGCTGCCAAGTTCCTGCCTTGATGATAATGGATTGCACCTCTAAACTTGTAAGCCAGCCCCGATTAAATGTCATCCTTATAAGAGTTGCCTTGGTCATGGTTTCTGTTCACAGCAGTAAAACCCTAACTAAGACAACCCTTCATCCCACAAATGTCTCAGGTGGGAACTTGTAAGTGACTAAGCTAGGTAGACATCCTTGAGACTTATTCAAATAAGTAGACTTATATGAATGTTGCTTCAAAACTTCTTTTCAGCTAAAAATGTATGGTGCAAACTGAAAATATTCAGAAGCATTTCTGTTTACCACTTTAATCATTTATGTCTTCTGAGACTTTGAACTAAATGCCCCCAAAATGAGTCTACAATAGTGTAAGATGAGTATGCATAAGAATTGGCCTATCCGCTGGTGGTGCATGCCTTTAATCCCAGCACTTGGGAGGCAGAGGCAGAGGCAGGCAGATTTCTGAGTTCAAGGCCAGCCTGGTCCACAGAGTGAGTTCCAGGACAGCCAGGGCTACACAGAGAAACCCTGTCTCGAAAAATCAAAAAAAAAAAAAAAAAAAAAAAAAAAAGAATTGACCTATCCACATTTGAATATGAATAGCCTCCCATAGTAAAAATCCCATGCTTCCTCTGTTTAAGGGGAAAACATTGTTTTAGAAATCATTCCCATTCTTTACTCACCTCACTTGCTGCAGACAATTTTTTACTCTACTTTTTGACATCATGGCTGTGCCTATTTTGGTTTTTTATTCACCAAGGTTTGAATTTACCAACTCAAATGCATTTGGTTACATTCCCAGCACCATCTCTCACTGAAGTCAGCTCATTTCTTTTCACTCCAAAGTATGACCAAACTTTACTTTGGCAATATGAATAGTAACCATTGCATCATCATGGAGGGCAGGACTAATAATAATTCTTTCTAGTCTTCCTCTCTGGTGACACCCCCCGGTATCTAGCAAGCCTAACCCCAGGCTCACTGGCACTATATTATAATATGTCCCAGAGTTGATATCTAATGCTCATTCCCAGGATATGTCAGATTAAGACTTTACTAGAAATATGAGGCTTGGGCAGCAGGCCTGTAGGCACATCCTGTGACAAGAGAAGGTGTTCAATCCTTAAGAGGTTTCTGAGGATGATTCCTGTTCTAATACTTACTACTGATACCCTCTGTAGGTAGTTATTCAGTACTAATAGACCTTAATTTACTTTCACAAGAATATGAATAATGAGTACTTCATATGGTATGAAATAATAGATAAATCAGGATAAGCTAGAACTGAGTTTTGTTATATTCTTTATTGGACTATTTATAGGTTGAGATTCACAGTTTAGACTGTAGAAACATTGTGGTGGTTTGAATAAGAATGATCCTGTATTTCTTTTAGACAGGACAAGTTTAGGGTCAAAAGTTTTGTTGTAGGTAGGCTAGTGTCCTTATCCCTCCACTGGGGAGCCTGCCTGAGTACTAGAGGTAGTCTCTTTAGGTTCCAAGTCCCCACTGTTAGGCATCTTGGCTAAGGTCACCCCCATTGACTCCTGGGAACCTCTCCCATCTCAAGTCTCTGGTACTTCCTAAAGATCCCCACTCCAACCAGCAGCTGCAGATTTCCATCCATTCTCCTGGCCCTCTGGGTGTCTCTTCTGTCTCTACCCACACCTGTCCCTAATTCTCCTCCCCCTCCCCTCTCCCAGTCACTTCCCTCCACCCTGTGCCTCCTATGACTATTTTGTTCCCCCTTCTAAGTGTAATTCAAGCATTCTTGTTTGGGCCTTCCTTCTTGTTTAACTTCTTTGGGTCTGTAGGGTGTAACATGGCTATTCTACACTTTATGGCTAATATCCACTTTCCAGTGAGTACATGGAGCAAAGACTGAAGGAATGGCTAACCAATGACTGGTCCAACTTGAGATCCATCCTATGGGCAAGGACTAATCTTTGACATTATTAATGACACTCTATTATGCTTTCAGACAGGAGCCTAGCACAACTGTCCTCTGAGAGGTTTTAACCAGCAACTGGTTGAAATAGACACAGTTACCCATAACTAAACATTGGACAGAGGTCGGGGACTCTTATGGAAGAGTTTAGAGAAGGATTGAAGGCCCTGACAGGGATCTGAACCCTACAGGAGGACCAACAGAGTCCAACTAACCTGGTCACCAACCAAAGAAGACACATGGACTGGAATGAGGCCCTTCATATGTAGCAGACTTGCTCAATCTCAATGTTGGCTCCCCAAGAACTGGAACAGAGGCTCTCCCTAAAGCTGTACCCTGACTACGGTATTTATCTCTCAACAGGGCTTTTCAGTGGGAGAGGATGTGCCTAATCTGGCAGAGACTTGACGTGCTATGGTGAGGGAATATACCAGTTGGGGGGGCACTCTTTCAGAAGAGAAGGGAAGGGAGGATGGGAAAGGGTCTCTGTGAAGGGGAGACTGGGTGGAGAGCAGCATTTGGGCTATAAATAAAAAAGAATGACTCCTATAGGCTCATATATTAGAATGCTTAGTCATCTGGGAATAGAACTCTCTGAAAGAATTAGGAGGTGTGGTCTTGTTGGAGAAAGTGTAACACTGAAGTTTGGCTTTAAGTGTTCAAAACCCCATGCCAGGCCCAATGACACCCAGAGTTTTAGAATGTGAATAGTCTGAGGGGCTGTCATGGTAACTGTAGGGCCAGTGAAGGAACTCATAATTCATACTGAGCCACCTGAGCTTCCTTGACTGAAGAATATGTTTGAAGCATACCACTGTCAGCCTAACTCCTCCCCAGGCTTTAGAGCCCTCAGTAAAGAGAACAGACTACTAACTGGCATCACAGAGTCTTAATGAATTTTGCTGCAAGACTCCATGACCAGGCTTGTCTCAAGGTGAATTCTTTTGACTTCTTAATCCCATAAATCTTGGAGCAGCAAGATCCAATACTTATACAGATGTATAAGTTGCTGTAGACATGGAGTTGAGGCCAGACGCAGGGGCAGGGTCTGCCAAGAATATCTCTAGCAAAAATGGACTAAGAAGGTGTGTGTGTGTGTGTGTGTGTGTGTGTGTGTGTGTGTGTGTGTGTGTGTG
>JANHMN010000006.1:256632-266961 GCA_030674055.1 Rhabdomys pumilio | reverse complement strand
GTGTGTGTGTGTGTGTGTGTGTGTGTGTGTGTGTGTGTGTGTGTGTGGAGAGAGAGAGAGAGAGAGAGAGAGAGAGAGAGAGAGAGAGAGAGAGAGAAAGGTAAGAGCAAGGGAGACGTGTTTTTATGCATCTCAGGCTCACTCAAAATTTACTGAGTATCTGAAAATGGTCTTGAACTTCTTTCTGTCACTACCTCCAAAGTCCAGGGATTTCAGGTGTTCATCATCATGCCTTGTTTATGCAGTGCTGGGGATCAAACTTGGGCTTTTTCAAGCTGGATGTTCACTTTATAGACTATCTCTTAGGGAGTATACTTTCTTGAGTGTCCACAAGATCCTTTTGTGATGAAGTCCAGCTGTACAAGCATCAAAAGATTGTTGCCAGTGAACACAAGTACATCTGTACTAACAGTAAGAATCCAGGAAGTTTAGAAAACACCAAGACTAGGAAAGATTTGCACTGAACCTCATGAGTGCTGTTTAGTTCCTGTGGACCTGGGGTAAATGGGAGCTGCCCTCTTTATTGAGAATTCTAAAGGCTGGAGTGGGCAGCATCTAAAAGGCTTTTTTAACTCCCGTGGGCCACATAAATACTCTGTGCTGGGTACACTTGCAGAAATAATAGGCTCAGAACACCATTTTTAAATCTTCCTAGGTTACTTAGTACTGGTCAAATAAACAAAGGTTACATTAAGTTCTAACCATTGAAGTGTGGATAGAGAAAGGTGTGGCCTGTGCTTCAGACATCAGGGACCAGGCTCATGGGGAGAATGGGGCCTCTAAGAATAGGTGAGGGTGATGCTGGATATTCACCCAGAAGTAGAGATTTGAGCACTGTTGGCTTAATACTTAGTCTTCATCCAGGCACTAGAGCCACTTCTGTCTTGTTTTGACCAATGATCTAGTTCTCCACATCATCACGTGTCACGTCTATCCCTGATCCTAAAACCCTAGCCACACAAAATCATTTAAAATAGTCCCCCAGGTTCCCTGTACATTGGCTCCTCTTCCTTAAAATCCCAGAAGTGCTGCTGCCCTACCCCTAGGAAGAGACCCTTGAGCCCTTGTACTTGAAGGTCAGATTTAAAGTTTTACTATCACTAAAGGATTTGGCATCCCCCAAGGCAGGGACAGTCTACAAGGCCAGATAAATTTCACTGTCTTTCCAGGATGCACCCTTATTCCACAGTATCCCTGTAGTGCATTCCTCCATTCTCCTGCATTTTCCTCAAAGAGAGTTTTCTTGAGGTGCTCCATTTTCTCCCTTTTGAGGGATGATGGCTAACTCCATGGTAAGTGTGGTCACTGAGGGATATAGGAACCCTACAAAGGCAGTACAATCAGAGATGAAGAAAGATGAAGCTTTATTGGTAGGTTTTTCTATGCTTTTGGGGAGTAGTAACAGTGAATGGCCAGATACACTGAGGAAAAGGTGCAGATGGTAAACAAAGGAGTGGAGGCTGTATCTCAGGAAAAAGCCTGAGTAAGGAATGCTTAAAGGCCTGGTGCTCACCTTGAAGCCCACTGTGGAGCTTCGGGGATAAATAGCAGCAGGAACCAGATTTGTGCAGCCATAAGGATGCTGCAGGGTTGTGGGGAGCCAGCAGCCTTGAGAGGTCTGGGTGGAAGTTCCGTGTGAAGAGACACAGATCCTGGTTCTGGAAGTGGAGTGAGTCTCTTGACTTGGCTGATCCAGTCAGTGAAGTAGGTGACTCTGGTGAAGACGCTGGGGTAAATGGGATGCCGACAGTCCAGGCCCCAGCTGGCCAGTCCTACCAGGACCCATGCACTGATGTTGTAGCAGATGAGGGGGCCCCCAGAATCACCCTGAAGAAAGAGAGAGTAGTTAATGTGAGATATGCTTTGGGCCAGAAATATCAATTGCCTGTCAGGACCTTACACAACCCCATTAGGCAAAATGTAGGTAAGGGACATTGGAGTTGAACAACAAGAATCTTCTAAGTCAGTTTACCAGGTAGATGAGGACATATATCAGGATATAACATATGGACCTTCCTCAACATTCCCTTTGCTTGCCATGCCTGATTCTAGAAGGTAAAATTTAGGGACTTGAAAGAGAGCTGGTTCTGCTAACACCTATTATAGATCCTAGCTCTGTAAACCTTGATCTGTGACAACATATCCAGTTAACTCCTCTGCTTTTGGTTACCTTGGCCTGAAATATTTTCTCAACCTATGAACTGGGAGTCTTTTAAAAATGTCTATCACCTAGCAAGGTAAAGGCAGTTCATATCACCAGGCAATAGGCAGGAGTCTTCAGAACACTGCCAGAAGTTACTGGAGTTGTTAAATACCTTTAGAAAAACCCCTATGGGGAAACAAGTCAATAATGGAGACTGTCATCTCAGGAGGCTGAAGCCTGCAGAGATGGGGATGGAATTGGAGTCCAAACATATAGGCCCTGGTTGTACCACTTTACTTCAGACTAGCCATTTTTCCCTCTCTGGGATAATTTACAAGACAACCCTTCATGTCCAATAGTGAACTTTCACCTATACCATATAAAGATCTGAGAAACTGACAACCCAGCAACAAAGTGAGAAACTCAAGATTTCACAGTAGATAACATATGACAATGTACAGACAAAATAAACTTAGTAGCAAAGAAGGGAGATGGGTACCAAGAACATGCTGAGTCAGTACTAGAAACTTTACCAAACCATTTAATTACAAATTACATATTTCTATATATGCTATGCCTCAATAAAGGTTATAAAATATGCAACAAAAATTGATGTTAGGATTTTCTAAAGGAACAACTACCCTCAAGGAGACTATTGAGGCATGAACCCAAGAAAAACAAATAGAGATAATGAAACAGGAAGGGTCACCACAGAGACTAGAGATCAATACAGCAACCCTTGGAGGAACTGAGATAAAACAGACATGGGGAGAGCACACTGCTGCCTTACTCACCCTGCAGATGGACTTTCCTGTGGAGAGGCCCCCTGCACACAGCATCTCCTCATGCACATAGTTCCTGCTTTGATCTGCTCTCTGCCCATATAAGGCATTACAGAGCTCGTTCTCAATGATGCCCACCTCACCCTCCTGGAGTGAGAATGGTGGTGACAGTTTTGCTGTGAAAATAAGGAGGAGGTCAGTGATGGACACTGTGGCTTAGTTGGGAAAGTCCAGGCTACTCTGACTGATGCTCACCATAGGACAGCTGAGTATCAGATTGTTTCCATCTTCTATCTAGTCCTCATGAACTTCTCTCCTTTTTCTCAGAAACTCTCACTTACCATCTTCGCCTCTCTCATGGCAACAGATCACTTAACTAGTGTATAAAAAGGCAAAACCCACTAACACAATGTGTCCAGTGTTGTTCAGCAACCTTTCACTAACAGCTTCACTTTCGTGAACAGTACTATCCATCCTCTATGATCCATCTCTATTCTGTCTTCATCTACCCATTAACCCCCACACCTACTCATTTCCATTCCCTTCCTTAGTTTATCCATTTACCACATGTATCCTTTTATCCATCCATTCTTTCATTGGTATCTCCATCCATCCTTCCTCTTCTTGCCTACTAACATTTCTATTCACAACATCCAGGCACCCATCTTCCTTCCTTCCTTCCTTCCTTCCTTCCTTCCTTCCTTCCTTCCTCTCTCCCACTCACCAGACTCCATCTCACTCACCCATCAACTGACTATATCACCAGTCTATTCATCATTTATCTTTATGATAGGTAAAATGATACAAAGGAACATTTTTAGTAGGGAAAATCTGAGAAAATAAATTTGCTCATTAATGTTAAATAATACAGGGAAAGGTGATTGTACGGATTACTTAAGCTCACAAAGTTAAGTAAAATTCAGATAGGAGACTGTGAAAAAAGTAATAGATTGTGCCAAGACTAGAGGTGACAAAACATTACATAGAAAAAAAAAAAGTAAAGCAAGGGTCCTGGATGAAAATGACTTCAACATATTCAAGTAGTACCAGGGAAGCTGGGTTTGGGTATATGAGGGCAGTAATGGAGGAAGCAGAGATGGATCTGGGTGTGCTCATCAAATAAAGCCTTATACCATGACAGAGATTTTTATTTTTAATGAAAAGCACAAGTGAGAAGGTAGGGAAGGGTCCTGAAAAGAGAAACGGTATGACTCTGTTTTAACATGATGATGATAGCTATATGGAAACTCATATAGAAGCACACAAGAATAGAAGTAGGGGACCATTTTGGAGACTACAGTAAATGAGAATTAAGTATGCCAGAGTGAAGGGCAGCAGCACAGTGGAGTACCCACCAGGTACTAGACTGGAATTGTAAAATAAAATGTGGGCTCTGCTTTCAAGGATGTGAGGAGGAAGTGGAAATAGAAAGAGAGAGATGGAGAGAGATATTAATTTACTGGACAAGGACAAGGATGCTAAAACTAAGCAACGTTCCTTAGAAAGACATGTTTTTCCCTGAACACCTAAAGTATTTCTTTTGAGAAGAAATATGCCAAATTATGAACCTACAAACAATTAAAAATCTACATTATTTTTCATTTACATTATTTCATAAGTATATTTTCCAAGTCATAATTCTTTAATAAATACTTCTGGGTATAATTCTGCATAGGCTCCACTTTTATTATAAAATAACAAAAACAAGTGTCTTTAGTGTCTCACTAGTAGAGCATTTTTTAAGTATGTATGAAATATTGGGACCAATCCCCAATATCAGAAACAAATAAGAAAACAAAACAAAAAAAAAAGATTTCTCCATTATATAATTCACCTGGCAAGACTGTAAAACAGAATGAGACCCAGCTGAGATTAAGTGAGATTAAATACTCTGGAGCTATACTAGTTCTCAATCATTCGTTCTCAGTGGTCACACACTACATGTGACTTTCCATTTTACCCAAGTACTTACCAAGATATTCGGTAATGTCATGCATTAGACTTTGGATAGAGTGTTGAGGCCAATGTATTTTAGGCTTTGCCCTCAGCCTGTGACACTATCGGTCATAGAATATCCTATTGGTAAGAGGTAGATCATAGTGGAAGCAAGTTAAGTCATTGGGCATGTGTATCTGTTAAGAAGGTATGAGTACATTGGCCTCTCCTCTTCCTCCTTTTGTTTCCTGACCACCATATGGCATACATCACTGTTCTAACACACATTTCCTCACCACAATATGCTGCATCACCTGGGGCTGTCCAAACCAACAGGGCCAAATGATCATGCACTTGAAGCTCTGAAACTATGAACTAAAATGAACCTTTCTTTTAAAACTGATTACCTTGGGTATTTTGTTAGTGCTGGAAACCTGACTTAACATGGAATGGGGTGGCTGCCACACATGACCTTTGAATTTAATCAAGTTTCCCCACATCCGTGACTGATTAAAATCTTGGAATAAAAAAATCATTAACATTCAAGAAACCCAGATTTTTGATGGCAAATGTCAACAGTTTTCCCACTTTCAGAACCTGAGCTTCAGGAGAGTTTGTGGCTGTGGACTCTCACACTTTCAGAGCTAGAAGGACCCTAGAATGACCTTTTCATGTCATAGGCCATAGAGGTGAGGTACAGAAGGCAATATCCAGTGACTTCAAAAACAAGCCCAGGTCTCTTGCCCGAGGAGTCACTCTTTTCTTCCTCCTTCTGCACCTCTGGTCTTCCTCCTCTCCCTACCCTCACTCCCTCACCAACTTCTCTTTCCCTTACTATCTTCAGAAAGCATTCCCCAACCAGTTATCCAACAGGATGTGTGGTTGTAGAGCTGTGTGTCTTTAGATGGGAGGCAGGCAGGTACAACATAGGATGTGAAGTTTACAGGCAGACGCAGCTGCAGCATTGTAATGTCACTCCCAAAAGAATGAAACTTCTCAAAGTCTGGGTGATTGATGATATGGTTCACAGAAATCTTCTGAGTGTGCTTTGTTTCCTGGTACAACTGATTATTCCCCAACAGCACTTCAAAGTCCTCTGGGGCCTGGGATTTGCTGAAAGATAAAGAATTCCATCATCACCATTATCTTTGAGTGGGAGGATATTCCTGTCTTCCTGAACTCTCACGTATCACTGGTTACTCTGCCCTGATTCCATTCAGCTTGGTCTCCCCCTTTCTGACAGTCAAGTGATATGGTAGTTTAAATGAAAATGGTCCCCATAGGCTCATATATTTGAATGTTTGTTCCCTATTTGGTGGAACTCTTGAAGGATTAACAGATGTGGCCTTGATGGAGGAAGTGTGTCTCGGAGGTGGTGGTAAGCTGTGAGGTTTCAAAAGCCTAAGTCATTCCCAGGTCTCTGTCTCTGTCTCTGTCTCTGTCTCTGTCTCTGTCTCTGTCTCTGTCTCTGTCTCTCTGTCTCTCTCTCTCTGTCTCTCTCTCTCTGTCTCTCTCTCTCTCTGTCTCTCTCTCTCTCTCTCTCTCTCTCTCTCTCTCTCTCTCTCTCTCTCCTGTGTGTCTGTGGATGTAGATGTAAGCAATTAGCTACTGTTTTAGCTGCCATGCTCTCTGTTGTAATGGTCATGGACTTTAACCCTCTGAAACTGTGAGCCCCCCAAAACATTTTATTTTATGTTTCCTTGGTCATAGTGTTTCATCATGGCAATAGAAAAGTAACTAAGATAGGAGCCTTCTTTCTGCAGGCTGATGGATGTTCCACTCAAACCTTATGACAAAGTATTCCCCCATTACATCTTAGAATTGAAGGAACAAAAAATTCCAGCACTGGAAGGGTCCTTGATAGGGACATCAAACTAACCGTTTTTGTTGTTGTTGTTGTTTTGTTTTTTTTTAACTTAAGAAAAACTATGGCAAATCCTAGTTTTGCAATTTGAATTTTAAATGTCTCTTAGGTCAATAACTAAAGGGATACTCATCAGCCTGTGGTGCTACACAGAAAGGGTGGAACATTTAGGAAGAAAGTCCTAATAAAAGAAGTTATGTCATTAGAATGTTCTTGAAGTCCTTCTTCTTTTCATTATCTTTATTTCCTAGCTACCAAGGGGTCAGCAGGCCCTATCCATCATATGTTCTTGCTATGATGAACTGTGTTATCATAGACAAAAGAAATGGCTAACTTTGGACTGAAACCGTAAGCCAAAAGAAGCCATCTTTTTGTTCATTTTCTAAGTTATTTGATCATGGAGATGGAAATCTGCATCTTTTCCTGACCTTTTTGCAATGGATTGCTTCTCCGCTTGGTAATAAGCATTCATATAGGATTTGGTAAATGCACACACATATAAGGGAAGCTTCCCTTGTTTGTGACTAGGACAGCCTACGTTTGCAGCTTTGTTCCCACAGCTCCCACACCAGGAGACTCTTCACCCACTCAGTCTCTCCTTTTGGTAGCCTCTGTAACTCCTTTGCCCTCCTCCCAGATTGCAGCATCTTTATAGACCCATCTTCTTTAGGGTTGCCCTTCTCACACACTTTGGCAAGTCTCACCTGCATCATACTAATTGAAGCTTGTTCCTTCTAAAGAAAAAGAAATCTTGACCTGGAATCGACTACATTCTGTTCCCTAAAGGGTCTCAGGTGAATTCAGTGCAGAATAGGTGCCAACAGAATTAAGCTAGAATCTCAAAATCAATAAGCAAAGTTTCAGTTCCCTGAACTGGATTGTATAGTACCCATTCCCTCTGTGTCCCTCCATATCTTATCAGAAGCTAGACTCTCAATCAGGTTCCAGAGAGCCAGAGGAAGTAGACTCTTGACTGCCCATATTATTTTTTCAGATCTAGGGGCCTGTATTTTCCATCCATACAGCCTGATAATGGCATAAGCATGACCACAGTTTTTCTCAGGACTCAATTTTACAAAATTGGTAAGAAATCATCCAGCTGCTAGTCATATGTGGTCTTTGCCTAGAACCTGGCTCACAGGAGAGTAAGGGAAAATAAGCTGAGGTCTACCAGTAGAGATCAAAGCATGGCCAGTCCTCTTGGAAAACATCTGTGTTAACAGACATGGAAGGGAGTGTAAGGATTTCTACAGGATCTGAGAATGAAAGATATGAAGACCTGGGCAGATGAAGGAAATTCTGATGATGGGGGACAATACAGGTAGAGTGGATTGTGGGTCAATGAAAGACCAATGTGTCTTTAATAGAAGTAAATTACCCCAGAGAAAGCCCAGAGGAGAATGGCATATTATCTCTAACCTTCCTCCTCACATTCTACATCTTTCTTAACACCCAATCCCTCTCCGGGGGCTCCTTATAAAGCAAACTCACTTTCGAAAACAGTGGGCTGTGGAAACCAGCCAGTCGGAGTCGATGAGGACAGCTCCACAGAGATGCACACCCCGGTACAGCAGGCTGGCCTGCCATGGCCACTGGCCAGCCAATGTGTCCTGGCCACCGAACACTTTCCCAACCATCTTTGGCTTCCCACACACTGTGGAGACACACCCCATGCAATCTATTAGAGACACAGTCCCTGAGGGGCAGAATAATACCACAAGGAGGCTTCTCCTCCACTTCACAGATTGGAAGACCATAGCAAAAGACAAGTGACTTATGTAAGTGACTTCGGGTGACTCTGGTCTCTGCTTTAACTGGCTATCACCTTGGACATGAAAAGTTCAACTAATGGTTCTATGGAAGCAAGAGCCCAGGAGTCTGGGAAGGTGGGATGGGATAAATAAAAGGGTGGTCACAATAGCCCATATTTAAGCCCATCTTTAAGTGGAACAGATGGGAGGCCCTGGGACTTCACTCCCTCAACAACAGAGCTCTATACTTACTTTTCAGATCAAAGAACTAGAAGTCTCATGGGTTACTGGTGTTAGTTGCTCAACGCCATCGTTTAATGCCCTGGATCTTGGCAGGTTGTTTTTACCTATTCCCAGGAATGGGCACTCTAAGCTTTAGGGAGCTTTGTTCTCTTTGTCCCTACTCTTAGGAACCCCATGTTCTCTACCATCACCACTGGGACAGCCTTGGACACTTTTTTGGTCCCATGACACCACACCAGGCTCTAGGGTGTAGAGTCAGTCCATGAGTGGGAACCTAAAGCCCCTTGATTGATATTTTCTTTGGGGGCCACCTGGTTCTGAGGGGAAGACAAAAGGTGAACCACTTCCGGTGCCTTACCTGGACTTTATGGCCTCCACCCATTCATTGCCCGCCCACTGCCTTTCAAACAGACCTGGTCTGCTCGCAGGATCCTGGTTCCTGCTGGCCAACGGTTCCCAGACCTCCTGTGGCTGCGGTCTTCCTGGTCCTATCCCAGGAACCATTGAAGGGCTGGGGATGCTAGGCTTTAAGACAGAACCGGCCTTGGGGCTCAGGGGCAGCAGTAACAGCAGGGGCCAAAGTAGGGGGCTGGGCCCACAGGAGATCCTCACCGCCCTAGTGCCCATCCCAGATGCTAGGGCCAGTGGGGAAGTTGAGTGTGACCTGGACTTGACCCCACCCTGACCTGGGCCTGACCCCTGCAGAGACAGTTCTGGAGACAGGCCCCTAAACCTTATTTAGATTCGGCCTCCCTACTTGCTTTTATCCCATCGGGACTCTTCCAAGACCACAATGACCCTGGTTCTAATTTCTGTCATTCTCAGCCTCTAACACACGTTTAGTGTAGCCAGCAACAATACAGTGGAAGATTTTAGCACATCAACGAGCAAAAGACAGGGAGTCTAAGCACAGAAAACAGGAGATGATATGAAAAAGGTAATTCAGCTGGGGACGTAGTTCAGTAGTAGTAGTAGTAGTAGTAGCCCAAAGTCACTTACACAAGGACTTCCCCGTGCTTGTATGAAGGTATATGATTATGCATGCATAAATTTGTATATGAACACATGTGAGTTTATGCATATTTGCTTGTGTAAATGTTTTTTCCTTCTGCAAGTTCCTTCTCCTGGCTCAATACAAGTTTATTGCTCCAAACCTCTCTCCCACATGGTTTCTGGCAGGAGAGAAAAAAGGCCTAGCAATTAATCCTTTACCTAATTCCCCACTGTTAGGCTACAGGTATTAATTGTCCAAGCCAGCAGATTTTTAACCTGGTAAGCAAGAAAGTTATTAGGATTTTGTAGAAACCAGTAGCATTCAGCATGCAACATAGATTTGAAAGGCCAGAGACCATCAGTCTTTAAAGCTACCTCTACATCCAATTCTGTGTCCCCCTTTAGCCTATTGCAGGTTGGGCAGGCTCCCAGCAGTGTAGCCCTTTTCTGCTTCATCCAGTGTGCATGTGTCTGTGTGTGCGCCTGACTTTTCTCTTTCCTTCTTCCTCTCCTCCTCTCCTCTCCTCTCCTCTCCTCTCCCCTCCCCCTCCCCCCCCCCCCCCCCCTCCCCCCCAACCCCACAACACCCCCCCCCCCCCCCCCCCCCCCGCCTCGCCC
>JANHMN010000006.1:236292-256232 GCA_030674055.1 Rhabdomys pumilio | reverse complement strand
CTCCCCTCTCCCCTCTCCTCTCTCTTCTCCTCTCCCCTCTCCCCTCCCCTCCCTCCCTCCTCCTTCCCTCCCTCCCTACCCTACCCTCCCCTCCCTTCTCTTCTTGTCTTTTTTTTCCTCTGTGAGAAAAAAAAAGCATGGTTTGAAATCCAGGAGTCTATGAAGGACAGTGGTGATGGTTGTTGTTGTGTGTGTGTGTGTGTTCCAGTAAAGCCTGTTACTATGGGATGGAGAATGGTCCAGTTGAACCTGATATTTAAATGTAATTAGGGCTGAAGGGCAGTGTCCAATCCAATCCAAGATATGGATTCCTACAATTTCAGGGGAGGGTCAAGGTGGGATATGATAGTGCAGGACCTTTTACTTTCCATTGTATATAGGTATGTATGGGTATGAAGGTATTCGGCAGGGACTGATAATATTGGGCAGCACCAGGGGGTGTGGTTAGCATGTCCTGTTTAGAACTGTATATCAGATGGGAGCAGGGTCTCCATTTGTTCCTGATACATAGTATTTTATGTGTTGCTGTAGCCAGGAGTGATCATGTTTTCAGAATATACCTAGAAGTTTATATGTGTTGGCATCTTTGTTATTAGTAGAACTTGATAAATATAGTATATGTGAAAGAGGCTGCAAATGGTACTATCCAGCAGGATCTGGTACCAT
The DNA here is from genome assembly GCA_030674055.1 of Rhabdomys pumilio. NCBI lineage: Eukaryota > Metazoa > Chordata > Mammalia > Rodentia > Muridae > Rhabdomys > Rhabdomys pumilio. The sequence continues at coordinate 255,566 of JANHMN010000006.1, read as the reverse complement.
TCCAACATTGGTTGGAATGTTGGAGATGATGTCTAATAAGTGCATATGTCCAGAAGTTTATGTAGGGTCATAAAGCTGGGGGCTAGGGGAGTACATCCAGCAAGATCTGATACATTAAAATGTGGGGGTTGGGTGACAGTTGTGCTGCCATCCAGGCCTGAAAAGAAGCAGTGAGTAAGACTTGTTACCTTGCAATATATTTGAGAGCATTGGTGGATGGGGGTGTGCAGTGTTTAGCCTGATACCTAGCCATGTATGTGAGTTGGCAGCAGGGTTGGGGAATGGTATAGCAGGGGAGAGGGAAACTTGTGTCCAACAGAGCCAGATTTTTAGCATTTTATGTGGAGAAAGGGGAGGGGTCTAGCACAATGGCAGGAGTCAGATGAATATACTTCATCTGTCCACATAAAGTGTTAAGTTTCAGGTCATGATAGTCATACTTTACCTGTTGCTGACCAACATACACTGATAATTTAAAGTCCATGCAAGATACCTTCCTGTCACCATCTCATAAATGTTTGAGTATCAGGCCCAACTAGATTAATAATTGCATTGTATGTAGTAACTCACATACAATACTACATAACATACTCTACAGGATATTCCACTACTGTTTCTTCCATCATACATTGCTACATATCAGGCCCTGCTGGATGCCAACCAACAGGCACTGCTTCACTACACTGCTAAGGGGCAGGGTATGCAGGGGTATGGAGTGGGGTTCAAGCAAGTCCTGATAGATAACAGTGTATGTGAGATGACAAAAGAGTTGGGATGTCCATCAGGGCCTAATAATGTAGAAGCTTATATGTGGAAGTGACAGGTTATCTTGGTGGCAGAAGGAAGTGTCTAGCTTGGCCTAATACCTAACACCTTATGTGGGTGGGTTACCACCACCCAATTCACACTCCTAGGGATTAGGCTATGTAACCCCCTAACACACAGCAGCCTCTCTATACTCTTAGGTATCAAGCCTTGCTAGACTTTCAATTAGAATCACAATACTGTTAGGGATTAGGCCCTGATTGTATCTGGGTTCTCATCATATCTATATATACTTCTTAGAGAACTGTATTAAAGGGTCTCATTAGGAAGATTGAGAATCATTGTGCTAGACCCCTTCCCTTTCTCCACATAAAATGCTAAGAATCTGGCTCTGTTGGACACAAGTTTCCCTCTCCCCTGCTATACCATTCCACATTACTTCTAATTGTAGGGACATGCTGGACATGCTGTCACTCCTTTGCTTCTAGGTACCTGGCCTTCTATCCAGCCTCCTAGGCTGTTGTCCCACACACAATAGCTATCAGAACCTACTGGACATTCTACTTCTACAACCAACCCTTACACAATGATAGTTTTCCAGCCCTGATGGAGACTCCATTGTCTTTTGTTGCACACACACACTAGTACATACCCAGTTCCAGCTCAATATCTCCACTTCATCCCACATTTTGTGTGCAGTGAGAGCTTGATACCGAAGATACAATGCAATTTATTAAGCCCCACTGAACACCACCCCCCATTGCTGCCACACATAAAAGTATAAATATCAGATGGTACATGCACTGCCAGGTATTAGGCTCCTTTGAACATCCATTCCACACAAAATTCTAGATATCAGATCATGCCAGACAACACCTTGCTACCACTTGCCTTACTGTTAAAAATCAGGCTCTTCTGGACACCTTCCCTGTTGCTTCCCCCAAAACACTACTAATTGTCCTACTATCTCTCCACCTCATATGAACTACTAGATTTCAGGCCTTGCTAGACAACCCCCCCCACACACACATACATGCTGATGCCCACACACAGTAGTGCTAGTTGTCAGGCCCTACTTAACACCCCCTGCCCTAACCCATATATATTGCTAAAACTTTCTCTATCTCCAAATAAAGTGCTAGTATCAGGCTGCTTTGGTTATGCAGTTCCATCCCTATCATATCCTGACATAGACTGCTAGATTTTAGGCCATGCTGCACACCACCCCTAGTCACCCCATATACAAATCCTAGGTATCAGGTCTAACTGGACCATAGCCTTAGGTCAGTCATATATATATATCAGGCAGAATGTGAAGTGATGGTAGGGTTGGAGGTACCCAACAGGACCTGATACAAAGCATTCTTTGTGGGATTTTGGTGTAGAGGAGTAGCATCTAGCAGTGCAGGTTGTTGTGGAGAATGTTCCACAAACTCTGATGAATAGCAGAGTATGCTTAGCAGCAGTGGGTGGTGAGGTTGTCTAGTAAGGCTTGATACTTAGCATTTTATGTGGGACAGTTCATATATTGGGAGGGGATCCTTTTGTACTTGAAACAGTACTTGTACATGGGGCTTCCGAGGGTTAGTGGGTATCTAGCAGAGCCTGATTCCTAGCAGTATATTTAAGCTATAATAGTAGAGTGGTGGCCAAGAGGACCTTATAGTGTATGTGATAATGTGGCAGGTAGGTTCAGCAGGGTCTGAACCTAGTGTATGTGGCTTTGCCAAAGGATAGTGTCCAGCAAGAACATATTTCAGATATACATAAGTATATCTTACATTGGTAGATATCTTTATAATTGATACAAAGTTGAAGTTATAATCTCTTACATTGGTACAGAATTCATTTTGTACAAATTTAAGGTTTTCACTGGTATGTGTTTCTTATTGATATAAAAGTGGGATTGATATTGTTACTCTCATAAAGGCATTGTGCCTATATAACTCATTTAGAAATACAAGGTTTAGTCCTTTTTTAACATTAAAAAAAAACAAACCTGATTTGAGATGGTTAGCTTGTGAGTTAAGGTTCTGTAGCAACTACATGGCTCTGAGCTCACTGTTAGGGTGTTTTCTAGATTTTAATTAGAAGTAGTGGAAAGGAGTTAATGGACAACAGTCCAGATTGCTTTACATAGATAGTTGATTTTCAAAAACGTCATAAGTCCACAGACTTGATGTTACAAGCATTCTTGTATAAACGCTCATTTTATTAGAGGCCTGTCTACTCCTGACAGCTTCCCTGTCTTGGATTCTAAGAAGAAATTGAGCATCTTTGGAGTTACTCCAGTTGTGATGAGTCAGTCACTAGGCAAGAATTGCCTCTTTTCATCTACAGACAAAATATTGTCCAGAAAAAGGATACACTTGCAGAATAGTCGACTGATTATATCTGCCAAGACAGAGTAATCAGCTCTTAATAATTCCACATTACTAGGTCTGTCAGATGATCCTGGGCCAGAAGGCTGAAGATAGATGCTCCAACGTTTTGAAGTAAGGGACTGTCCAGGTGTTCAGCAGTCTCTATAAATTGGCTAAGTTTTAGAAGCCATGCTTTGCTTCCCATATCTTCAGTTAATTCAGTATTCTGGATGAGGTTGAAGATTTATAGTCTCACAGCCAACCCAGGCTATTTACTTTGAGAGGATAGTTTTCAGATGGTTTTCATTCTAAAGACAGGACATAAGCCAGGTTCAGAACTAAGTCTTTTAATTAAGAGAGATGGCAGAGGTTCTAGTTAGTTAACAAAAATGATGGACTGGGTATTAGATCTATCTTGTACTTTAACAATTACAACATGGTAATATAGTTTGTGTTCAATTTATATCTCAGAGAAGAGTCTTTTAATTGGACAGAAAGGGGGAAGTGCGGATAGCCCCAGCCATGTATTTTGATTCTAGTTCCACTTTCTTGGGAGGGGCTGCAAAGGAGCAATGAGTCAGTACACAAGTGACTTCTTGTAAACCCTCTGTCCACCTTAACTTGTAAAATAAAGGTTAGAGCCAGTGATTGGGCAGTAGAAGGGGAGGTGGAGAAAAAGGCTTAGGGGAGGAGAGAGGAAGTCGACGGAAGAGGAGGTCGACAGAAGAGGAAGGTGGAGGAGGAAGAAGTTGTCGGAGGAGCAGGAGGTGGCGGGACAATGGAGAAGCACGTGGCCTGAAAAAACTGCAAGTTATAAGGGATCTCATAGTTGGGGAATAGAGTGGTATAATGGTAAATCTGTCCAATCTAGGCGTGCAGTTTATATCCATAAATATTGAGTTGCGTTTTCCATCCATATTTGGGTCAGAGACTTACTGCAACAGGGTATGTGTGTGTAAGGTTGTCCAGTAGGGTCTGATATCCAAAATGTATGTGGTGCAGCTACAGTGGTGAGTTGGCCAGTTAAGGCTTAATACTTTACACATTTCTATGAGATGCCAAAAGAGGAGTATTCACATAGATAAAAATCAGCAGTGTATATGAAGCAGTGATAGTGGAAGATGTGTCCAGAGCATACAACTTTTAGGTATCAGTCCTTGCAGGTCACCTCTCACTCCACATGTACTTGAGGTATCAACCTCTGCTGGAAGTCAAGTTCTGTTACCCTCTAGCGCATACTCCATATATATTGCTAGCTAAAAGGCCCTGATGGACTCCTGATGCCCAGATACAGCAGAAAATCCCATTATTTTGGAGATACTAGTCCCATGAGATGACCACCAAAAACAGCAGCAAGCAGAGAAGTGAAGCTAACTAGAGCTTAGAAGACAAGCTGTGTGTGCTGCAGAGGTGAAGTAACTCAAGACCCTTTTAGAAGCCTAGAAGACCATGGGTGAATCTCAGACATGGTGTTATTCATGTATTTGGACTTTGGTTTTGGTTTAACTGTGACTGTGCCCTGGTTCTTTCCTCTTGAAGTAAGTACCTATTTGAGATTTTACAGAAGTCCATAGTTGAGAGTTTATTTTAGTTTTAAAAGACCGAATTTTAAGAAACAGGGTGTTTTTAGAGACTGAACTTTTAATGTGTTTAAATTTGTAAGGTTGTAAAGTTATTTATATTAAGGTGAGATTTGGGGGATGAATGAGAAAGAAAAGGTGGTTTAATGGTAATAGTAATATATTTTTATGTCAGTTTGACAAGAGGCCAATTGTTTTAGGTGGTTTTGTATCAACGTGACATAGGCTAAAGTCATCTGAGAGGAGGGAACCTCAACTGAGAAATTGCCTCCATAAGGTGAAGCTATATGGAAGCTTGTAGTGTGCTTTCTCTTAATTAGTGATTTATGGGGGAAGGCCAAACCCATTGTAGTTCACCCTTGGGCTGGTGTTCCTGGGTTCTGTAAGAAAGCAGGCTGAACAAGCCATGATAAGCCAGTAAGCAGCACCCCTCCATGGCTTCTGCACCAAATCCCTCTAGGTTCCTGCCCTGTTTGAATTGCTGTCCTGACTTCCTTTAATTAAAAAACAGTGATGTAGAATTGTAAGCCAAATAAATAAACTCTTTCCTCTGTAACTTGCTTTTTGGTCATGGTGTTTTATTGCAGCAATAGAAATCCTGACTAAGAATCCAGCAGGGCCTGGCACATAGCAGTGTATCTATTATAATGGCCTTGAGTAGAAGTCTTCAGAAGGCCTTAACATATAGAAGTTTACATATGGATTGGAGGGTGTCTAGCAGGACATAATAAATGGATATAGTGCAAGAGCAGGAGTGTCTTGAGTATAGATTTGTGCAAGTGAGTACAGCTAGAAGGTGTCACATTTCCTAAAGCTGGAGTTGCAGTGGTTGTGATCCTCCCAATGTGAATGCTGGATGCTGGGAATTGAACTCTTTCCTCATCAAGAACAAGTATTTTCTCCAGATTCTGGTTTTTGTTTTGTTTTTGTACCATCTAACTATTAGGAACAAGAAGAGATATTTCTACACCCATAGCAGCAGTGTTCAAGTTTCTATAAATATGACTTATGTTTGATGAGCGATTTTCAGGAAACTTAAAATCATTTTTTTTCTTGGCTGGAGAGACAGCCATGGGTGCTGGGAACTGAACTCTTATATTTTTGGTTGTGAGCCTAGCCTTTAATGGCTGAGCCATCTCTCCAGCCCTAAAATCATTTTTAAAACCATTTTTTAATTAGTTGATGGATTACTAACTCAGTTATGTTGACAGCCACTCCCCCAAAAAGAATCCAAAAGAGAAATGACAGAAATTGTTTTTAAGCCATGTAAGTATCCATTGAAAATTTATTATGCATTAGGAAGCTTAACCTAAAAACCAACAGCATAGTAAAAAGATATGTTATATCTGTTCATGGCAGAACAGGCTTCAAAATATATTTTCCTTTAAATGTATTCAGTCAATACATGATCCCTTATAAAAGTTGTATATATTTTTTCTGTCAATACCTTCATTATTTATAAATACAAGATTTACACAGCACCCCCATCAAAAAATTAAAATCCTTACAAATATCTACATGTTTTCATACCTATAAAACTTTCAAAGGAGTACTTTGTTGAAGATAGACCCAAGTTAATAGTCCATTTACTGTGCAGCAAAATATAAAATCTGTAGTTTTCTTTGTCCATAAAACATCTCAAAAATTAGCAAGACACTTATCATGAAACTGAGCTTCACTAACCCTCATATTATAGAAAGAAATTTGATGTGCACATTCCTAGGGGATTCAGAGAAACATACCAAGATACAGATTAGTCTAAAACAAACACATTCTACATTAACAGTTAAGGCAGGAGTATGGTAAGGAAAACAGAAGTAGAACAAGGAGACATAAGGAAGAGCACACAGTAACATATGAGTTAAATAAACTTAGAAATGAACTCCATTGCTATCTGTTACTCTCTCCCCTTTCAGCAATACTTAAAATTTTAAAACAAAATAATAAACAAAAACCTTTTCTTGAGTATACTTTGATTTCTTTGTTGCCACTAGAAAGCTTCATGATTGGTTGTTTTGCCTTGAGATAGAATATTAGTATGTTGCCAAGGCTAACCTCAATCAGGACACAAAGTCCAAGAATCTGAGCTGCTTGTTCAACATAATTTGAATTTTCTAAGAAAGATTTCCTTTATCTGAAAAAGGATCATTGATCAATATTAATAATGTTCATTTTCAAGAAGCTTAAGAAGTAGAGGAAATAAAGAGAAAGCAAAACTAGGTTTTCATCCAAACTCTGGACAAAGTCAGTAGATCCCTAATACCAAGTGACTCTTATCAACTCATCAACATTTACAGACTAAGAGGGAATGATTCACAGAAAGACAATGAAAGGAGGCAGTTAACACCATTGTCCCAATCTTCTACCAAAAAGGGCATAGAAAAATTGCTGTCACTCTTACTCTAGTTACTGAAGGGAAAGACCACCTTTCCTACCACAGACATGATTTTTCTATTAAAGTTTTAAAGTCTAGATTCTAAATAACCTTGAAGAATTTTCAATCTTTCCTAGAATATATAAAAAGAAAAAGGAAGAAGGAAGGAAGGAAGGAAGGAAAGAAAGAAAGAAAGAAAGAAAGAAAGAAAGAAAGAAAGAAAGAAAGAAAGAAAGAAGAGAGAATGGGAGTAAAGGAACAGAGAGAGACAGAAGAGTGAAGGGCAGAGGCATGGGAAGAGTAACTTATTAAACTTGGCCCAAAGGATGCTGCTAGCATCGCCCCTCCAGCACCATGAAGTCTCCACGTGGTGCAGCTTCCTCTATGGCTCTCAGAGATGGTGTCTGCATAATCTCCATTACTCCTGGGTTATAGTTCAGTGCACTGATTTCCAGGCTCTTCAAAGGAAAGCTCCCAGATGTTGCTATCTTGCAGTAATGGCTCAATGTCCTCATCACTGCCCTGTTCAGGGGGCGTGCTTAGGCTGCCACTGATGCTGTTGTTATGTTTTTGAACTCCACTGGTTTTACGATATTCAGGGATGAATAAGGCAACCAAAAAAGACATAAGAACTATACATGCTCCAAATAAAAATGGCGGGCCTGGGATGAAAGCTCCCTGATGGATTAAAAGAAAAAAATGAAGACAAAGTTTAGTTAAGGTTTTTTGTTTTGTTTTAAGACAGAATCTTGTGCTATTTAGAGTGGCCTTAACATCACAACCCTTTGCCAATATCCCCCCAAATGCTAGGATCAGAAGCATGCAATCCCATATCCAGCATGGTTAGGCTCTATTCTTAAACTCTAAATTAGTTTTGAATGATTTTTTTAAAAGCCACAATGCAGTTAATAGTTTTCTCATAAGTCTGTATATTTCATTAACCAAGGCAAATTCTAATAAAGTTTAACGTTTGGAAAATAATATAGAGTAACTAATCATTGCTTTTTATATCATTTCTAATTAATAGAACCTAACCACCGGGCGGTGGTGGCGCATGCCTTTAATTCCAGCACTTGGGAGGCAGAGGCAGGCGGATTTCTGAGTTTGAGGCCAGCCTGGTCTACAGAGTGAGTTCCAGGACAGCCAAGGCTATATAGAGAAACCCTGTCTCGAAAAACCAAAAAAGAAAGAACCTAACCAATAATGTCCAAAAGCAACAATTTTCTTTCTGTAATCTTTTCCTATGACCTCAGATCATGCATTTCTACATATGAACATTAGTAATTTCATGCTTATGCAGAACTCTATATTAAATGTTTCTGTTTCTCTTTTTAAAAATGAAAGCACATTAACTCAATTTTGAGCAGGTTTTTTTTTTTTTTAAAGACAGAGTCTCTTGCAGCCCAGATAGGCCTCAAATTTACGTAACCAAGAATGCACCTGAAATTAAGATCTCTGACCTTCTGAGGGCTAGAATTATAAGCATGCACCATCACACTTTTGAGTTTTGTACATTTTAGGCATACACCTACCAACTGAGCTACATTCTAAGTCCCTTTAGTTAGATTTTTAGGTAACTTCTTTTTAGATTGAATTTAGTCAGATAATAGCATACTATTCATAGTGACTATATAGGTGAAAAAAGAATGTAAAGTACAGATACATATTTTCTGATTCCAAGTAAAACGATAATAAACAGAAATTTAAAGCTACAAGATTATGCAATAATCAAATACAACCATTATTATAACACAGATCACCAAATTACCTGTAGGGGATCATCATCAGAATTCAACTTTGGGCCCAACTCACTCAGTTCAACATGGAACATATAGAATATGAAGCCATATAGTGCTGGCCCTAGGCCATTGCACAGCCCTCGTATTCCAGTTACGATCCCCTGGGCAACCCCTAAACAGCAACGAGAGGGATGTCAGTCTTCTTAGAAAAGTGCTTCAGCCTACAGAGCTGACCCAACATCTCTATCCTATTGTGATACACATATCTGACTGGACCAAGTCATTGCAGCTCAGGCTAATTATGTTATAGCATCTAATACGTCATTAGGTTTCATCATGATATTTTCATTCATTATACAAATGGTTTTATTTTGGATATACTATATTGAATAGGTTTACAAGGAGAAAAAAACTCAGTTTCTGAAATCTTTTTGGACTAGATCTACCATTTAATGGAAATAATAAAATATAATCCTTTATGAAGTAATTTAATTTTTTCTATGGATTAAAACTTCCTTGTCCCATTTAGTTGTTTATGTACAATAAAAAAAAAAAGTCCTTTCCTCAGACAGTTTAGAATACAAACAGGATCCTCCTGCCCTCGGGTTGTCGTCTGCAATCTTCCATCTCATGCAGACCTCCACTCAAAAATTCTGGAAGCACCAATTTCTAGATATCTCTACTTTCTAATATGGTAAGCAAAATATGAATATGAATATGAAATGTATATTTCTGTAAGTCAAAAACAGTCAAATTTAATAATATTCATACCAGCTAAGTTACTGCAGTTAATGGTGACACACAAAGGGTGTCACTTAAAGTCCATAAATCTAAGAATGAAATATATATATATACACATACATATATACATATACATATATACACATATCATGTATATATACATATAACAGCAAATTCATTATGTGGAAAAATAGGTATAATGATAATGAATATACTCTCAAATTTTAATTTTTATTGAAAAATTTAAAAGTCCTCTTAAAAGTTTAAAAAAAATTCCTTTTAGGGACAGAGGTCTAGCCTACTATATTCTAGGCACTGAGTTTGACACTGGCATAAAACAAAATCAAGCCACTATGTTTATATATGTTATTTTATGCATGTACACACACACACACACACACACACACACACACACACACACATGCATGCACGCACACATGCAGGCACATATAAGTTCTCTAAAATTCTCCATTTTCCTGTAACACAAATGAATATTACAATGAATATTTACAGTGAAATAAAAAATGAAATAAAATCTCCTACTTCCTGGCTAAAGTAAGGTGGGCCATTAGAAAATGGAGAAAAAGGGGTTAATTTTGGCATCAGAATTTTCTAAAAAAGAAAACAGGCAGAGGAAGAAGAAGTAACGTCTATTTTCTACACAGTAGTTCTAACTTATTTCATCTCTCCTTATATCCAAATACTAACAACCAAACATTTTTCTTCATCCTTTCAAAGATCCATTTCTTAAATTAAGCTTCTAAGACTCTGAATTATTTCAACTTAACTTTAGTAGATATTCCATTACCAATTTGCTATTAATAGAAATCTGCTGGAGTAAGATTATACACTGGTTAATCCTGATGGCAATATCGAATCAGAACTGAGACTTGAAACAGATCTTTGCTATTTCTAACTCTTACTAATGTAATAACCTGACTGGCTGAGTCTGGATTGAGTGTGAGCAAGGAGGCAAACAGAACTCTACTGACAAAATAAGCAGGTGCACTCTTAGGACAGGGGCCACTACTGTCAATTGCTATCACTATTGTGGGGAACGCATGATTTCATACTTCAGGGCAGAGAGGTTCCAGCTGAAGGCACAAATGCAAGGAGTACAAATCTCACCTTGCTGATCTGACTCTGCATTCCGAGAGATGAGGGCACTGACTGCTGGGAATGTAATGCTGGACATGGCAGCCACAGTTCCTGCTGCCCACATCATCCTGGAAAGATTAAGGGAAGCTTCAGTCAGGCTTTAAGATGCTTCTAGTCAATATGGTCAGTGGTAATAGTACAAATGCTTTGTAGTTTCTTCATTTCCATTATATTGATTTTTTTTCCCCTTTAAAGATAGATTTCCTGGGCAAGACATGGCTTTCTCAGTAATCCTAGCATCCAAAAGGTTCAGGTAGAAGTAGCCTGAGTTCAAGGCCAGCCTAGGCTACAAAGTAAGTCTCTGTGTGAAAGAATCCATTCTCTTACAACTGATCACAAGTTGCTTACTGCCATTTTCAATTGTAGGCTCAATAAAGTTCCTAAAAGAATGTCTGGGGTTTTTTTGTTTTGTTTTTACTTATTTGTTTTAAATAAATACCATATCTCTATCAACCTTCCTCTCACACACACCTCCTCTGACTTCCTGTCTTTCATAAATACCCTTGGGCTATGTGGTCTGTCAGCCTCAATACTGCTATCTGCTACCAAATGAATGAACAAAGACTGTATGCTTCAGATCTTAGCCCTTTCCTCAATTTGGGGAAAAATGTTTACGTGTGAGTCATAACAATATGAGAAGTAAAGTCTAAGGCTCTCATTGAGCTATATATTTCCTTGGGATAGTCTTTACTGAAAATGAAAAAAATCTCATTATCATAAAGTCTTTAACACTTAAAGCATTTTGACTAGCTAGATAACTGAACCAGAATTCACAGGATCCCACCTCCAACCCCTCAAAAAAAGAAGAGGACCAGCGAAGTTAATCTTAGGCAAAATGTAATACAGAACAAATGTTTCAAATGAAATTCAGCACTTCATATATCTTCTTCCCAACTAATCTCTATTGATATAGAACATTTCTAACAGCTCCACTTATGAATGCAAAGTAGAAACTAATTTATGTCTAATATGGAGACTGAGACTCTGCAGTATCCAGCAATCAGGTTCATAAGGAAACTTGCCATACCAAGAAAATAAAAAAAAAAAAAAATTAAAAAAAAAAAAAAAAAAAAGAAATTCAGGACTCTTTCTGTTCTTTTTTATTAATAGGCCTTAACTTGATCATTCTTTCCATTTACAGGAAGCTAAAATATAAATACTTAAAACTAACTTAGGATACTCACGTGACTTTGGAGAAGGCATTGGTGTTGATCACTGATTTATTTTATGATAGTTATATTACTAAGTTAAGTATACCAGCAATGCATGCTGTAATCTGTTGTTATTCAATGTCTTTTTGTTTTGATTATATATCGTATCCTGAAACTGTATAAATATGTTTAAGAAGTAGAATTATAGAGGATAACACTTCAGTGCTTACTTTTAAACCAGACATTTATATCACACCTCCTTCCCACAGGGCTTAAGGATCATCCGAAGAGAGGAAAGGGGAAACATTTTAAGAGTGAGAGGTAGTGCAGCAGTAAAACAGTATTTGCCAGACGTGACAGCACTGTTGCACACATGAACTCACACCAAGACCTGCAAAAGACCTAGTCTGCCAAAGTACGAGCATGGATGGAGCTCATGAAGTCTCATCCCAATCAGAAGGGCTAACTGACACCTGACAGCTTCTGGGGAAAGGGAGTGGGAACATCGATCTTCTTTAAAGATGTGGCCCATGAGGAGCTACTCATGTTCCAGTAGATGTCCTACACTTCCGCACAGAGAAATAGTACCAAGTGGACATAGTGATTTAAAAGCAAAAGATCATATGAAGTAAGGGAAAATGGTAATGGACATAGAGGAGAAATTAGAATGGAGGGAATAGAGAATATATCTAATCAAAACATATATACATGTTATGCTCAAACAGTTAAAAGAGAACGTGGACACAAAGTCATCTGGTGGCTCATATCTATAATACCAGTATTCAAAAGGCCTAGGCAGAATTACTACAAGTTTAAGACCAGCCTGGGCTACAATACATGACTGTTTCAAAAACCAAATATAAACCCACTCCCCTGCCCCCCAAAAAAAAACAGAAAAGAAGGAAAGAGAGAGAGGAGGCGAACAGAAGAGAGAAAGAGATCTTGAGCTCATGAGAACTTTATTAGAGGGTTGGTAGATGATAACACACATTCAATTAAGCAACGACTCCAGATTTAGTAAGAATCTTTATAGGTCATATCAAATCATCTAGTTCCACTCTTGTCCATGGGTGAAATGTTCAATACATCTAACTAATGAAATAACCCTTCTTTTAACAAAGTTAAATGATTTTTGCTCCTCTAAGGCTCATCACATCTATTAATTCAGTCTTTTTGTTTGTTTTGATAATATGTGAATTAGGAGAGGCTTACCAGGCCTGAGATCCAAAACCATACCAGGCAAGCTGGAGCATCTGAAAACCCAAGCCAAGGAGGACAGTATTCTTATTCCCTAGTGATCTCATCAATTTGCTAAGGAAGACTGTCTGTAAAGGAAAGAAGACAACTCTGAGAAGCCATGTGAGCACACAAGAATTTGATCGCAATCTCAAATTCAGAGTATAAGCTCTTTTAGTGAAGTCTACTCGCTGATGGCCAAGGACCTTTAAGGGAACACTGACAGTCTATGATCCCTAAGGTCAGGCAGTGATAAATCTTCAGAAATAGAGTTTCAGGAGCTCTAGTGCTGACCAGGGTTTGAAGCTTTTGACCTTCTTCCAGAGAAGCCATCTAGCTGGTTCTCTGCTAGTACCTCTCAAAAGGTTAATACAGTTGCACTCCAGTTATCATGACTGAAATGACTACATCTTAGTCTTCTTTGGAGAATGTCAACAAGCACTTAATGCTCAGCAGTTAACAATTTCACAAAATTAAGAATGATATGAGCTTTAATATATATTGTTAAATACAACTTGTAGAGACAGTATGAAAATGAAGATAAGACACCTAAAGACAGCTAAAGTTAATATAAAAAACAAATGAAAATCACAATAAACTTGGACATTTAGCCTAACTTGAATTTGTGGATATAGCAAAACAAAAACAGCAAGGAACAGTCTTTGCTTGCACGCATTCCCAACAGCTTTGTCATTCTTTCATTTGGTAGGACAAGTTAGTTTCCCAGACTTCTCATTTCCTCTGTATAGAGTTAATCACAGAAGAATATGAAGCTTGGCTTAGATGCCATTTCAAAGGAACAAACCTCCAGGCAATCCACAAAGGCTGCACTGAATGCTCCTGAAAGACAACAGAACATATACCCTTGCCTTTCTGGATTGACAATTGTTAATAGGTTGGAAAGTGTTTACTGCTATTCACTCGCTGCATATATTATAATGTACTGATTCTTATTTGTTTAGTCCTGGAGATAGCAGGATCTGGAAAACATATACTTCTATCTAACTTTTGCCATTAAGGAAACACTGGAACACATTCCTCTGGTTAATTTTACAGCATCTTGTTATTTTTCCTTTAAAACACTTTTTTTTAATTTATTTTTTATTGGGTATTTTATTTATATTTCAGATGCCATCCCCTTTCCCCATTTCCCCTCCCTAGAAAACCCCTATTCCATCCCCCCTTCTCCTTTTTGCTTTTATACAAATTTTTTTTAATGTTAATCAAAGGCTTTATAAGTTTGGTAATGCTCAATATCAATACAATCAGAAGTGTAACCCAATACCCAACCTAGATATATCAACTATCTTTGACTGGTGGAGACATGTGAACATCCACCTCCATGCTCCCTCCTACCCCCCTCTCTCATCACCTAGCTCCTCCTTTCCTTCTCCTTTACCTCTTCCTCTCCTTCTCCCCCTCCTCTCCTTCTCCTCCTCCTCTCCTTACTTCTCCTCTTCTTACTCCTCCCATCTTAGCTCCTCCTACATATCACCCTTCCTGTTAAAATATAACTTTTCTCTCAAAATACAATTAGAGCATAACTATACCAATTTGGGTCAGTAAGGTGCAAGATAGACCTAATACCCAGTCCATCATTTTGTTGACTAAACAGAACCTCTGTCATCTCTCCTAACTAAAAGACTTAGTTCTGAACCTGGCTTTTTTCTTGGCTTTAGAATGAATATCAGCTGAAAACCATCCTCTCAAATCTTTTAATACCTATTTGTTCCATGTTTGTACACATGTCCCAGAAAGTACATGAAGGTCAGAGGATAATCTTCAAGAATCAGTTTTCTCCTTCTACTGTGTAGATTCTGGAGCCTGAACTCAGGTCAGATACTTGCTTGGTGACAAGTATCTCTTGCTGAATCATTTCACCACCCCCTTAATCTAGCTGTTTTGGAAGTATGTAAGAAGAGTTGATCCAGAACAAATTACAAACAACATTCTAATGAAATTTGTATAAAGTTCTACTGAATCCTGAGGACCCAAATAGTCTGTGAATGACTCAGTTTTGTGTGTTGGGTCCCTGTCAGCTACCTGAATTCAGTGAGGTTCTCTACATGAGCTAGATGCATCCTAGCAAGAGCTAAGTAGCTGAGGCAACAGTTTGGAGGAACTCTTAGAAACTTGTATCCCTGACTTATAGATCTGAGGTTATCAGGATTGAAGGAAAAACAACAACAAGTTTGCCTCTTTAACCTATGTGTTAAAAAAAACAAAAAACTCACCTGAGCCACAATGGACAGAATTCCTACCATAGCTATGAATGCTACAATTTTCACAGATCCAAAACCTATAACCTGTAAAAACAAAAGCAAAATGAAACAAAAAAAAAACACTTTTGTAATACAGGTATTAGAGATATAATTAATAAGAAATGATAGGAAAAATAACTGAGGAAAGTTCACAAAAATAGTAGAAATTAGGACAGAGAAACTGAAAAAAACCCTATAATTTATATTTAAATATGACATAAAATAGTTGTAATTAGTAGGAATGAATTGTGAATTTTTTAAAAATGTTATTATGCCTGATGTTTAGTATTTCCTCTCTTAATTAGTCTATCTCAGTTTGGAGTCAATGAAATCATACAATAAAGAAAGTGTAAAAGAAAGCAATTTGACTTTTAATGTTGTCAAAGCAGAACTGGACTATCAGTGAAGTCAGTGGCTCTTGGGTCTGGTTGTATTTTAAATTTATGTGGGCAACAGAGAAAATGACAGAAGGGAAGGAAAGGGGGAAGAACAATAGGATGCCAGAACCCAATGAAGACCAATTACATCAGACTTTGAGGTATGGTCTTAAGATAAGTGTGCTCTAAAAATCTCCCGTGAAATTCTAAGTAAGCAGCTGAGTCTGACTGGCAACTGACTTCTAAAACTCCAATTATAACAGTAACTATGAAATAACTAATACTTCTTAAAAAAACATTACTTTGTCCTCTACTAAAATTCTATAAAATATAGGAAAATACATTAAAAATAAATTTATACAGGTTTACTTCATAAATATCTTCCTCCCAATCACAATTAGACAATGAAAATTTTAGGGTTAGAACCTCTGACTTTTCTATTACCACCTCATATTCAATTACAAAATTTAAACTGGTGGGGTAGTTCGTGCCTCTAATTTCAGCACTTAGAGAGGTGGAGGCAGCCTATTATTATCAGCTTTATTCACTAAGACATGGAAGCAAAACCAACAGTGACCTTGTCACAACTATAGATTCAACAGTGCTAATGTATAAAAGTATATAGACTCATAAAATGTACCATATGAGCCACTTTGGTACCTACTGTATACCAAAGAGATAATGACAGCTCTGTATCTTCTCTTAATTTGGTTCAATCTAAACCCTATTTTAGAAAAGGGTCTCAGAGTCAGACTTGATGGTGGATGACTTTAATCTCAGCACTTGGGAGACAAAGATAGGTAGACTGCTCTGAGTTCGATCTTAGTCTAGTCTACACAGTAAATTCTATGCCAACTAACTATACAGTTTCAAAAGCCTCAGACTGTTGTTTCTGATAATTCTCTCCACTAAAGGAACTTTTGCATAGTAGATGTCTTATTATATTGCCCACACTGTTCTTAAACTCTGATATAAGCAACACCCCTGCCTCAGCAAGAAGCTAGGCATCGTTATACATACCTGTAGTTCCAATTACTTATGAGGCCATCACTGAAATCACTGAATTATACAATGTCCCTGCTTATAAAGTCTCTAGAAACAATGGTTTCCTCAATTTATCTTAGAAAAATCCCAATCTTTGATATTCTACATGTTGAAAGGCTTCTAGAGACCTGCTACTCACCTGCCTGAGATAGAGAAAAAAGCTTGAATACTGCCCAGCTTCAGGAAGGTAT
The DNA here is from genome assembly GCA_030674055.1 of Rhabdomys pumilio. Classification (NCBI taxonomy): domain Eukaryota; kingdom Metazoa; phylum Chordata; class Mammalia; order Rodentia; family Muridae; genus Rhabdomys; species Rhabdomys pumilio. The sequence goes on along the minus strand of JANHMN010000006.1, from coordinate 238,586 downwards.
GAGAGAAACACTGTGATGCAGATGAGTAAGACAGTAGAATCTTTTCCAACTTTCTTTAATGACTGGGAATAAGCAGAAAGAAAAACCACACATGTCAGTGTTCTTCTGATACCTACTTCACTATTTTCATGTATCTTCTATAAGAGAACCTTAACATCCTATAAACAGATCATGAAAAATTTCTACACAACTAAGAAAATTTGATTTGTAAAGTAATTTCTTTTAAGTAATTTTAACTACAAGGTTTTCTTTCTTTTTCTGACACAGGGTCTCACGTAGCCAAGGCTGGCCTCAAACTCATATGAAGCTGAGAATGACCTTGACATTCTGATCTTCCCTTCTGCCTCTTCCATGGTTTTCATTACACATGAATTCACTCTAGTCTTCAAAAACTGTTGACATTCAAGTTGCCCGCAACCAAAAAGACAATTAGTAAGTTCTAAAACTTTTATTGCTGAATGACAAGTGTCACAGAACTTTTAGGTCACCATAAAACGCAAAACAACTAATGTCTAATAAAACCTTGCTACATAAGACATTAGACCAGTTAACTTACACATGTTAACTAGAGTCCTTATAGCTGCCCTGAAAAATAAGCCATAGTAGTTCTGCTTTACAGAGAAGTTTCTACATGTCACTTGATCACAAGGCAAAAAAGGAGAAAAATTACTTGCAAGTTTTTTACCCATTCCTGCTTCCTTTCCCCAACTCCTCCCCCACCATTTTGACAATATAACACACAAGAGGAACAGGCAAGATCTCCAGGAAATAATCTGAGTGATCGTTTTAGAAAATAATTTCAAGGGATTTGGGAAGATGATTCAGTTGATAAGTGTCTGCTATACAAGCAAATGAAACCAAGTTTGATTTTCAACATTCACAAAAAAGCTACAACCCTAGTACTTGGGAGGCAGAGACAGAAAGATCCTTAGAGTTTACTGGTCAGGTCGTCTTGCAAGTTTAATGAGCTCCAGATTCAGTGGAAACTGACTCAAAAACTAAGGCCAACAGTAATAGAGGAAGACAGCAGATATCTACCTGTGGCCTACACAAGCTCACACAACCCGGTTTACAACTGTTTTATATACATAGGTGTGGCAGGGAGAGAGAGGGGGGTAGAGATATTTATTCTAGTATATTTTCTGCTAGTATGATATACTTCCTAATACCTCCCTCTCCAACCATCTTCATTCATTCACTTAAGTGATAAAAACAACCATGTCATTGAGGGTAACCTTTTGTCTGATGATTTACACAGCTTAATTGCTAAGTCTACATGTTTCTCAGTCTCTTAGCCCCTTACTTGTAATTAATGTTTTTCTATTTTTACTGTAAAAGAAATAAACTATTGTGAATCCTTCTTAGAGAAAAGAGACATATAGGAAATAATTATTTTCATGTCTTAATTTACCGCAAAAGGGTCCGCTTGTTTCCAAGAAATCTGAGCTCCCCAGGAAGCAGGTCTAATTTTCTCTGGCAGAGATTCTGGAACTGCCACCAAAATGAAGCAGATGTCTAGAAGAGCCACCACTGTGGCTACTAGCACAACAAGACTGTCTCCATAATTTGCAGAGAGGTATGCCCCAATGGCTGGGCTGCTAACCAGACTAGCTGCAAAGGTGGCTGAAACCTGTGGGAAAAAGTACAATCACTTAGGATCCTAACAGAAACATCAGTGGAGAGAACATGCTCTCTAGAGCCCACACAATGCAGATACACAGCTGCATAGCTGCAAGTATCCTCTCGTTTTGTTTTTTAACTTATTTTATGATTAAATATCTAAGCACCATATACATGCCTGTTACCCACAGAGGTCAGAAGAACTGAAATTATGGTTGGTTATGAGCTGCCATGTGGGTTCTGGGAATCAAACCTGAATCCTCTATAAGAACAACTAACTGCTCTTAACTGCTAAGCCATCTCTCCAGTCCTTTCTCTTGGTTTCAGCAAGACAAATATGTTCCAAATAAATTTTAAGAATTAAAAAGCAATTTTGCTTAAAAATGTATTCTCATCCTGTTAACTAAGTGAAGATACGCTGTGGAGCAATGATTAAAATATAATAGAAATTAACACTGTAGAAACTCTCTTCATAAAACATTCACTGTTATTGTTTGTTTAATTGGAAAACTGACATGTGCAAAAAAGAGCATGAAAAGAAAATCTTGGTTTCCTGAAGGAGTTTCATGCAGTGGAACCAGTTTGAGCTTATCCATGACTAGCCTACAAATAAATGAGACTCAGACTATGGTTGACTGTCTTAGAACTAAATAAGACTCAGGTTATTTTATTTG
>JANHMN010000006.1:209681-236282 GCA_030674055.1 Rhabdomys pumilio | reverse complement strand
GGGGGGAACCCCTAATCTACTTTTCCAATTGCTGGCCTGACTACCCCCCCAGCGGTATACCCCAGATACTTGCTGTTCCCCTGGCCACTGCTGATTGTCCATCTCTCCTCTCATAGTGCCTTTCATGGTGTAGATTAGGAGTTACCCCCCACTCCCAGTAATTGTCAAAGCCAAATAAAATAACCTGAGTCTCATTTAGTTCTAAGATAGTCAAGGATAAGCTTAAATTGGTTACACTACAGTTTCAGAAAGGAAAACATATTTTAATCTAACCTGAATATTAAAAATGTCCTTTAGAATTTAATGAACACATCCTGAAAATAATTAGCAGTAAATTCTCTGTAAGATAGGCTGTAAGGAGGTTACTGGCAAAGGTCCTAGGTCTGAGATAAACCCAGTTGCCTACTGCTGAGCTGCAGGAGCTGAACAGATCATACTTCAGAATTACACTGTATTAGCTGAGGTGTTCACTTACTGGCTTCTTGCCAGGTCCCATGAGTAAATACTAATCCTAACTGCCATTTTACAGCAAGGAATTGAGCTGGGGATTAAGTAATTAATCGAATTAAGTGAAAGTCACTTCTGGTGACTATTATCCTTTCCATAATCAGCACAGAAGCACTGTGAATTATTTTTCCACTGACAGCAAAACATAAACAGCTAGTAACATTCCATCATAAGTAAAAGATAAATGGGGCTAGCAGGATGGTTCAGCAGCTAAAGGTGCTTACTGTTCAGGTCTGGTGTCTGGCCCTGGAAGGGTATCCTGGTTCTTGGGTTGTGGGTGTTTGTCCACGCCCCCAGAACTCAGGGCCCTGACACTCAGTCAGGTGGAGGGCATGATTAACAGGTCTCCACCTCCAAAGATTTAAATATTAATGAGTTATCTAAAGGCTGGGGAATGCAGCTAATTAAGTTATTCCCTCCCCTCTTCCCCCTCCCTATTTAAGCCAGCCTTACCCTGGCTTTTTGGGGGCATGCACCATCTAGAACCATCCATCACGCCATGAACAATAAAAGCTTTGGATCCCTTGGACTCTACATGTCTCCTGGTCTTGTCGCCAGGTTTCCAGCCTTTGGAACCAGACCTCCTCGTGTATGTGGGACCAGCCTGCCATCCTGTGGCTGGAGTTGAGGACTTCCCAAATGCCCCGCACGTGAATGCACACACACATAGAGTAAATAAATGCCAGAAAAGATAAAAAAATTAACCTTAAAAAAAAAAGTCTAACCAATCAGAGCTTATATAAAGAATGTGCGTCAACCTTACATCTTCCATTAAAATGTACAAGTTTTATGTTTTCATGTATGCATTAATATTCTATAGTTTAATAACATTGCAGGGAAGTTAGTATGTCCATAGGCATTTCCCATGATTGAAAAGATGGAACAGAAAGATGCACTATGAGGTACAGAGTTTTGGTGCTTTTCACAGCTCTGATGGCTAACACAACCCACCTAGAATGTGACCTTCTGCACTTCTGACCCAAAAAATGCTTCTGCTGATATTTTCAAATAGTTCTTTCTTCCCCTTTGTTGTTAGGAGCCATAATAGGACAAGCTAATAATTGGCAGATGATCATCCTGAAATGCTTGCCTCGGATTATTATATAATCTGCGACAAGTGTGCCCCATTAGCAAGGCTGTAGTGGATGTGATTTTAGGAAAGATTCCTGCTATTAATATGCTTTTCCCATTATTATTATTATTATTAGACATTTGCTACTATCACTAAGCAATAGCACACCCCTTTGTAGCAGATCTCTGCAGACCCACGAAGATGTACTGTCTTGTAATGATACTATATAGACAAATAGATGACTTCTTAAGTCTTAAGATGATCCTATAAGAATTCCTAAAATTATATCAATGATTATTAAGCTCTTTTATATCGGGACTGCTATTAAGTCCCTCAGGCATAGTCGAAACTGCAAAGAGAACTCTGCCAGTCTCCTGAGTGTTATCAGTTAATTGCCCCTAGACCTTCTCCTGCTTAGAGCACATTCCAAGAGGTCATAAAACCATTAACCTAGGTCACTAGAGGTTATCCACAATTTATTATAGGTACCAGGACAGAAGAGAAAATATTGCCTGGGTTATCTATACAAAACTTCACTAATTTATAGTTTCAAACTTTCTGCGAACCTGTGGAGCTAGACAGGTGATGAATGTCTAGTTAGATAATTACTCCTAATGGATATTCATGTAAACGTTCTGTGTTGTAAACTTCTATTTCAATTTATGACTTGAATTTTGGTGTGAACTTGTGATGAACTTTGTAACATGTGATCATGTACTTTGAATGGTGTATAAATACTGAAGACAAAGAGTTGAGGTAGCTAGCAAGTTATGAATCAATTAGTTAGTTAAGACCCCGTCGCCCTTTCCTTTGCCCCTGTCTAGAGTTTTTCTCCCTTAGAATCTTTACTTTGTTAGAATCTTTTCTTCTTCCCCACTCAGGACCTTTCCACGTTTCCCCTCAGACAGCTTTCATAGAATACTTTTTACACTTAATAAACTCTATAGCAACTTTTCTAAGTGTCTTTTCTTCCTGTGACCCAGCCGTAAGTTAGAGCCCAGCAGTTCCTGCTGAGATAGAACAAAGGCTGCGTTGCCTAATCCTCTGCAGTTTAGGCTACAGGTGTTAATCACCCTAGCCTGCAGTCTCTTACCCTCAGAAGAAGTTTTTAGGATAGCACAAAACTATTTACTTAACCCCTTGCTGGTCTTAAGGCTGGGATACCAGTGCCAGTTTCAGGCCACAGGATCTCTGACTGCAGACTAGCTACAGTGACAGCATTGGGGCTACCTCGAGAAGAACCGGACGGTGGGAGGAGGAGAAGAAAGAAGAAGAAGCTGCATCTCTCTCCCCCTTGCCACCCCAAGCCAGGGCTGGGTGGAGTGGCCCCCGGCACTTTGTAACTATAGTATCATTGTCATGCTGAGAAAATGAAACTGTATAATATCAAATTATCAAAAATAAATAAATGCCTCCTATAACTTTTGATATTTATTCAACAACTATCGGCCAAGTGAATAGCCTTTTTCCCCCTATAGTTTTATGTCTCAAATGAGTGCCTGAGACACATTGTTGAGATCTTCACATTTCTCAAATCTATTTCTGATATTATTTTAAACCTCAATTTCCAGTCAAGTTTTAATAAAATGGTAATTATTACTCTAGTTTTCTAGTTTTTAGAAAGTCTGCAAGCTGGGCATTAGGATGGATGCCTGCAATCCTAGCCCTCTGAAAGCAGAGGGAGGAGGATCTAAAGTTCAAGATACTTACTGAATTTGAGACAGGTCTCAAAGTAACAAAAATTTCTAAGACAGGTAAATTACTAAACACTCATAATACCAGCCTTCAAGAGACTATGAAAGCAAGATTCTAAGTTTGAAGTCAACTTGGCCTATATGGTTTTGTTTCAAAACAAACAAACAAAATAAACAAACAAAAGTTTACTATCTTACCCATCCATAAGCAGTACTTCTTTCATGCTCTTGAGTGAAGTCAGCTACATAGGCAAAAATTACAGAGAAAGTGACTGAGAAGACTCCAGATACAGAAATCATGCCAAAATACCACCTATAAAAAGATTGTTTTAAAAAGAATATAATTAATGATATTATCTTCTACCAATTGAAAGACTATTTAAATAACCCAAGAGAGTTTTGCAATCAAAGTAAAAGATAACCATGTAAATATTATACCCTAATGAAAATAAACTCAGGTATCTGTATATATATATACTTAAAGGCAAATATAAGATTAACTGGAATTTTGACAATAGTGAAAGGAGTGCATATTGGCAGAAAAAGAAAAATGCAAAAAAAAAAAGAATGAAAGAAGAATAAAAGTTTTAAATAAAAAGGAAAGAAGAAAAGAAAAAGCTAGCTTGAGGCCTAATGAAAATTACAAGTCTTTACAAAATTGAAAAACAACCCGTAATAATTTTAATTAAACATTATTAGCTAATAAAATTTTAAAAAGGAGTGAATACATGAAACTAGAAGGAATGAGGTAAAATTATTTTCAGATGACATTAATATACCTAGACAAAAGACTGGCAACATGAATAGAATAATTTAAATCAGCAAATAGAAGTTTTTTTTTTAAAAAAATCTCTCACTAGAAAAGCATGACATGTTAATATTTTGCAAAAATTAATTATGTGGTAGAAGATAAAATTATTATGGTAGAAAACAAATTTACAAATATTAACAAGAATTCTTGATAACCATATGAATGTATTTTCTCGTAGGTAGAGCATTTCAGCACCAGGAATATTTGCCAGAGACCAGCCCCGGCATTCAGGTACAGAGGTGGGGCACTGCTAGGATGAAGGCCAAAGGCTGACGACTTATGGACATGTAACTCTCTTACTGTTCTGGTGGCCAGAAGCTGACAGCTTCTGGCAACTTAACTCTTACTGTTCTGGGGCCAAAAATGACTTTTGGAATTTTCATAGAGAAAGAAAAATAAAGAACAAAAGTCAGGTATGCACACGTACGCATGTGTGTACACAATGGCTGGGCCTGACCATCTGTTTCATCAATTTCACAAGTACACATGCATACTTATATACATACACATATACCTACATATGCATGCATGTACACATATAGACAGATATATACATATAGACATACTGTACACACATATAAACAGACAGACATATATGCATTTGGTGAATGGTAGATATATTCATATATATTTGTATGAATATATACAGCCACCCTATATTTCTTCTCTCTAAACTTCTTATACCTTCTTAGACAAAAGTTCTTTATAAAATCACCTCATGGATAAAATGTTACACAAAGCAGTAATTACAGAATGATATTGATAGTAAGTTCAAAGTAGTACTTCATTCTATATATTATAAGTTCATTATAATATTATAAGCTCATTATAAGTTCAAAGCAACAGTTTCACATGGCCTTGCTTTTATATCATAGTACAAATCTGTGGCTTCATCCTTGGATCTGACCTAGAATGAATGTTTTTCCTTGATCATAAATCTGTCCCAAGACTATTTTTCTTCTTGGTGCAATTTATGAAAGCTCATTGTATCCCTTATTATGTAGGCTTTACTTACTATCCTATAAGGAGGAAACACATTCTATTCTTGATTCTAACTATATTATATCTTTCAGGCAAAACAACTAAAACCATTTCCTTAAACTTTCTTCTTGGAAAGGTCATCCAGAGACTGCACCACCTGGGGATCCATCCCATATACAGTCATCAAACCCAGATACTATTGTGGATGCCAAGAAGTGCTTGCTGACAGAAGCCTGACACAGCTGTCTCCTGAGAAGCTCTGTCAGAGCCTGACAAATACAGAGGCAGATGCTCACAGCCAAGCATTGGACTGAGCACAGGGTCCCCAGTAGAGAAGTTAAAGAAAGGACAGAAGGAGCTGAAGGGGTTTGCCACCTCATAGGAAGAACAACAATATCAACCAACCAGACTCCCGACCCCAGAGCTTCCAGGGAGTAAACCACCAACCCAAGAGTACACATGAAGCAACAGCCACATATGTAGCATAGGATAGCCTTGTTGGGCATCAATGAGAGGAGAGGCCCTTGGTCCTGTGAAAGCTGAATGCCCCAGTGTAGGGGAATGCTTAGGGCAGGGAGGCGGGAGTCGGTGGGTGAACACCCTCACAGAAGCAGGGGGAGGGGGGATGGGGGTTTGCAGAGGGGAAACCAGGAAAGGGGTAACATTTGAAATGTAAATAAAGAAAATATCCAATTAAAAAAAGGAGGAAAAAAACCTTTCTTCTTAAAATTATTTTAATCAAATCAGGAATTTGATAAAGTCATTAATTCATCTAAACAGCATTAATTCATCCAAGTTCATCTTTACGTTGATCTGAAGAAAATTTGCCCAATAGGGTGGGCTAATGCCCAGGAATCACTAGGCTGTATAATAGTGGCAGGAAAGGCATATCAGCAGTGAGAAGCAATAAAGTCTCTGGGCTGTGCCTCTCCAGAGTGCACCCACTGAAGCCATGTAAAACAGTGGGCCATCTCGAGGAAACTCATTTGCTTTGCCATAGCCTTTCCTAGATGGCTTCTGTCAAATACTAGCTAAGATACTATTCCATGGTCTAAAAAAACCTAAAATTAAAACAAGGGGGAAAAAAGAAGCTTGAGAAAATCCTAACTCCTCTAAGACAATTAAATCATCTGTATTCATTATACTGAAAGAGAAAAATTGATTAAATTCACATCATGTTTTAGAATAAGCTAATGGTCTTTATAGACTGTAGAAATGAAATAATGCTCATTAGTGCCACAATGCAATCAGATGACAAAAACAGTACATTCACAAAGTCAGCCAAGCCACAGTGGTGAGGGCAGAAATTGTCAGCACACTTTCAGCACTGACCCCCTACAACTGACATCATGACAAACCTGCTGCTCTTACAGACACCTTGAATTTCTTCAAGTAAAGTCGTTTATTTTGAAATGGTTAAAGAGTATTCTGCAGATTAAGGTAAAGGCTGAGTTCATAAATGATTGGGATTCAAGTGTTTTAAATTTTTTTTCTCCTCTTAGAATTCTGCATGTATATGATGAGCTATCCTAAGCTTAGGACCCAAATATAAAATAGAAATTATTCATAGTCTATATATAATCCTTATACACATAGTCTAAAAGTCGTTTTATACAATATTTGAAATTGAAAAAATTTTTCATTTTTTTTAAATACCTGTTCATTATGAGGTAAAGTTTGTATACATTTGACCCAGTCATAATTGTGTTACATCAGGGCTCAAAAACACTGGGATTATTTCATATTTTTGAATATTTGGATTAGGAACAGTGGCCAACATAATTTTATTTACATAGGATTCAAAACACACCAGTGTGATAGTGAAGAGTTCAGCAACTCACCATGGGCTAATCCTCATTAGTGGGATAGGGAAGCAGGTAAAGAAGACCGTGCCAAGGAGAAAAGGCTTCCTGCCCCAGACATCAGAGAGAGCGCCTATGAGTGGAGCACTCAGAAAAGAGAGCAGGCCCTAAGAATAAACAAAACAAAGGTTAGATTTAAAATGGAATCCCTCGATTACTTATAATCTTTTCTTTCTACATCTATTGGCTTTAATTCCTCTTAATTCTCAAAAAAGTAACATGTGACACTGAATGAGGAAGAAGGAAAAGAATCCAACTTTAGATACTCCCACCACCTCTCCTTCCACCTTCATCAGACCTGCTGATCCAGAAGCATACAGCATAGATTCCCTTCCCGCTCCCATCTTCCTTGCCTCCAGAATCTTCTGAAATACCCCCAGCTGTTCTGAGCCATGTGCTATCCTCACTGCACCCTCATTCTCCCGCTACCTCTCAAACTACCTGACCTGCTGATCTGGAAACATACAGCCCAAGGATACCCATCAGAGGCTTGCTATACCAGGATCATCAAGGTTAGGTTGCCTCCCAATACCTACTACAACAGGAACATCCAGAGACTAAAGCCATCAAGATGGCTAAAGCCTTTGAAAGAACACAATCAACAAAATACAGGATCATATGATACCTTCAGAACATAGCTACCCAACTACAGCAGGCCATGGATATCCAAACATAACCAAAGCACAAGAAAATGACCTTAAATCCTATCTTGTAAAGATGATAGAGATCCTTAAAGATAAAATAAATAAGTCCATTAAAGAAATACAGGAAAGGGCTGGAGAGATGGCTCAGAGGTTAAGACCACTGATTGTTCTTCCAGAGGTCCTGAGTTCAATTCCCAGCAACCACAGGGTGGCTCACAACCATCTGTAATGGGATCTGATGCCCTCTTCTGGTGTGTCTGAAGACAGCGACAGTGTACTCACATACATAAAAAAAAAAATTAAAAAAAAAAGTTTAGAAATACAGGAAAATACAATTAAACAGGTAAAAGAAATAAATAAAACTGTTCAAAACCTGAAAATGGAAATAGAAGCAATAAAGAAAACACAAACTGAGGGAATCCCGGAGATGGAAAACTTAAGGAAGGGAACAGGAACTAACAGAATACAGGAGATGGAAGAGAGACTCTCAGGCATAGAAGATATAATAAAAGAAATTGATACATCAGTCAAAGAAAATGTTAAAGCTAAAAAATTCTCGACACAAAACATCCAGGAAATCTGGCATACCGTGAAAAGACCTAACCTAATTATAGGAATAGAAGAATGTGAAGAGTCCCAGCTCTAAGGCTCAGAAAATATTCTCAACAAAATCACAAAAGAAAACTTTCCCAATCTAGACGAATAAGAAAGTAAGGGTTGAGGCTTAATAGTGATGTCTTTGTGTGTCAAGTTGACAAGGGGTCAATTGTACTGGTTCACTTTGTGTGTCAACTTGACAAAAGCTTGAGTTATCACTGAGAAAGGAGCTTCAGTTGAGGAAATGTCTCCATGAGATCCAGCTCTAAGGCATTTTCTCAATTAGTGATCAAGGGTGTGGTGCCATTTTTGGGTGGTAGCATCCATGGGCTTGTAGTCTTGGGTTCTATAAGAAAGCAAACTGAGCAAGTCAGGGGAAGCAAGCCAATAAGAAACATCCCTCCATGGCCTCTGCATCAGCTCCTGCATCCTAACCTGCTTGAGTTCCTGTCCTGATCTCCTTTGGTGATGAACAGCAATTTGGAAGTGTACACTAAATAAACCATAAAAAAAGAAAACTTTCCCAATCTAAAGAAAGAGATGCCTATAAACATAAAAGGAGCTTAGAGAAGAGGAATTATACTAGACCAGAAAAGAAAATCCTCCCACCACATAATAATCAAAACACAAAATCTACAGAACAAAGAAAGAATACTAATAGCAGCAAGGGAAAAAAGTTAGATAACATACAAAGGCAGACCTATTGGAACTGCACATGACTTTTCAACAGAAACTCTAAAAGCCAGAAGCGTCTGCACCTTGCAACCTCTAAAAAAGCACAGATGCCAACCTAAACTCAATCACCATAGATGGGAAGAAAAAAGTATTTCAAGGCAAACTGAATTTAAACAATATCTATCCACAAACCAAGCCCTGCAGAAAATACTAGAAGGAAAACTTTAACTCAAGAAGGATAACTACATCTAAGAAAACATAGAAAATAAGTAATTCCATGCCAGCAAAAACAAGGGAAGTGTACACACACACACACACACACACACACACACACACACACACACAAACACACACTACCACCATCAACATCAAAACATCAAAATAACAAGTAACAATCACTGGTCATTAATATCTCTCAACATCAATGGACTCAATTCCCCAATAAAAAAAACCCACAGGCTAACAGAATGGATGCAAAAACAGGATCCATCATTCTACTGCATACAAGAAATACACCTCAGCAATAATGATAGACATTACCTCAGGGTAAAGGGCTGGAAAAAAAGTTTTCCAAGTAAACAGACCCAAGAAGCAAGATTGAGTAGCCATTCTAATACCTAATAAAATAGACTTTCAATCAAAATTAATCAAAAGATACAGGGAAGAACACTCCATACTCAAAGGAAAAATCTACCAAGATGATATCTCAATTCTGAACATTTATGCCCCAAATGCAAGGGCACCCACATTTGTAAAAGAAACACTGCTAAAGCTTAAATCACACATTGAACCTCACACCTTAATAGTCGGAGACTTCAACACCCAACTCTTACCAATAGACAGGTCATCCAGACAAAATCTAAGCCAAAAATTAATGAAACTAACATGCATTATGAGTCAAATGGACTTAACAGATATCTACAGACTATTGCACCCAAACACAAAAGAATATACCTTCTTCTCAGCACCTCACAGAGCTTTCTCCAAAACTGATTATATAGTCAGTCATAAAGCAAGCCTCAACAGATAAAATTGAAATAACACTTTGCATCTTATCAGAACACTGTGGATTAAAGCTGGTCTTCAACTACACAGAAACACCAGAAAACCTAAGCGCTCATGCTATGGCAGGGAGGGGGGTGGTAAAGATATTTATAACAAAATTAATTTTGTTAGTATGATATAATTCCTAATACCTCCCACTCCAACTTCCATCTTCATTCATTGAAATTTTATTAAGTAATAAATACAACCATGTTCTTGAGGGTAACCTGGATATTTATTTTGTCTTTTATGATTTACACAGCTTAATTGCTAAGTCTATATATTTCTCTGTTAAAATCATAAAAAGAGAACTTCAGACCAATTTTGCTTATAAATATCCATGCAAAAATACTGAATAAAACTCTCACAAACTGAGTCCAGGAACACATCAAAAACATCATCCACCATGATCAAGTAGGCTTTATCCCAGTGATACAGGAATGGATCAATATATGAAAATCAATCAGTGAAATCCACCATATAAACAAACTGAAAGAAAAAATTTATGTGATCATCTCATTAGATAATGAAAAAGCCTTTGACAAAACTCAACACACCTTCATATTAAAAGTATTAGAGCTATCAGGGATACAAGGCACATACCTAAACATAATAAAAGCAAAACAAAGCAAGCCAACATCAAATTAAATGGAGAAAAACTTGAAGCAATTCCACTAAAATCAGGGACAAGGCTGTCCACTCTCTCCCTACCTATTCAATATAGTGTTTGATGTTCTAGCCAGAGCAATAAGACAATGACAGGAGATCAAAGATATACAAATCGGAAAGAAGTCAAAGCATCGCTATTGTCAGATGATAGGATAGTATACACAAGCCATCCCTAAAATTCTACTAGAGAAGAACTACAGCTTATAAACACCTCAGCAAAGTGGCTGGACACAGACTTAACTCAACTCAGTAGCCCTCATACATACAAATGATAAGTGAGCTGAGAAAGAAACTAGGAAAACAACAACCTTTGCAATAGCCACACACAATATAAAACATCTTAGTGTAACTAACTTTAAACCAAGCAAGTGTAAGACCTATATGACAAGAATTTCAAGTTGCTGAATAAAGAAACCAAGGAGGATATCAGAAGATAGAAAGATCTCCCATGCTCATGGGTTGGTAAGATTAACATAGTGAAAATGGCCATCTTACCAAAAGCAATTTACAAATTCAATGCAATTCTCATCAAAATTCCAACATAACTTTTATAGACATTGAAAGAACAATTTCTCAACATAATATGGAAAAATAAAAAACAGGGTAGCAAAAAAATCCTGAACAATAAAAGAACGTTTATAGGTATCACCATCCCTGACTTCAAGCTGTACTACAGAGCAATAGTAATAAAAACTGCATGGTATTGGTATAGGAACAGACAGATTGATGAATTGAAGATCCCGAAATAAACTCAAACACCTATGGACACTTGGTTTTTTATAAAGAAGGCAAAACCATACAATGGAAAAAAGAAAGCATCTCCCAACAAACGGTGCCAGTCTAACTGGATGTCTCTATGTAGAAGAATGCAAATAGTTCCATATCTATCACCCTGTAAAAAACTCAAGTCCAAGTGGACCAAAGAACTCAATTTAAAACTGGGTACATTAAATCTAATAGAATAGAAAGTGAGAATAGCCTTGAACTCATTGGTATAGGACACAACTTCCTGAACATAGCACCAGTGGCTCAGGCTCTATGATCAACAATTGATAATGGGACCTCACGAAACTGAAAAGCTTCTGTAAGGTAAAAAACACTCATTAGGGCAAAACAGCAGCCTACAGATTGGGAAGGGATCTTCACCCATCCTACATCTATATCCAAAATTTATAAATAACTCAAGAAGTTAAGACATCAACAATCCAAATAATCCAATTACAAAATGGGGTACAGAGCTAAACAGAAAGTTCTCAACAGAGGAATCTCAAATGGACAAGTCCTTAGTCATCAGGAAAATGCAAATCAAAACAGCTCTGAGATTCCATCATACAGAATGGCTAAGATCAAAAACTCAGGTGAGAGCTCATGCTTGAGACTATATAAAGAAGGGGGAACACTTCTCCACTGCTTGTGGGAGTGCAAGCTTGTACCACCACTTTGGAAATCAATTTGGTGATTTCTCAAAAAATTCAGAATAGTTCTAAAGACCCAGCTGTACCACTCCTGACTATATACCCAAAAGATACCCCATTATACCACAGGGACACTTGTTTAACTATGTTCACAGCAACTTTATTCATAATACCCAGAAACTGGAAACAACTTAGATGTCTTTCAACTGAAGAATGAATAAAGAAAATTTGGTACCTCTACACAATAGGATACTAAACAGCTATTAAAAAACAAAGACATCATGAATTTAGTAGGCAAATGAATAGTACTTAAGAATATCATCCTGGGTGAGCTAACTCAGTCCCTAAAGGGCATGCATGGTATATACTTGCTTGTAAGTGGACAGTAGCCATAAAATTCGGGATATCCACGCTACACTCCACAGATCCAAAGGAGGGCCCACGTGAGGATGCTTGCATTTCACTTAGTAGGGGGAATAAAATAGATGTTGGAGGCAAATGGAGAGAGAGAACTGAGTGGGATAAGAGATGGGTAGGGGGGTGGGGGTAAGATTCAGGATCAGTTGTGGGGAGAGACAGGCCAGATGGTCATAAGAATGAATGGAAAACTCCATCAGGAGAGGGTGGCAGTGTGGGGAGCATCTGTGATAGGGGAGGCTCCCAAGAATCAACCTTAGCTGAGATTCACATCAGGGGGGCTATAAAACCTAAAGCGGCCACCACCTGAAGCTAGGCAGTGGAGCAATAGGAATACCAACCAACCAACCCACAAAACCTTCAACCCAAAATTTTATCCCGCCTACAAGAAATGCAGGGATGGAGGATGGAGCAGAGACTAAATGCCAACAGTAACAGGACCAACTTGAGACCCATCCCATGGGCAAGCAACAATCCCTAACACTATTAATTATACTCTGTAATGATTGCAAACAGGAGTTTAGCATGGCTGTCCTCTGAGAGATTCTACCCAGCAGCTAACTCAGACAGATGCAGAGACCACAGCCAAACACTGGATGGAGCTTGGGAACTCTTATGGTGGAGCTGGGGAAGGATGGAGGGCCCCATGGGGATAGGAACTCCACAGGAAGACCAACATAATCAACTAACCTACATTCCTGTGGCTCTCAAAGATGAACCACCAATCAAAAGGTATAGATGGGCTGGACTTAGACACCCCACATATATGTAGCAGATGTGCATCTCGGTCTTCTTGTGGATCCTGAACAACTGGATCAGGGGCTATCCCTAAAGCTGTTGTCTGCCTGTCTGTGGAGTTTGTTCCCCTAACTCGGCTTTCTTGTTGGCCTCAGTAGAAGTGCCTATTCCCGCAAAGACTTGATGTGCTAGGGTGGGGTGATACCCAGGGGTTGGGGGCTCTACTCTCAGAGTAGAAAGGTAAGGGAATGGGGAAAGTGACTGTGAAGGGGGTTGGAGGTGGGGGGAGCAGGGATAGTGATCAGGATTCAAAGTGAATAAATAAGATCAATTAAAAAACAAAAAGAAAGGAAGAATCTAATTTTAACAACACAGTTGAGGTTAATGGGAGGCAAAACAAAACCAAACTACTCCTCGCCCATAATTTGTCAGTTACTGCTAGCCATTTTTAAATTATTATATATCTCCAATAGGAGGTAGGTGGACAGTGGATAGATGAGACAGGTGTAGAAAAGTATCTATATGAACTTTGGTAATGAGTAT
Source organism: Rhabdomys pumilio (assembly GCA_030674055.1). Lineage (NCBI taxonomy): Eukaryota > Metazoa > Chordata > Mammalia > Rodentia > Muridae > Rhabdomys > Rhabdomys pumilio. The sequence continues at coordinate 222,613 of JANHMN010000006.1, read as the reverse complement.
ATGGGTGGCCATTATATTATTTCTGTATCTAATTTTTGTAACTTATTTTTAAAATTCTCTACATACCATACAAATAAAACTTTCCCAAATCTAGCCCTTACACATATGCTATGCCATCACTACATGTAAAACTTAAAGGTTTCTGAATATACCATGTTTTTTTGTTTAAATGGGCTTATACATATAAACACTTTAGAGCCAGTAAATTGCTGGGGGTTTTTTGTGTTTTGTTTTGTTTTGTAATCAGGAGCAAAAAGCATCCAGTCTCTTAGATATTAGAACAGAGTTCTTTACTCTATGAAGAGGAAGAACCATTACAGACTTCTCCCACCTGGTATCTATCTCTTTTAGTGTAATTTCAATACTCTACCACAATTTTTTGTTACTTTATCTTCTCCATTAGATTAAAAATAGATTAATGCCACAGGGTGTGGTTCCCTTTCAACTCTGTACTCTTGATACCTGTAACAGGGTCTTATAAATAGCTTTCAAAAATTAGAGGCAAATTAAAATTTTAATAGGAAATCAACTAACTAGAAAGAAAACAGGAATAGGTTTCAGTATTCTATTGGTAACATTTGAAAGGTCCAAGACAGCAGACCCAGGCAAACTGAAGTAGGGGAGGCAAGAGGTGAGACTCAATGGAAAAAAGGAAAGCTAAATTTCCGGGCTCTTATTATTGAAAAAAAAAATTATTCAGCCAAGCAATCAAATCGTACAATTCCTTAGTCACAAATTTAATATATTCTCATATTTAAGGAAATTCACTCAATTTTCCTTCTGTTACTGCCATACTAACAGCTAAAAGATTACAAAGATTACAGAAGAGAACCTCAGATTTCACACCAATCAGCTTCATGAATTAAAAACAACAACAAAAAACACCCTTGGGTTATTTTAGGTTTGGTTTTATTTATGTATATGTATAACTGTGTGAGTTTATGTGTACCACATATGTGCATATCTCTGTAAAAGCCAAGGGCATCAGATCTTCTGAGCTGGAGTTATAGGCAGTTGTGAGCCCACCTGATACAGGTGCTCTCAGGTGAACCTGGTCCTCTGCAAGATCACATGTACTTCTAAGCCATCTCTCCAGCACCTTATAAAACATCTTATGCTGTTTAAAATTAAGTATAAAGATGTGAATACCTAGATAGTAAATCAAACTAATAATACAAAGAAATGTAAGATAGAAATAACCAGTACCAAAGCTGTAACAAAAATTATTAAAGTATAAAAAGAAAAAAAATCAGATTTCATAATGTGCTTTATTTTCAGGTTAGTAGTCAAACCCAGGGCCTTGGGTATGTGAGGCAAGTGTTCTATTACAGATCTACATCCCCAGCCCCACGTATGCCATATTAAAACAAAGTATATGGGAAAGCTAAAGTGTTACAGTTACACTTAAAATAATCTAGTTTTATAGGATGGTATAATCTCCTAGATCAAGAATTTACAATATATTTAAGTATTGTTTAAGTCAAATTCTCAGAGATAATAACAACTATTGAAAATATACTCTATTTGATGCTAAGACATAATTTTATAAAACCTGAACTACTTCAGAAATCTTGTATTTCCTAAAAACCAGACTTTCTTCTGTTTAGAGTTTTAATGACCCTAACTGTCTCTTCATCATAGTAGGCTACAGACTCAGAGTTGAAGATTAAGTTGGACACTTTGTAATTTGATTTACTGAGCAAGTGCTTCCGCAGTACTGAATCTGCAGAGTCCAATTTGCAATTTTAAAAGGTTTTATAATTAAAACCAGAGTGACAGCAAAATTCTGGGGCCATGCAAACAGTATAGAGTACGACCTCCTTAAACCTCCTATGGAAAAACAACAAACTCAAAATTGCCCCTGCTCTGGTCATGCCTGCAGATGAACACAAAAACACTGCTGAATTTAAGGTTACAAATAAATTCAGTAAATAGGCAAATTGTAATTATGGAATACAAAAGTAACAAAATTGACTATATTCATATTACTGGATTCATTATTAATATAGGTAGCAAAATTAATCAGTAGTAGTATTTCAGGTGATATAATTAGCTAGTAAGTTTGTTATGGATTTAAAGGTTCTCATCTGACAACACAGCAATTAAAACTTCAAGTCAATAAATTATAATTGTTTTATTGCTGTTTAGAGGCAGGGTTTCATTCTGAATCCTAGGCTTGTCTTGAACTCATTGTGTAGCCAAGATTGGTCTTAAACTAGGGTTCTTTCTGCATTAGCCTAAGTACCAAGTCTAAAAAACTTCCTAAGGCATATAAAAACAGCAACTATAGTTCACCTGAAGCAAATATATAAAAATTTTATAATTATCAGCCACTAGAAAAGTTTTAACATTTAGCATATACAGTTGGTACAGTAACTGATACCTTTAAAAAACTTAAAACATTTTTTTTTACCTTCAAATATTATCATGAAGCTTGCACCTGACTTTGTAGTAACATGCCAACCAATGGCAAATGTAGTACAATTTGTATTTCTGAAACTTCATTTTTCCATGAAGTTAACATTTTATGACAAATTTTCAGTTTTCTTTAATAAATATAGAATATACAATATGTAAACATAGTTTATCCACCAAATTAAATTTACTTTTGTTTTTCAAATGCTAAATTTATCATGAGATAAACTACATATGTGTATGTGTGTATGTGTGTGTGGTTTTTTTGTTTGATTTGGGTTTTTTGTTGTTGTTTGTTTTTGTTTTGTTTTGTTTTGTTTTTGTTTTTTAGAAATCTGGCTTGTTTTGTCAGGCAGCTGGATGTGGGATAAGACAAGGTTTCACTCTGTGGTCTATGCTATCTTGATATTTGCTTTGTAGATCAAACTCCTGAGCCTCAATGGTATAAGCATATGCCACAGCTCATTGCTAACATTAAGCAATATTAACAGACCTATGTTTTACTATAGAGTTCTGACTTTTTATCTCTAACATCAAAACAAATTCAATTATTAAAGTGGTTAAGTATAAACTATTCACTGCAGTTCAATATTAAAGTTCAGCAGTTATTGAAATTCAGTGTTTGTGTTCTTGAGTAAACCAAAATTCTATTTCTTTTTGTCTTCTAGAATAACATTACTTTGTTATTACAGTCAAAATTCTTAATCTCAAAAAACCACCCAAAGATTAATATTAATTTTAATTAACACTGCTCAAAATACTAAAGTGTGATTTTATTTTGAACTATATTAACACACAGTATAATACAGACAAGTATTATATAAGCTGGAAAGGCTAAATATAATTGCCATGAATTTTAAGGTAAAATTGTAATATAATATTTTAATCTTATTCATAAATTTTTGATATATATTTTATTAACACTGAAATAGAGAAAGCTTAATTATTATATCAAGTCAAGGAAACCTAGGAAAGTTCTAGACTAAGCATTGGCCTGGACAAAAGACTATCATCTCCAACTGGATTGTTTCTTTCTTCCTCAGTCTCAATGTCCAAGAAGACATTAGAGTTAATTCATTTATTTTGTTGCCCGGCAGAGCAATTAAAGATTTATACATTATAATTAAACTCTTGTAGATTGTCATGTATATATAAATAAAAATGACCAAAGGCCTTTTGTAGGTTTAACTTTCTTTTTTCTTTCTTCTGTTTGTGTTCTTCATGGGTTCTTCTCCTGTCTCCTAATATCTTCCCTGGCTCAGCTCAGCTCAGCTTTCTCCTGTCTCAACTGTTTCCAACTGTTTTCTCTTCTCATAGTGCTCTCTCACCCTATTCTTCTGTCTCCTCCTGAATCCTGACTCCTGAATCTTACTCCCCTCCCCATCTCTCAGTCTCTGCTGGCTTTTTATATCCTCCCCATTCCCAGAATTCCAAGAGGCAACCAGCACTGAAGACATAGAGTCCTTTAAAGGGCCAGGCACACAAAAGATACCATACTATAACATGTAAAGAATTCACTGGGCTTTTTAATATTAAATTATTTATGCCTTATAAGTATTTGTGTGATATTTTATCTTTCTAGGGATTCCTGGTTTGAGCTCATTATAAATTAGCACAATTGTTCTTACCTTTACACCTTGAATGAGACCATTCATGAGGAATGTGTGTTGAGGAAATGTTTCATGTAAAACCTATAAAAGCAAACAAACATCAAGATATATTCAAATACAAATTAAAGGTGAAGATTTTATAATTTATTATTGGAAGGTTAAACAAAGAAGATCAGTCGTAAAGACAAATATTAACTATAAATGAAATCTTAAAAAGACAAACAAACAAATGAACAAATCCCTTCAGTCAGGGCTACAGAGTAAAACCTTGTCTCAAAAATAAAATAAATACCTTGAAGACATGAAAAGGCAGTAACATAATAAAACACTACACAAGAACCAGACAAGGTAAGCCCTAGGACTCATAGGTGCTTTTGTCATAAATTTCAGCTAAGGGAGTAGCCAATAAAAAATATATTTTTTGCTCCAACATAAGTATTTATTCCCAAAGAATGATATAAAACTCAAGGATGGACTCATGTTTATCACTTGAGGGTAGTCCAGAAAAATCAAGCCTTAAATGTGCATTATAGCAATCCTAATCTAGCTTGTAGAAAACTCAAAAATAGCTTTTAAGAAACATTTTTGCCCAAATACAATGATCAACACCTAATCAAAGATAACTATATATATGGGGGGAAAGAAGACACTGTAAGTAATAAACACCAAAAACTCGATTTAAGGGGAAAAATTCCAGTGACTTGAGAGATGGCTCAGCAGTTAAGAGTACCTGATGGTCTTTCAGAAGATCCAAGGCTGCATGGGATAATTTACAACTGACTGTAGCTCTGCTTCAGAGGATACAGCACCCTTTAAGGCCTCTGTGGGCAGCTGCACTCCCATGTACATGCTACACTGACCTGACACATACTCACAAATATCTTTTTTTAAAAGCCTTATTAAAATGTGAACCAAATATCAAAGGTACATATCCCTCATCAAAGTTGACAGTTACATAAATGTATAAAAAAGTAAAATATGTCATTTAAAAATGTATACCAAATCAAGACACCTATAAGACATAAGACAATCTAGTGAATTTATTAGCCAAGATTTTTTAAAAAACAAAATTATTACACTAAATACAAACAAGGATAAGGGCAACAGAAACTCTCATGCACTATGAGTGGAAATACAAAATAATGCAGTTACTTTGTAGTTTATTATAAAGCTAAACATACATTTAGCATATGATACATCTCTCATGCTCCTTGGCATTTGTAGAAAGGATTTAAAAGTGTAGCTACACAAAAAACTTTCTGCAGATGTCTAGTACACAACTATTGCTGAAAAAAATGAGTTATTAATTGTTAAAAGAGAAAAAAAAACCTTTAAATGCATACTTCAAAATAGAAGAAACCAATCTGAAAAGGCTGTATTCTGTAACACAATGTTCTAAAAAAGAAACATCACAGAGAATAGTAAAAAGATTACTGTTTGTCATTGTCATGTGGCTGCCACTGTAGTAGCTGATTTTGATAAAAAAGGAGGCTTACATGGGTCATGGCTGCAGAACACAGAAACACTATCTACCTTCCTCTCAATTATTTTTTTATTTCACCGATGGAGAAATATTCATCACTACTCACTTAGCTACATTTCTTAAGTAACACTACAATTAAATTATACTAGCAACTGGGTACTTATGCCTCACACTTAAACATTCACATTTTAAGCAAATTTACACAAGCAGCTTAACTGTTCAGAAATAGAAGAGGCCAGAGCAGCTTTTCAGCTGCCATTTCAGAGTCTGCTACAACACTCCACCATCCCAAAATTATCTTCTTTAGACATTAATGGAAACTTCACTAGAAATTATAACAGAAGAGGTAAATAAGACAATGAGGGAGGCAGTGGAACACAGCTGACTGGAGAGAATAATACAACTGTGGTATAGGAATCTGCAGCAAAGAGACAGTCTATGTCCATCTCTCCCTAAACTCACTTTTGTGAAGCAGCTACGCAAGATTATGAAAGTGTCCCATGAAACTTGAGTGTGGTAGAAGGAAAAAGGTGGGAGATATAAGGAAAAAGAAAAACACAGGCAGCTGGGGAAAAGACCCATCCCCAGAACCTTAGTCACAGAAAGCCCTGTACATATACTTACTAACACACCAAAACACCAGCAGCTAAGACCACTGGCTGCTCTTCTAGAAGTCCTGGGTTCAATTTCCAGCAACCACCCTAACCCTGAACATCTGTAAAAGGAATCTGATGTTCTTTTCTGGCATGCAGGTGTACATGCAGCAAAGCACTCATACATAAAATAAATAAATAAAATAAAACAAACAATCAAATAAATAAATAAAAATAGGAGCAAAACTAATTCCCAAAACACTAGAGCGAAGGTTGTAATACTAAGGAATTCTTCAGAAAGTGAACTTATAACAGAAATGCTACTGATTTAACTTGTTTGAATTACAGAGACCAACAGTTTCTATCCCCCAGAAACAACAATATCTCCCCAAATAGGAAGAAACAGAGGTCATAATACTATTTTATTGCTCATTTTTATTTAATTAATCCCCCCATATTCACACTTTTATACTTTATTCTTCATTGTTGTTTTAACTTTTATCATGCTCGGAAAAGCTTTTATATATGTTCTTCTTCTACAATATTGTGTGCTATTTCACATACCCTAGCTCTATAAATTTTTTTAATTCAGTCTTATTTCATTCTTTTTTTCTCAGTAGCTATAAAAAAGTACCAATATAAAAAAAAAAAGAAAGAAAGAAAGAAACCTATAAGTTATGATTTCATTAACCAGTAACCATGAACAGCTGCCTTTCAACCTTGAAAGGGACACAAATATACAGATGTTTCCTACTACAAGTTTCCTATTATAAAGGCTGTTGTCCAATTGTATAAATTATTGAAGTCAGCTTCTCCCTGAAATAATAGTAGGAAATAAATATCCAAATGAAGATAGATCAGCAGAAGGATTCACATAAACAAAACAAAACAGCAACAAAGAGTGGAGCAAGTGGGGAAGAGTTAAGCTGAAGGACACCTCCATCCCAACAGATGTGTAAATTACAAAAAGAAACCAGCCCTCTACAGGCTCACTCTTCCTAAATACCATAAACAAAAGGCAGGAAGATAGCTAAAATGCCAGAAATATACTTCACATTCCTACTTTAAAAATGTCTCAAATAAGCAGAGAATGAAGTAAAGGAGTCAATTCAAGATGACCTACTCAAGATTATTACCAATGCAAGTAAAATTGTTATCAGAAAAAGAAAATGAGCAAGTTCAGCCTCTGAAAGGGAACCAAACTCAAATTCTGAAAATGCAAAAAAATAAAATAAAATAAAATAAAATAAAATAAAATCAACTGCTTAAGTAAGACAAAATAAATAAATAAAATTAAAACAAAAGAGAGTGGAAAGCATCATAAGCAATAAAACCAAAGAGAAGAAAATTACAAGGACAAACAACAAGGCTAAGTCAACAGTATATTTAGACATACGTACAGATAAAAAAAAAAAAAAAAAAAAAAAAGAACACCATCCAAAAAAGTCAACAAAGATGATCAAAACTTCCAAGTCAAGAGACCAAAGATCAGAAAAAGCAGAAGGGGCAATTGAGGGCTAAGTATTAAGTAATGACAATTTATATCATGAAAACATTTTGAGATCTCATCAAGACTCATGACTGTGACTCTATGTGAGACATACAACCCCAACTCATCATTTGTGAGTGCATTTCAGTCCATGAGGGGCAGGCATGTGTCCAGATGGGCAATGCCTGCTGGGAGCTCTACTGTCTGGAATATGGGATTCAGCCTGATGGGCAGATGCCCAGTGATAAGACCATTAGTGGAGGGGACGATTCCTTCACCATCTTCTTCTATGAAACTGGAGCTGGAAAACGTACCTAGGACAGTCTATGGATCTAGAGCCTACTGTAATTAATGAGATCAAAAATGGCCCTTACCACCAGCTCTTCCACCCAAAGCAGCTTATCACTGGGAAAGAAGATGCAGCCAACAACTATGTCTGTGGTCACTACACCCTTGGCAAGGAGATGCTGGACCAGATTCGCAAGCTGTCTGATCAGTGTACAGGACTTCAAGGCTTCCTAGTATTCCACAGCTTTGGAGGGGGCACTGGCTCTGGCTTCACCTCTTTGCTAATAGTGGCTTTCTGTTGACTACGGTAAGAAGTCCAAGATTCAGTTCTCCATCTACCCAGGCCCACAAGTGTTCACAGCTGTAGTGGAGCCCTACAACTCTATCCTGACCACCTATACCACCCTGGAACACTCAGACTGTGCCTTCATGGTGGACAATAAGGCCATTTATTATTTTTTATTGGATATTTTATTTATTTACATTTCAGATGTTATTCCCTTTCCCCATCTGTCCCAGGAACCCCTTATCCCTTTCCCCCTCATGCTACTTCTATGAGGATCTGCCCCCACCCATCCACCCACTCCCCCCTCCCTGCCCTCGAATTCCCCCATGCTGGGACATCCAGCCTTCACAGAACCAAGGACCTCCTCTTCTACCAATGCCTGACAAGGCTATCTTCCACATATACAGTTGGAGCCATGGGTCTCTCCAAGCATGTTCCTAGGCTGGCAGTTTAGACCCTGGGAGCTCTGTTTGGTTGGTATCATCATTCTTCCAATGAGGCTGCAAGCCCCTTCAGCCCCTTCAGTCTTTTCTCTAACTCCTCCATTGGGGACCCCATGATCAGTTAAATGGTTAGCTGCGAGCATCAGCCTCTGGCAGAGCCTCTCAGGAGACAGATATATCAGGCTCCGGTCAGCATGTACTTCCTGACATCCACAACCATGCATGCCTGTGTATGGTAGCTGCATATGGGCTGGATCTCCAGGTAGGGAAGTCTCCAGATGGCCCTTCCTCCAGTCTCTGCTCCACACTTTGTCTCCTTACTTGCTCCTGTGAGTATTTTGTTACTCCTTCTAAGAAGGACCGAAGCAACCACACTTTGGACTTCCTTCTTCTTGAGCTTCATGTGGTCTGTGAGTTGTATCTTAGGTATTGTAAACTTTTGGGCTTTATCCAATTATCAGTGAGTGCATACCATGTGTGTTCTCTTGTGATTAGTTTACCTCACCCAGGATGGTATTTTTCTAGTTCCATCCATTTGCCTAAGAATTTCATGAATTCACTGTTTTTAATAGCTGAGTAGTACTCCATTGTGTAAATGTACCACATTCACTGTATCCATTCCTCTGTTGAAGAACATCTGGGTTCTTTCCAGCTTCTGGCTATTATAAATAAAGCTGCTATGAACATAGTGGAGCATGTGTCCTTGTTATATGTTGGAGCATCTTCTGTGTATATGCCCAGAAGTGGTATAGCTGGGTCCTCAGGTAATACTATGTCCAATTTTTTGAGGAACTGCCAGACTGATTTCCAGAGTGGTTGTACCAGCTTACAATCCCAACAATGAAGGAGTGTTCCTTTTTTTCCACATCCTCACCAGATCTGCTATCACCTGAGTGTTTGATCTTAGCTATTCTGACTAGTGTGAAATGGAATCTCAGGGTTGTTTTGATTTGCATTTCCCTGATGACTAAACTAAAGATGTTGAACATTTTTTTAGGTGCTTGTCAACCATTTGAGCTTCCTCAGTTGAGAACTCTTTGTTGAGCTCTGTACCCCATTTGTAAATAGGGTTATTTGATTGTCTGGAGACTAATTTCTTGAGTTCTTTGTATACATTAGATATTAGCCCTCTATCAGATGTAGGATTGGTAAAGATCTTTTCCCAACCTGTTGGTTGCAGATTTGTCCTAATGACAATGTCCTTTGCATTACAGAAGCTTTGCAATTGTGTGAGGTCCCATTTGTCAATTCAACAAGGCCATTTATGATATCTGCCACATAACCAACCTCAACTGCCTGATTAGTCAAATTGTCTCCTCCATCACAGCTTCATTGCACTTTGATGGGGCTCTCAATGTGGACCTGACAGAGTTCCAGACCAACCTGGTGCACTACCCTCACATCCACTTCCCCTTGGCTATCTATGCACCAGTCATTTCTGCAGAGAGAAGCAACCATGAGCAGCTGTCAGTGGTAGAGATCACCAATCCCTGTTTTGAGCCTGCCAACCAGCTGGTGAAATGTGACCCTAGGCATGGCAAGTACATGGCCTGCTGCCTGCTGTACCATGGAGATGTGGTGCTCAGGGATATGAATGCTGCCATTATTGCCATCAAGATCAAATGCAGTATCCACTTTGTGGACTGATGCCCCACAGGTTCCAAGGCTGGTATCAACTACCAGCCATCCATTGTAGTGCCATGTTGAGCAATACAACTGCCATTGCTGAAGCCTGGACCTGCCTGAACCACAAGTTTGACTTGATGTATGCCAAGAGGGCTTTTGTACATTGGTATGTAGGTAAGGGAATGGAGGAGGGGAATGCTCTGAGGCTCGAGAGGATTTGGCTGCCCTGGAAAAAGATTATGAGGAAGTAGGTATCAACTCCTATGAGGATGAGGATGAGGAAGAAGAATGGACAGAGCTACTGGGAGCCTTTTCACTGTGTTTATTGCAAAATCCTTCCAAAATAAACAGTCTCCTTGAATGGTTTCTTATCTCCTTTGTAACTGCTTGAGCTTCTGCTTGACCCCACTTTCTGCTTTGACTGCCACCTCCTGCTATTTGCCACTCATGACCTTTTATTTTACCTTTATATGGCTGAAGGTGAGACTTGCCAAGGGGTCTCACATTGAGCCCCAGAAAGTATGAACCTAAGGATTTTGATGTAAGGTCCTAAGGACACCCAGGAGAGTAAAGAAACAAGGACCAAATCCTGGACTTGTCTGTCTAGCTACAAACTATTACAAGATAGAAGTCTTAACTTTTTAAAATAGGAACCAATGTCTGATAGTTTCTGTGTTGGATGGTTGAACTACTTTATTCTTCTTGTTGCTGCTTCACTCAACAGCTCTAGACGCAAGGCTTGGTCCAGGCTTCACTAAACACTGAGGATTTGGGAATGGAGGCTGGGCAGGCCCAAAGTTCCAGGACATACAGCCACCTCACAAACTTGGGACATGGGCAGGAACAAGGGCAATCTCCTAGTTGTTTGTGCCACTGCACCTCTGGCAACTTTGTATAGCTTGCTGTCTATCTTGCTTTCTGGGGCTGGAGCTATGTTATTAAAAGTCAGGTTGTCTCCAAACTAAAAAGAAGGAGGAAGAGGAAAACATTTCCCAAATCTAGAGAAAGAAATGGAAGCCTAAATTGATACGATATATCATAGTCAAGATATTCAAAGTACAAAAGAAATAAATAACATTAAAAATTAAGGACTGTAGATAAAAGATTTAAGGGTTTTTTTTTCCTTACAAACTTAGGCAAGTATGGACTGTTTGAAACTTTTAAACTAACTATAAGCCAAGATTTTATATGCAGTAAGGTTATTTCTTAAAATTGATGAAGTAATAAGAATTTTCAAGGTAGGCATAACATCAATGTATTTCAGAAGAAAACACTGCAGAAAATATATAAAGGAATATTATATGGAGAGGCAGAAGATAGTCCCATCCACAAAAGCACACAAAAAGGATATCTTAGAAACAGATAAAAAACAGAAAGTTGAGAAGGAATCCATCCTGTCTAGCACAGTAAACGAGAAAGTCATAATACTAAATAGGAAGAAGAAAAAACAAAAACAAAAAACAGCTATTAATAACCTAGCCAGCTAAAATACAACAACCTACCAAAAGATAAAGGACAGTAAACCATCTGAATAATACCTTGTGGCAGTTTGAATGAGAATGGGGAACCTATAAGGATAGCTTCATACATACTTTCGAACCTATTGATATAACTGCTTGAGAAGAACTGGAGGTGTAGTCTTGTTGGAGAAGGTATATCACTGGGGGTAGGTTCTAAGGTTTCAAAAGCCATTTCCTGTTTGTTCATTCTAATATATTCATATTCTCTCCCCGCTCCCCCCCCCCTCTGTTTTTATCAGGAGATAAGTTCTCACCTACTGCTCCAGTGCTATGTCTGCCTTCCTACAGCCATGCTCCCTCTGGAAGTGTAAGCCAATGAACTCTATAAGTTGTCTTGGTCATGATGTCTTTTCAAGGTAATAGAAAAGTAACTAAGACACACTTTAAATGCAAATATCCTCAACTCAGCAAGTAAAGAGGCAGAATGACTAACTGGATTGATAAATAATATACAACTATATCTGCTGAGTCTAAGAAACATGCCTCACTAGCAAAGATAGGTATAAAATAAGAACCAATGGTTAGATGTTAATATATCAAGCAAATGAAAGCTTAAAACAAGCAGGCATAGTTATTCCTAGATATGAAAAAGTAGACTTCAAACCAAAACTAGTTCAAAGATACATAGAGTATTACATATCAATAAAAGAAATTAGTCATCAAGAAAATATAAAAACTATAGATATTTATGCACCTAATTGGAAATAGATATAATGCATCTAACTGGAACTCCTGATGTCATAAAGTAAACACTAAGACATATTAAGTTAAGACAAAATTAACAATAGGTGGTTCACATCCCACTCTCATTTTTGGGGTGGTCTTCCAAACATCATTCTCATTTTTACCTATTATATTCTCTTCTGAGTTTTAATTTGGAAGATTTAAGTTAAATCATAGCACTAATCACTTGGATTTAAGACATCTATAGAAAAGCTGAACGTCTACACAGAATATTTCATATAATGGATGTGAAATAAATATTCTTAGAATTTCCCTAGGACCATTTGAAAAATTTTTCATATTGTAGGCCAGAAAACATGCTTTGACGACAAAAAAAAAAAAAAAAAAAAAAAAAAGAAAAAAAAAAAAAACCCCCTAAAATCGGCCCAGCCCAAAAAAAAAAAAAAAGAGGGAAAAAAAAAAAAAAAAACAAAAAAAAATAAAAAAAACAAAGAA
>JANHMN010000006.1:177113-200802 GCA_030674055.1 Rhabdomys pumilio | reverse complement strand
GCCTCCATAAAACTAAGTCTGTAGGCAACTAAATCTGGAGGTCATTTTCTTAATGTGAGAGGTCACAGCCCACCAGGGATGGTGTCACACTGAGCAAGGAGTCCTGGGCTATATAAAAATTCAAACTTGGCAAAACATGGAGAGAAGTTCGATAGGCAGCATTATTCATAATCAGTGCCTCAGTTCTTGAGATCAGATTTACAGCCTGCTGGAGTTTCTGCCTTCCCACAATGATGGACTGTGATTCAGTCTAAGTTAAATAAATCTTTTTGTTCTTGTAGTCACAAGAACATTCTCTCTTGAATGAGAATGACCCCACAGGCTCATATATTTGAACAACTGGTCCCAGTTGGTAGAATTGTTTTAGAAAGATTAGGAGGTATGGTCTTGTTGGAGGTGTGTCACTGGGGACAGACTTTGATGTTTCAAAATTCGATGCCCCTTCCAGTGTCTCTTGGCCTCCTACTTTTGGATGATAGATAGGCGTTCAGCAGTTCCTGTTACCATGCCTTTGCTCTATTATCATGGATTCTAACCCTCTAAAACCATAAGCTCAATTAAACACTTTTAATTATTTTATAAAAAATATAAACTTTATTTTATAAGCTACTTTGGTCATGGTATTTAGTTACTATAAAAGAAAACTAAGACACTTCCCAAGTTTTTTTTGTCATGGTGTTTATCACAGCAACAGAATCCCTAACTGGAACACATAACAAAGTCATTCAACATGGAAGTTTCTCCCAGACCTATTTTCTGTAGATGCTCAAACTAGGCAAGTACTGCAACCAACCTACAAGGAATAAATATATTCTAAGAGACAGTTTGCTCCTTTCTTTTGGCTGTTGAAACAATGATCCCCAAGGGACCAGAATGTCTACACAATTATCTTTTGGGGGGGGTGGTAGTAAAGTATGTTCCCAACCAAAGGAGGAATTTCTCACCTAGGAAGGTCACTGGTCAGACCATGTAGGAATACTGGAAATTAGACAATGACAGATCAGTAAGAGGCAGGACTATACCTTAACTGAGACTGCTTGTTTATAGCTAATTTTTGCCTTCTATTTAAATTTAAATGTCATGTCACAAGACCTCTTTATTGGCTCATCTTCCCAATGTAGCCTCAATGTTCTAAGTTTTCTTTTGTTGTTCTAAGACAAGGCCTCACCCTCAAGCTAGCCAAATATGAATTTAAAGTCCTATTCCTTTAGCTTTAACCTCTGGACCTGAGTGTTTCTGTCATCCTGTTTTAGAATTGAACCTAGATCCTCTGGTATGCTAGACTGGCACTCTATAAATGGAGTCACATACATCCACAGCACACCAACCCAGACACATCAAATGAATCTCCTTCTCTGTTCTACATTACTACTAATTTCTTTAATTGGGCTACTAAGGACCTATTTACTTATGCTATTTATTTTATGTCTAACAATTCAGCTAATGGACATGGTCTCTACAATACCTACATTTCAAGTGGATTAGTTTTGGAAGACTGCTGACATTCCTTGGCTTTGTCCCAAATTGCAGCATTATGCTGGCAAAGTCATCAAAATATTGAACTTCAGGTTTCCAATTAAAAAGAAGAAAGGACATTTAGGAGGTCAGAACAATTCTAGAATTTAAATAAAGTACTGATACTGTGCTTCCAACATTAAATTCTAACCAAAAATAGCACTCAGGGTTAGAGGCAATTATCTGCATTTTATAGATGAGAAAACTCAGATATAAACAATAAATGAGCTGGCATTCAATCAAAATGGTCACACATCTCCAGTGTGTGTTCCTGTCCATTATAATATGCTGCTTTCCTTATACAAATAGAACCAGCATATACAAGTGGCAGGCAGCCTGCACCACAGAAATCTGAGCAAGAACTGACAGGAATCAACATTGGCCAGCTTCTCAAGTAAAGAAAAATTCAGATCTTCACTTAGCATTCACCCTTGTTTCCTACACTAAAAAGTTTGGGTTGGCTACTGTGTAGTTCCCAACAGTGCTTTTATCCCTTTCTCAATATAACCTGTTGGGGTATGCTGTATGAAATTGTGTCTCTGTCTTTCCTCACCTACCAAAGGCATTCTCTGGTTGGCTTTAATAAATATCTGATAACCACACAGCTGGGCAGGAAGTAGAAGGTGGGATTTCCTGGGAAAGAGAAAGGAACTCTGGGAGGAGGAAGAGGAGAAGGAAAGCCTTTTCACCAAGAGAATAAGAGGAGACAACCATGATCACAGGCCTGGAAGGTATAGCTAGCCATGTGGCTGGATGGAGCTAGGTAGTTGAGTTAACTTAGATGAGATAGTTGAAAATCTGCCTAGCTAAGGCCTAAGGCTTTGAAATATTAAAAGGTCTCTGTGAGGTTATTTGGGAAAATACTGGTTAATGAATAATTGTTGCCATATTAATTAATTCCAGCATTAATTAATATATACAAAATTTTAATAAATCATTTAATCTACATAACCTGAAAAGTTTAGATGAACTAGGGCATTGACTTTTCTCAATCTGATCTGTCTGTCGGAAAAAGACTGTTGTTCCAAATGTGATCCCCAACTTTAAGATCAAAGTACACAGTAAATACCAACCCCTGCCAGCATGGAAAACGAGAGATGCTGTCATCTTGCCTCGATCTCTATCTAACATGCAGTCATCAGCTATCTGTCCTTCAAGCCTTGGCCCACTTTCTTTCTTTACAGGGTGGTCAACACTAAAGAACAGGTGGCATGGCCACTTCAATAAATGAATTTCATGAGAGAAAAGGTTATTGCTTTTTAAGGGGGTAAAGAGGATACAAATGTGTTACTAGTACCAGATAAAATGTTTCAGTCCCTTGAAGGAAGCTATATTAATTACTTAAGAAAAAAAAAATCTATCTTCAGAACTCTAAATTTAATTTGACTGCCAGTTTTGCAATATAAAATAAAAGTTAGCTATGGAAAATAAAGTTCTATAAATCTGTTGTAAGCCATTTACCTATAGCTAATATCACATTTATTATATAGCCAATCTTCCATAATTTGTAACTTCCGCATCCATCAACAGACTCAACTAATTATAAATTGAAAATATTCAAAGATAACTAGAAATTCAGAAATGTTTCTCATCATTGTTCCCTAAGTAATAAAATAACAGCAATAATTTATATAGCATTTTTATTGTATTGTATATTACAAGTTATCCAGAGATGATATATAGATACTTCTTGGCCTGATAAACTGTTAAACAATTGTACAACAAAAAAACAGGGGTGTAAAATGAAACAATTATTGACAATAAGTCATAAATAAATTTATTTTAAAATAATTCTTTGAGATATATATCACTATTAAAGATGAAAGAATTTTAATACTAACAATATGAATATGCTTTATATTTACTTAAGGTATTAAATATTGTCTAAATATCTGATAGTCCATCACACATGGTTTATATTTAGACTTTATAATTGTCAAAGCTGAGACTGATAAACTTTTTACCTGAGTGCTGAGAACCTGTCAGGTCTGCATGATGGGGCAGCAAGCACTTTTTCCTACTGAGCTGTCTCAAGAGACATCAAATGTCACTAGAATAGTACTGAATATAAGAATCTCTTAATCAGTGGTTTACTGAAATCCAAATATTGGCTTCTTGGAGTCCATTCCATGAACAAATCTTGGAAAATTATACTGAACAACCTATTTTCTTCACAATAAATCATTAACTGTCATCAGATGCCCAAGAATAAATGGCTGCAAGACTAGAGAGATGGCTCAAATTGTTAAGAGAACTTGCTAATCTTCCAGAGGACCCTGATCTGGTTCCAGTACCCACATGGTGGTGCACAACCATTCACCTCTCTAGTTCCAGGGAACCAATGTTTTCCTCTACCTCTGCAGGCAAGCACATTATGAGGTCCACATACATACATACATACATACATACATACATGCAAGCAAAACACTCATATGCATAAAATAATCAAAAATTTAAGTAACTGTAAAACAACTTTCTTTACGTGGTTATAAAAACTACATATAACAGAAAGTATATATTCAATAATCAAAATAGTTTTAATAAAACACCTAAAATTGTGTATTAATTCATAGCAAGGAAGAACAGAAAAAATAAAATGTGCACATAATTGATAGACTCCTCTGTCTTAGACAAAGAATCTCATGGAAGAAATGACTTGATTCCAAAAATGCCTTAGGTCCCTTCTATTTTTCAGATGATGTCTTTTTGACAATGGTTTTCAAGTTCATATATCTTTTTGCTAATGTGGTAGAAAAAAATGCTGGTTGAATAAGAGTCTTGTGCCCAGGCAGTCTTCCCTATGATTAGTAGCAATATCAAAGAATCCAAAAGTATAATTATTCCCCAGGAACTAAGGAAAAAAAATAGCTCATTAAAATAAAATCAAATCTTGGAAGTTACAGTATTTAAAAGTAATTCTAGAACTATGAAAATAAAAAATGTATAATTTGGAAGTATTGGCACATGACATAAACACCGATGTTTTTACACCCTCCACTGAACTTTGCATGTGCAGTCATCTCATTAACTATATGGAAAAAAGAAAAAATAAAAGAAAAAAACAGTATTCACAGCAATCAAACATGATTGTACCTACTTCTCCCAAAGTTGAGGAAAGAATGAGAGTAATTTACCTTTGCCCAAAATTAGATAAGCATTAGGATCCAAAGAAAGGTAAAGGAATAAACAAAGTCTAAGTTTCTTTGAATAAATAACCCCACAAAAGTTCCTGCTTGAAGCACATTGGCTTTAGATTAGAGTCTGGCGCCTTTCTAAATTAGAAAATGGAAAAAAAATGAACATTTTTATCATGGTAAGGGTTCACATGTATAATATGACCATTCAGAATCCATACATGGACTGAGGAGATAGTTCAGTAAATACCTGATATACAAGCAAAAGGATCTGAGTTCATATCTAACATACATGTAAAAAGCTGGGCAAGGTAAATGTGCTAACCCAAGTACCAGGAAAAGGAGGAAGGGATGGGATGAGAGCACAAAGCATAGATAGGAGGATCCTTGAAACTTGCTAAGCAGCCAGTCTAGAAAAGCTGTGAGCTCCAAGTTGAAAGAGCTTTTGTTTCAAAATGTAAGGTTTCAAAACATATGTGCTCCCGAACCCACACACATTATACATAAACAGTAAATATATAAAATAAACTTAAAAGAGTAAGGCAGAAAGAAATAGAGAAAAGATACCCTACACTGACTTCTGGCTGGCACATGACTTAGGCTAATGGCTTGTCCACTAATTAGTACTGTCTATCTACTAGTGGAAGCCAAGAAGGGGAACTGGTAATTTAGTTTCATTTAAAGGGTAGAAAGAAGTGTAACCTATTTAATGAGAAAAACAATTTTACAGAACTTACCCCATAAGGTAAGCTTTCTACATAAAAAAAAAAAAAACAGAAACAAAAACTTAGCTTTGAAAACAAAATTAAGCCCCCCTCCCCCATGCTTCTTCAACACATGACCATTTTACAGATCAGGCAACGAGTGGTAAAACTCTGGTAGAATCAGGACTAGAAACCAGCTCTAGTCTAGGTCTAAAACATCAAGGAAATGAACTACAAGAATGCAGACAGAACAAAACTTTAAGGTCTGTACTTTGCAGACTTTTGAGAGTTGCAGCAATTTTGTACCTAGTAAGCCCTTACTAAAGTACTATGTGGTCCTGTTTTACCTCAATATTTTTGCACGTTTGAATTTTGACTTAAGATTTCATTCTGCATATTACTTCTAATTCTCTACCCTCTCAACTCTACCAAAGGTGAATTTGCATAGTCAAATATGCACTTGTAACCACTTAGTATTCTTTAACAGAAAATAAATATGCAAGATTAAAAACTGGAAAAACACTTGACTACACATATCTTTATTTAAATTCCTATTTCTCATTGGACAAACTTTCCTGTAGTTGCAAGTTTGTACTCAACTCACTGCAAAACTTTCTTAAGCTTTATGTCCTAAGTAGATCCTTCCCCAAAAATCCTTTTAATATTTGTGACTGAAGAAATGACATTCCCTGTGCTTAGTTTCCAACCATTTAAAAAAGAAGAAGAAAAAGTGACACTGATAAGGTCTGTACTGTGAATCCAGGTCAGGGAAAATATGCTTTCCCTAGCTGTCAAAGTCATCTCTACTTGTTACTAGGGGAGATCAGGCTGAACTTTCACCTTCAGGTACAGAGATCTTTAGCTTCCTCTTAGTACACCAGGGTCTCTTCTGAAACCAAGAGGAGGAGGAAGTATCAGAAAGGCACCTCCCAGTTTGACCTCCAGCATCCCTGTAGGCTATTCAGGAAACCTAGTAAAACGACGGTTTTAAGAAACCCCTCCCCACCCCCACCCCCACACACACCCTAAACACACACACAGTCTAAGTTGCTTTGCAGAAAATATGTTCCCAGATTTCTGTCAATTGACACAGAATGGAGAACTGAGATATCTAAATTATATTTACTATCCCGTGTCTGGTGGCTTTTTAGTCAATAAACAAATCTCCTGGAGGTCCGTCTAGGGAGGAATTGCTAGGAAAGCTTGCTTCTCAATGAACCTGGCTCTCCTAGAACAGCCACAATTCCAGAGTCCCTGTCCGAACCCAATCAAAACTTACCCAGCTGCTGCTCGCGGCCTGAGCGCTCCCGCGCTTCTCAGGCATGGCTGACGCCTTGGGTGAGGCCACCGCCTTCCACCCCGGCTCCTCCGGCGACTCCCCGTCCGTGCTCATGCCGCCGTCATGCCAGAGCAGGTTCGGATCGCTCCAAGACACCGGCGACGCCGCCACTGCGGCGGCGGCGCCCGAGCCTTCATGGGCTCCGCGATCCGCAGCGGCCTGCCGCTCGGGCGGCGGCGCCAGTGGCGACACCGGCTGCTGAGGAGACGCCGAGGCTGAATCCGTGCAGGAAGCGAACAGGGCCGTCAACTACGCAATGGTGGTCGTGAACACAGGACCCGGACACTGGCAGTGAGTAGTTATCAAGAGCGCCCGAACAGTCGGCAGACGGCGTCCCGCCCAGAGAACTCAGCAAAGGCAGCTCCCGCCTAGAACGCCCACCCCTCTCAAGTAGCTCAGGCAAGCTCCGCCCCGTCTGCGTAGCGCATCAAAAATACGTCATCATCTAGGGACTCCAGGCCTATTGCTTTTTACCGAGACTAGAAGGACAGAAAGCCTTCCTGATTGGGCTAGACAGGCTAGTGACTGAGTCCTAGGGACTGTTTTCTCCTACCCCGGGCTAGGATTCCAACTGCACGTCACCTTCCTTTTTTTTGTGAGATTTAGGGATCTGACTTGGGTCCTTAGGCACCATAGAAACTGAGCTCTTTCCATCCCCCACCCCAATTAAATAATTAATGATGATAGTTATAAAAATGAACAAACTGACACACAGCCCCTGGATCTGAAATCCTGCAATGAGGAAGTGGTCTACAATAGAAAGGATTTCAGAAGCCTCCAACCATGCACTGACTAATAAAAAATTCCACAGTATATTGCTCAGTGGTAGAGCACTTGCCTGGTATTCGCTAGGCTCTAGCTCTGTTCATTTCCCAGAAACAAGCACGCATGCACACACAAAGCTAGAAATTTCTTCTCCACAATCTCAGGCAGACTGTCCTCAATCCTCCATATATGACCCAGGCTGGCCTTAAATATATGATAATGATCCTATCTCAGTCCTTCCATGTGCTGGGTGTAGGTTTAAACTACCACACTGGACATTGTTCTCAACTGTTAAATATAACTGGAGACAATATGTTAAACAAGTCAAGCACATTTACAGATTTCTGTCATTTTTATAAATTATATTGTTAATCTCACTGTTAATCTCACAGACGTGAGGAGAAAAACCACCAACCCAAATTATGTCCAAATTAAAGCAAGATTTATTGTGTGCAAACCAGAGCCAAATCAGCACCTGTCTCCCCCTAAAATGGGGTTCATAATACCAGTCCCAATCCAATTTCTTAAGCCCTTTATATAGAGCAAAACCATAGGGTGGGGGATTTTGCATGTACTCGTAGTTACAGAAGTGAGACAAGGTGGTTAAGGTTAAAGTGGATCATGGAACAATGTGTATAGAACATTCTCAAGAACCGGTAGCTGGGTCGGGGAGGTGGGGTGTTTCAGTACATTCTATGGTTACTGGGGTAGGGTGCAGTCCAGCACTGAGAAATATATAAACCTCAAGTTTTATAGTAAACAGAAACTTAACTTGGCTATAGACTCAAACTGAGATGGGCTGGCTTCTCAATATCCTTTTAATGAGCCAAAGTTTTCCTCCTGTTTCAACCAGGCTTTGTTGATTCTGAGTCTGCCCTCCATAGCTACACAAAAACATCTAATACCATTTGATTAAAATGCCAGCCTGACTCTTGTCTTTCAGATATTTCTTGATTGAATTCCAGATTGTAAAAACTCAAATTAAACTTCAGTGATTTAAAATGTAACCTTGAGGACTGGTGGGATGGCTCAGAACTAATAAAAGCACTTGCTGTTCTTGCATAGGACAGAAGTTCTGTTCACAGCACCATCACCACTGTAACTCCAGTTTTAGGGGTCTGACACACTCTCTGGGCTCAGCATATACATGGTACACACACATACACACACACACACACACACACACACATATGCAGGAAAACACATACACATACAAGTATATATAACCATGTTTGACAGAACATGGGACATAGAGTTGGGACATGAAACCCACCAAGCACACTACCTTTAAGCCATTTTTATTTTTATTTTTATTTTTATTTTTATTTTTATTTTTATTTATGTACATAAGTCTGAGTGTTATTTGAATGTATGGTGCACATGGATGATCATGGATGCCTTTAAAAAGCGGCAGATTCCCTTTGAAGTTGGGCTTCAGGAAGTTGTGATCCACCCTGCATAGGAGCTGAGAACTGAACTCCCATCTTGGGAATCAAACTCAAGTCTTCTGTAAGAGCAGTGTGGGCTCATAATCGTTGAGCAATCTGTACAGATTTGTTTGGTTTTGTTTGTTTATCTTTGGAGGTGGGGTTTACTAAGTAGCCCTAGTTGTCCTGGAAATACCAATGTAGATCAGGATGGCCTTGAATTCACAGAAGTCTACCTACCACTTCCTCCAGAGTGGGGTGATTAAAGGTCTATACTACCAGGCCTCATCTCTTACTTCTTAAAAAAAAAAAAAAAAAGAATAATAAATAAATAAATAATGATAAATAAAATTACATTTATTGCTGGGTATGTTGTTTTATGTATATGTGAGCATACATGTGCCACAGCTCATGTGTGAAGGTTAGAGAAGAACTTTTAGGTGTTTCTTTACTTCTTTCACCACATGAGTCCCTAGTATTGAACTCAGGCATTCAGGCTTGAAATAAATTTCCCTTTTCTCTTAACCAGTTTGCTAGTCCTTTATGACATAATTTTTTTTTTTACAGATTGTTTATTGTATAACATTTATACCCTGGGAATTGATTAATTATGTTCTAATTCAAGTGGAAACCATGTATTCCACATAATTTGGCATCTTATAGACTTAGAAAAATAATGATTCTCACTAACCAATATTACCATGTTTGATCCAGGAGTGATTTGTATGGACTAATGGCTTAGATTCATATTAATAAAAAGAATCACAAGAGGAAACATCTGTCTCAGGGTGGAAAATAACTTTGGATCAAAAAACAAAATGAAGAATAATTCTTCCTATTAGATTTCTACAGACATATAATAGATAGATGATAGATAGATAGATAGATAGATAGATAGATAGATAGATAGATAGATTCCCAAATTTACTTGTATACAATACTCTTATTCTCAGAACATGGATTAATATCTTACAGAATGTGTAAAACATAGTATGGAAAGTAATGCTTACATTTCTTAATTTTGAAAGATAGATGTTAAACAATAGAAAGATACTTATTTAAAATTACAGCATAAAAACTTTGGGGAGAGGGCTGGTGAGATGGCTCAGTGATTAACAGCACTAACTTCTCTTCCAGAAGTCTTGAGTTCAATTCCTAGCAACCACATGGTGTCTCACAACCATTTGTAATGGGTTCTGATGCTTTCCTCTGGTGTGTCTGAAGACAACTAAATTGTATTCATTCAACTGTATTAAAAAAAATTTGGGGAGACTCCCATAGTGAGTGAATTAACATTTTATAAGAAAAGATAGGTTGAGTATAATGGTACATGGCTTTAATTTCTAGTACTCTGTAGGCAGAGGCAAGTCAAGGCCATCCCAGTTAACTTAGAAAGAGTCAAGACTACCAGGGCTACATACTGAAACCCTGGCTGAAAAAAAAAAAAAGAAAAAGGAAAGAGAAGTTCAGGTTGCCCAGGTAGACAAAGAGTTAATTCTCTAATGTGTGTAAACTGTGCAATAAGTTAGGAACTGCTTGCTATTATCCTTGTTTCACATCTTCAAATTATAAGCCACTGCTAAATTGCTGTCCCTGCATTATTTACAATATTAGCAACACTATCTCTACACCCAAAGTAGAAACTAGTATTAATGTAGGTCACTCCCTTCTTATCTCAGCCACCCGTTCATGATCATTCATCAAATGTTACATCTATCTCACTCACCTCCTACCCTTCTTTTCCCACTCCTACTTACATCCAAACAACCACTGTGCCCTATTTCTTACAAATCATTCTGTGCCCATTCTTCACTACAGCATTGCCTTAATTCATAGCCTTCTTATTTCTTACCTGTATAGTATATTATCTTTTAGATCCATTTTCAAATAAGCATTCATTCTGAAGACAAAATAAGTCTTCCTAAAACACAAAGGTATCTTATTATATCACATCTGTGCCTTCATTAAGGTTAGACTGCTCGTTATTATGTCCAGTGCAGCTTAGACTCTGACTTCTTCCTGTATCTCAGCCTCATTTGACACCATCTATCACTTATGTCATATTGTTCCCTTGCCTTGTGATGCTTTTTCACTTCAAATCCTCCTTTTCTCTTTCCTCTCCAGTATTGCAACAGCTCCTGTTACATCAACACTTGGCTCAGGTATCTTCTCACCAGATGGTGGCCGTGGTGGCTCTTAGTATCACCTTCACTTTGCTTGCACCTTCTGTGCACTTTGTGTAAGCGTTTTCTTTAACATTTACAGAAATACATCTTGGTAGAAACATGTATGCAAGAAAAAAAAAGTGAGCATGTGCCTACACTAAATTTATCTCACTAACAAAAGAACCCATGCCAGGTGTATTGGTTCATGCCTTTAATCCTAGCACTCCAGAGGCAGACAGGTCTCTATGAGTTCAAAGCCAGCCAGGTCTACAAAGTGAGTTCCAGGAAAGTTGGAGCTACATAGTGTGACCCAGTCTCAACAAAAGCAAAAAATAAACAAAACAGAAAAACAAAGGAACCCATAAAAATAACTTAAAGAGAAAATTTGAAAATCTAAGATTCCAAAGGTAGTGCAAACAAGATACAATAGCATGTTGCATAACTAAATTGAGTTGAACTGAATTTAATCTGTGGCACTGCCGGTTGAACACACAGGTACTTGCATGTTAGGTATGTGTTCTACCATTGAGCAGCACCTCCAGCCCAAAGTCTGAAATCTAAGAAGTGGCTGCGGTACTAGATGCAGTCTTAGGTTTTTTTTTATTGGATATTTTATTTACATTTCAGATGCCATCCCCTTTCCCCATTTCCCCTCTTAGCAAACCCCTATTTCCTACCCCTTCCTCCTTTTTGCTTTTATACAATTTTTAAATGTTAATCAGAGGCTTTATAAGTTTGGTAATGCTCAATAACAAGAAGCCTATATAATCAGAAGTGTAACCCAATACCCAACCTAGATATACCAACTATCTTTGACTGGCGGAGACACTCGAACATCTGCTTCCATGTCTCTCTCTCTCTCTCTCTCTCTCTCTCTCTCTCTCTCTCTCTCTCTCCTACCTCCTCCTCTCCTTCTCCTTCTCCTCTCCTTACTCCCCCCACCTTAGCTCCTCCTACTTATCACCTTTCCTGTTAAAATAAAACTTTTCTCTCAAAATACAATTAAAGGATAACTATACCAATTTGGGTCAGTAAGGTACAAGATAGACCTAATACCCAGTCCATCATTTTATTGACTAACCAGAACCTTTGTCATCTCGCCTAACTAAAAGACTTAGTTCTAAACCTGGCTTTTTTCTTGGCTTTAGACTGAATGTCAGCTGAAAACCATCCTCTCAAATCTTTTCTTTCAAAATAAATAGCCAGGATTGGCTATGAGACTATAAGTCTTCAACCCCATCAGAAATCCAGAATGACTGAGTTAACTGACACTATGGGAAGCACAAAGCATAGCTTCTAAAACTTAGCCAATTTATAGAGATCACTGAACACCTGGACAGTCCCTATATTACAAAACTGTTGTGTCCTGAGCTGCCCACTCTGTTCCACAGGTCAGGGTCTAGCAAGAGAGAGAGTTGGGGGAAGAAGGGGAAGAGACGTGAAGAATAGAGACAAGCCAGAGGATCTGTAGTAAAGTCTTCTTTACTGTCTCCACCATACACACACCACTACACCTACTACCACTACACACACTACAACAAGGAAATGCTGGGTATTTATAAGCACAAGCAGGAGAACATAGGTGAAAACATTTTACCACGTTCACTATGCAGCTGGGGTCACTAACAGCAAAACAAGCTATGTGGGATAAACAAGATATTTATCAGAGTGTGCTCAGCTCTTGTAGGCTGCTGAAAAACCAAGTTTCATGTCAGGGTATATGGCTCAAGATGGCTGCAAAGCTGATAGCTGCTTTCTAGCCACTTTCTGCTTAAAGTCAGCGCCCAACACAAAATGTTGGAGCATCCGATCTTCAGTCTTCTGACCCAGGTTCATCTAACAGATCTAGTGATGCAGAATTATTAAGGGTTGATTACTCTGTCTTGGTATATATAATCAGTCCACTATTCCACAAGTTTGTCCTTTTCTGGACAGTGATTTGTCTGTAGATGAAAAGAGGCAATTCTTGCCTAATGGCTGTCTCACCACAACTGGAGTAACTCCAAAGATGCTCAATTTCTTCTAAGAATCCAAGACAGGAAGCTGTCAGGAGCAGACAGAACTCTAATCAAAATGAACATTAACATAGAAATGTTTGTAACATCAATTCTGTGGACTTCTGGCGTTTTGAAAACCAACTATCTATGTAAGGCAATCTGGACTCTGTTAACCTCTCTCAGCTATGTTTAAATAGAATATAGAAAACACCCTAACAATAAACT
Organism: Rhabdomys pumilio; assembly: GCA_030674055.1. Taxonomy (NCBI): domain Eukaryota; kingdom Metazoa; phylum Chordata; class Mammalia; order Rodentia; family Muridae; genus Rhabdomys; species Rhabdomys pumilio. Next base: position 187,531 of record JANHMN010000006.1, on the reverse strand, counting down.
CAGAGCCATGAACTTGCTATGGGCCCTTAAATCACAGGCTAACCATCTCAAATCAGTTAAAAAAGTTAAAAAAGGACTGGGTCTAAGCCTTGTATTCCTAAATGTGTTATATAGGCACAATACCTATGAGAGTAACAATATTAATCTCACTTTTATATCAATAAGAAGCTCGTACCAATGAAAACCTTAAATTAGAAATCAAAGTAAAATTTGTACCATTTAAGAAATTATAACTTCATCTTGATAACAGTTATACAGATTTCTACCAATAGGTTATGGCTATGCAATAAATCCTAGCTAATCCTCCCTGTTCCAACAAAACCACTACTTTTCCCTAGAAAGACAGCCCAATATTAACCACCTCAGTCCCCAAGCCCAGGGAATAGGGATGCTGAGTCTTCATTAACTTCTTCAAGCTGATTACGGGCGTTGAGATATTAGAAGAGGGGCAGGGGGAAAGAGTAAATTGATAAGCCTCTGATGTCTGTGTCTTCACTGTATCTAGCTGGAATTCCAGAACATCAGAGGTTAGAGCAGGTCTGCTCAGCTTGCTTGATGAGTAGATACATCAAGGCTGTGTATTCGGCAATATACAATTCTCAAAACAAATTTTAGTATCAAGATAATTTTTTGTTTGAATCCTGGAATCTAGTCTTCTGGCGGATGCCTCTGTCATGTCTAATCCATATAATTCTGGGAGTTTCTATGAGGGTGTGCTCCCACCATCCTCCCATTCCCGCCTCCCTGCTCTTGAAATTCCCCAACAATAGGGAATCCAAACTTTCAGGCACCAAGGCCCTCAACTTCCACTGATGCGTGGCAAAGCCACCCTCAACTACCTATACAGGTGGAGCCATGAGTCCCTCCCTTTGTGTTCTTGGGCTGGAGATTTTAGAATGACTACTCCAGCTTGTTTCTTAGGACCATTTGCTTGAACAATTGTTTTCCAGCCTTTTACTCTAAGGTAAAATCTGTCTTTGTCACTGAGGTGGGTTTCCTGTATGCAGCAAAATGCTGGGTCCTGTTTATGTATCCAGTACATTAGCCTATGTCTTTTAAATGGAGAATTGATTCCATTGATGTTAAGAGATATTAAAAAACAGTGGTTGTTGCTTCCTGTTATTTTTGTTATTAGAGGTGGAATTATCTTTGTGTGACTATCTTCTTTTAGATTTGTTGGAAAAGGATTACTTTCTTACTCTTTCTAGGGTATAATTTTCCTCCTTGTATTGGAGCTTTCCCGCTATTATCCTTTGAAATGCTGGGTTTGTAGAAAGATATTGTGTAAATTTGGTTTTGTCGTGGAATATCTTGGTTTCTCCACCTATGGTAGTTGAGAGTTTTGCTGGGTATAGTAGCCAGGGTTGGCATTTGTGTTCTCTTAGGGTCTGTATGACATCTGTCTAGCATCCTCTAGCTTTTACAGTGTCTGGTGAGAAGTCTGGTGTAATTCTGATAGGTCTGCCTTTATATGTTACTTGGCCTTTTTCCCTTGTTCACATGGACCTGGATTCACTCTTCAGCGTCAGAGAAATAACACTATAACACTAGTACAGTGGCTGGAGAGATGGCTCACCAGTTAAGAGCACTAGATGTTCTTCAAGAGGACCAACGTTCAATCCCCAGCACCCACACAACACACAATGGTCTGTAACTCAAATTTCAGGAGATCTGCAGGCACCTAGCATACAAATAGTACACAGATGTACATGCAGGCAAAGCAAAACAAAAAATTAAACAAAACAATTTTAAAAGTTTTTAATTTTCAAAAATTTAGTTATAATGCCATTATCTTTGTGGACATTAAATGGTACCTCATTGTGAGTTTTATTAGTAGTATTCTGTGACAATTCCATATGTGTATAAGATACATTCTGGACATACTTATCTCTTTACTTTTACATAACCTTTCCCCTACCTGATCCCTTTCCCTACCAAGTCCTCATTCCACTTTCATGTCTTTTTGTTTTTGTTTTGTGATCCACTGGGTTTAACCAGGGCATGACATACATGGGCATGTGTGAGAAGGATACACTGAAGCATGAGTAACTCACCAATGGCTATATCAGTGAAGACAATGACTTACTCCCCAGTAGCCTTTGATTGTCATTATCTTCCCTGGACCCCCAAAACTCCTGCCCATCTATGACTGAGTGATTAAAGGCTTGGCCTTGTTTAGGTCATATGTAGGCAACCACAGCTGTTGTAAATTCATAAGATGATGTTTCAGGGCCCCCTTTCTGTTGCCAGGTTTCTATATTTTTTCCACCACCTTTTCTGATCTTCTCTGAGCCATGAAAGAGGTGATATGAATGTGGTGTTAAAAGTTTCCAATGTTTTGATTTTTATTTGTAATGCTTTAGTGATATAGCACATTTTTTGGTGTATTTGTTGTCTATTTGTATATCTTTCAGAAAAATGTCTATTCAAGTCCTAAATCTGAGGCAGGAGGATTGTTGCATTCAAGGCCAACCTATGAGACCCTGAAAGCTAACCAAAAAACCAAACAACCCAATCAAAAAAATGGGTTATAGAACTAAACAGAGAATTCACTACAGAGGAATCTCAAATGGCCAAGAAGCACTTAAAGGAGTGTTCAAAGTCCTTGGTGATCAGGGAAATGCAAATCAAAACGACATTGAGATTCCACCTCATACCAATCAGAATAGCTAAGATCAAAACTCAGGTGACAGCACATGCTGGCAAGGATGTGGAGAAAGAGGAACACTCCTCCAATGTTGGTGGGATTACAAACTGGTACAACTACTCTGGAAATCAATCTGAAGGTTTCTCAGAAAATTGGAAATAGTTCTACCTGAAGATCCAGATATACTACTCTTGGACTTATACCCAAAAGATGCCCCACCATGCCACAGGGGCACGTATTCCACTATGTTCATAGCAGCCATATTTGTGATAGCCAGAAGCTGGAAACAGCCCAGATGTCCCACAATGGAAGAATGGATTCAGAAAATGTGGTTCATCAACACAATGGAATACTGTTCAGCTATTAAGAATGCGGACATCATGAGTTTTGCAGGCAAATGAATGGAACTAGAAAATATCATCCAGAATGAGGTAACTCAGACCCAAAGGGACATGCATGCTATGTATTCACTAATAATCAGATATTAGCCCCCCAAAAGTTAAGAATGCCCAGGACACAACCCACAGGACTCAAGAAGATTAACAAGCTGAAGGACCCAAGTAAGGATGCCTCACTCCTACTCGGGAGGGAGAAGAAAGCAGTCATGAGCGTTAGGCAGAGGGAGGGAGGAATCTGGATGGGAGAGGGGACAGAGAGGGAAAGGAGGGAACTTGATCAGGTAGTGGGGCAGAGCAGGACTGAAGCCCTGAGGGCCAGCAGAAAGAATGGAAACAGGAAACCTTGGGAGGTAGGAGGTGGGGGGGGACCCTCTAGAATGTACCAGAGAACTGGAATGTGAGAGACTCTCAGGACTCAAAGGGAAAGACCTAGGATGAAGTCCTCTACAGTGGGGAGATGGAACTTGTAGAGACTATCATCATCAAGTGGAGGGAGGGGATTGCCATCTCCCAGTCAAAAGTTCTGACCTAGAATTGTTCCTGTCTGAAGGAACTGCAGGAACAAAAATGGAGAAGAGCACGAGAGAAAGGAGATCTGGTGACAAGCCCAAATTGGGATCCGACTCAAGAGGAGGCCTGAGGACCTGACACTGTTACTGATGCTGTGGTGTGCTTGCAGATAGGAGCCTAGCATGGCTGCCCTCTGAGATGCTCAACAAGCAGCTGAAAAAGTCAGATGCAGATACTAGCACCCAGCTAATGGACAGAAGCTGGGGACCCCTGTGGTTGAATTGGGGAAAATCTAGAAGAAGCTGAGGAGGAGTGTGGCCCCATGGGAAGACCAGCAGTTTCAACTGAGCTGGCCCCCTGAGATCTCTCAGACACTGAGCCACCAGCCAGGCAACATACACCAGCTGATATGTATGTGTGTGTGTGTGTGTGTGTGTGTGTGTGTGTGTGTGTGTGTGTGTATGATCGATAGATAGATAGATAGATAGATAGATAGATAGATAGATAGATAGATAGATAGATAGAAGATATGAAACATATACAGTAGAGGATTGCCTGGTCTGGCCTCAGTAAGAGAAGATGCACCCACCCTCGAGAAACTTGAGGCCCTAGGGAGTGGGGAGGCCTGGTGGGGTGGGGTTGGGGTATAGGGGCATCCTCGTGGAGACAGGGCAGGGGGTTGAGGTATAAAATGGGGAGCTGTTGGGGTGGGGGTAGGCCGAGAGGGGGATGAAGTCTGGACTGTAAAAAAGGATTAAAGAATAAAAATAAACAAATTAAAAAAAAAAAAAAGAAGTTTTGGCAAGATTTGACCAAAAAGAAATTGATGTCATTGTTATAGGATACAAAATGTATTTTAAAATCATTTTATAAATATGGACATCTTAGCCGGACAGTGGTGGCACACGCCTTTAATCCCAGCACTTGGGAGGCAGAGGCAGGAGGATTTCTGAGTTCGAGGCCAGCCTAGTCTACAGAGTGAGTTCCAGGACAGCCAGGACTACACAGAGAAACCCTGTCTCGAAAAAACAAAACAAAATAAAACAAAAAATATGGATATCTTGACTGTGCCAATCATGTTTGAATGTGAAACTTGTATAATAGTTGCCTTTTTTTTCCACACAAATAGGTCATTATTTGTAAAGGATATTACAGTAACTTTTAACACTCAAAAATATGAAAACAAAATCTCAACAAGCAATAAAAAATGTCAAAATGAAAATAAATTGAATGCAGCAGATGTGAGAACATTAAGCCCTCTATTAATGCAGATATTTTGTTAGGGTAGTTTGTTTTTAACACTGAGTTGTAAAAATTCTATATATATTTCAGACAGCAGTCCCAGGATCTCCTTTTTAAAGATATCTTGTAACATGTGATCTTCCAAAGGTCTTTAAAATGGCTTATAAAAATAGATAAGAAGAGTCTCAGACACAAAGGGGAGGGAGGATGGGGTGAAGAACTCTTGGAGGGGGGGCCCAGAAGAGGGCAACATTTGGAATGCAAATAAATAAATTAAAAAAAAAAAGCAACTAAACCCCAAGAAACCTTTCTGTTTTAGGGAACTGTGAATAAAAGAAAAGTGGTTTTTGTTGTGTTTTATTTTGTTTATCATCCAGAGCCTTATTGCCTTAGCTGACTGCAAGAGACTAGCTTGGAAAGCAGTTTAACCACTCTCCATTACTAGGTAGGTAGTGTCTTTCCAACTTGTGTAGTTTACTGTTCACTCACCTGGAAAACAGTAAATTCAAAGTACAATTTGGTTCAGATCAAACTATCCTCTGTAACAGACTTTTATTATCTTACATACCAGTTAATATAATGGAGCTGGGGCCCAGGGTGTTGTCATCTGCTCCACCCTCTGAATTTCCCAACCGAACAGGAAATGCTTGCTTTTTGAGGCTGCAATCACTTGTGGTCACAACTTCTGAGTTTTGCAGTCATGCATAGATTACAAAAGGCATTCTTAAACTGCTTGCCAATTTCAGTAAATTCTGAAGAATAAAAATGTTTTGTTTCTGAATGAGTTTTTAAGCAACTTCTAAGAACACTCACTGTTCATATAACATTGCACTAAGACCTGAAATGAATGTAGAAACATTTTTTCTAACAGTGTGAAACATTCCTTAAAATGAATTTTGAATAGTTGAAAAATAGGATGGAAATATTAGAAGATTTTTGAGACAGTGTATCACCATGTATCTCTGGTTGGCCTGGAACTTTGTGTGTGTGTGTGTGTGTGTGTGTGTGTGTGTGTGTATCAGATGATACATGGCATTAAAAAAAATCAGACCTGGATGGCTGGATGTTGTGGTGCATACCTGTAATCCTAGACATCAACACAACTGTGAACTGGAACCATTGTGGTAGTGGGACAAGGCTTATTTCATTATAGTAAAGACAGCTCCAAAAAGCAGAACTCAGGATAGACTGCCCAGTCTGCAGTCACAGGGCCAGACACTGAGGGTCATTTGTTGATGTTTGTCGTAGGATCTCTAATTCTTCCAACAGTATTTTTGGAAAAATTGTCTTTTTTTTATGAATTCTTTTTATCCCTTTATCAAAAATCAATTTGCAGTTGGGCTTAATAAACATGACCATGCTTTCAGGACTCAGGACATAGAAATAATAGGATCACAAGTTTGAGGCTAGCCTGGGCTACTTAAGAATACCATATCTCAGAAAAAGAAACCCATCTGTCATCACAAATTACCATCAACAATGCTACTGTTATGAACATTTTAAAGAATTTTAGTAAGAATGTGGTGAAAGTAGAATTATTTTTACATTATGGTCAGGAATTTGAAATTATTTAAACACTAAAAAAACAGATTCCTTTAAAAACTGAAAATTGAATAATCCTGAGACCTACCAGTTATACTTCTGATCTATACCTAAAACAATTGAAGGCAGACAACTGAAGATAAGTGTGTAAACATATCTTCCTAGCAGAACTATTCACAGTAGCCAAAAGGGGAACAAACCAAGTGTCCATGGGTAAAAAAATACATAAAATATGATACATATTTTATTTTGTACATACTATAGACTATTATTTTGCTTTATAAAGAAAATTCTGACACCTACTTCAACTTTGATAATCCTTCAAAGTATTAAAATACACAAAATAAGCCTGTTTCACAGTCTCAAATACCATACAATTTTTCTATGTGAAATTCCTATAAAGGCAGAATGCTCAAGGCCAGAGGGTGGAGGAGGAAAAATGGAAAGCTGTTATTTACAGAAGCAAAGTTTGGGTTTTTCAAAGATTTGCTTTTATCACTTTATTATGTATGTATAGAATGTGGATGCATATACTTCGTGTGCAGGTGCTCTTAAAGGCCTGAATAGGGTGTGTCTTTCCCTGAAGCTGGACTTAGCAGGTTGTTGTGTTCTTACTAATATACTATCTCATACCACTTATTTACCACAGATATTTGACTTACTTACCAATTGTAAAGTATTTTCAGGATAAAAAGCTTACTAAATATAAAACAGTGAAAGCATTAACTGACAATAAAGTGAAAAATAACATATGCCTTAGAAGGAGAAAGCAGTATTCATGCCTCAAGATTCTAGGAAGACAAGTTTCAAAAATGTGAACACATTTTATATATAAAGTTCATACCTGCTTCTGTTGTTTTCAGGGTTGTGTGGAGTAAATGCAATGTACAATGTGCAACGTAAATGAGGCCATTAGGCTAAAAATCGAGCTATTAGAAGAAACATTATATTTCTATCTTGAAAAATATACTTTATTAATACATTCAGCATATGAGATATTTCTCAGATGGTTTGCATATAATCAAGGTGAATTCTGTAACAATTGAAATACTTGTTGTATCAGAACTATAAAGGACATAAGAAAATGAATCCCAGTAGGTATTTTATTTTATTTTAATTAGGTTAGGATAATATAAAGATTTGCTGAGCTAATAAGATTGTTCTTTTCCCCAAGTTCTCCCTCCTCTCATGTCTAGTTGGAAGAGCAGTTACTTTGTCATTGGCTCATAGTCCTGCAATGCAGGGGTCTTATGTTTTGATATGTAGATAATCACTCCTTTGGTGAACAGTGATTAGTATAGAAGTGAGTATGAGGAGTTCCAAGCCATCCATACCAACACTGAGCCTAGATCCTAGATCCTAGATCCTACATCCTAGATCCCTTTGAGAGACAAAGCGATTGCGGCTTGTGAAGTGAGTGGTAGTAGGTGTTTGGGGTGTGAGATGTAGTAGTATGTCAGGGCTGAGAGCAAGAATAAATAAAAAGAAATATTGAAACAATTCATAAACACATTAGATCTTTGTGTGAATTATGCTAAGGACAGGATTTATTCAAACTGGTTCTGTCTTAAATTGTGCTTTAATTCTTATCAACTGATAGTATATACCAATAAGGTACAACTTTATAGAATAGAATTTATGGTTTTAATCAAAACAACCCTGAGATACCACCTCACACCAGTCAGAATGGCTAAAATTAAAAACTCAGGTGATAGTAGATGCTGGCAAGGATGCGAAGAAAGAGGAACACTCCTCCATTGTTGGTGGGATTGCAAGCTGGTACAACTACTCTGGAACTCAGTCTGATGGTTCCTCAGAAAACTGGACATAGCATTACCTGAGGATCCAGCTATACCACTCCTGGGCATATACCCAGAAGATGCTCCAACTTATAATAAGGACATATGCTCCACTATGTTTATAGCAGCCTTATTTATAATAGCCAGAAGCTGGAAAGAACCAAGATGTCCCTCAACAGAGGAATGGATACAAAGAATGTGGTACATTTACACAATGGAGTATTACTCAGCTATTAAAAATAATACATTCAAGACATTTTTAGGTAAATGGATGGAACTAGAAATTATCATCCTGAGTGAGTTAACCCAATCACAAAAGAACACACATGGTATTTACTCACTGATAAGCGGATGTTAGCCCAAAAGCTTGGAATAGCGAAGACTCAACTCACAGACGACATGAAGCTCATGAAGAAGGAAGACCAAGTAGGAATGCCTCAGTTCTACTTAGAACCAGTAACAAAAATACTCAAGGGAGCAAATATGGAAACAAAACATGGGACAGAAACTGAAGGAGGGGCCATCTGGAGACCATTCCACCTGGGTATCTGTCCCATGTACAGTCACCTAAGCTAGACACTGATGTGGATGTCAGGAAGTGCATGCGGACAAGAGCCTGATATAGCTATCTCCTTAGAGGTCTGTCAGAGACTGACACATTCAGAGGACGATGTTCACAGCTAACCACTGATATGATCAAGGGTTTCCCAATGGAGAAGTTAGAAAGAAGACTGGAGGAGCAGAAAGGGTTTGTGACCCCATGAGGAAAGCAACAATACCAACCAACCAGAGTTCCCCAGGGTCTAAACCACCAGCCTGGGAGCACATAGGGAGGGACCCATGACTCCAGCTGTATATGTAGGGGAGGATAGCCTTGTCGGGCATAGGTGGGAGAGGAGATTCTTGGTCCCATGAAAAACAAACACAGAGAGTAGGGGAGAATATGAGGGTGGGGAGAGGGTAGTGGGGGCAGGGGGTAGGTGGGGGCACAGCCTCATAGAAGCATGAGGAGGTGGGAATGGGATAGGAGGTTTCTGGGCGATGGAAGGAAGTGGGGTAAGGGGACAAAATCTGAAATGTAAATATAATACCCAATAAAAAAATTTAAAAAATTTTTTTTAATTATCTTGATACTAAAATTTGTTTTGAGAACTGAATATTGCAGAGTACACAGCCTTGGTGTATCTACTCATCAAGCAAGCTGAGCAGACGTGCTCAAACCTCCAATGTCCTGGAAGTCCATCTGGATGCAATGAAGACACAGTGTCAGAGGCTTATCAATTTACTCTTCCTCCCGCCCCTCTTCTAATATCTCAACGCCCGTAATCAGCTTGAAGAAGTTAATGAAGAGTCAGCGGCCCTATGCCCTGGGCTTGGGGACTAAGGTGGTTAATATTAGGCTGTCTTTCTAGGGAAAAGTAGTGGTTCTGTTGGAACAGGGAGGATTAACTAGGATTTATTTCATAGCCATAACCTAGTGGTAGAAATCTGTATAGCTGTTATCAAGATGAAGTTATAATTTCTTAAATGGTACAAAATTTACTTTGATTTTAAATTTAAGGTTTCCATGGTTATGAGCTTCTTATTGATATAAAAGTGAAATGAATATTGTTACTCTCATAGGCATTGTGCCTGTATAATAGATTTAGGAATACAATACCCAGTCCTTCTTTAACTTTCTTAACTAATTTGAGATGGTTAGCCTGTGAGTTAAGGGCCTATAGCAAACTCATGGCTTGGAGTTTATTGCTAGGGTGTTTTCCATATTTTATTTAGAAATAGCTGAGAGGAGTTAACAGACAATAGTCCAGGTTACCTTACATGGATAGTTGGATTTCAAAACATCAGAAGTCCACAAAATTAATGTTACAAACATTCCTGTAGTAATGTTCATTTTGATTACAGACCTGTCTGCTCCTGACAGCTTCCTGTCTTGGATTTGAAGAAGAAATTGAGCATCTTTGGAGTTACTCCAGTTGTGGTGAGACAGCCATTAGGCAAGAATTTCCTCTTGTCATCTACAGACAAATTACTGTCCAGAAAAGGACACACTTGCAGAAGTCGACTGATTATATCTGCCTAGACAGAGTAATCAGCCCTTAATAATTCTGCATCACTAAGGTCTGTCAGATGATCCTGGACCAGAAGCCTGAAGATCAGATGCTCCAACATTTTGTAGTATAGGGACTGTCCAGGTGTTCAGCGGTCTCTATAAATTGGCTAAGTTTTAGAAGCTATGCTTTGTGCTTCCCATAATTTTAGTTAACTCAGTCATTCTGG
>JANHMN010000006.1:138377-173668 GCA_030674055.1 Rhabdomys pumilio | reverse complement strand
TACACTACACTACACTACACTACACTACACTACACTACACTACACTAACCATTGGAGAAACGCAAATATGAGCCAACCTAGCCATATCTAGTGTTATCTTTAGCCAACAAAGATGAAAGCATTTCTTTTAAACATAATCAATAAGAAATATGGTTCCCAGGGGCTGGTGAGATGGCTCAGTGTTTAAAAACAGTGTCCAGGCAGACATGTAAGAGGAGAAGTATCTAAGAGTTCTACATCTTAACCGGAGGGCAGCCAGGAGGAGACTGTCTCCTTAGCTAGGAGGAGGGTCTCAAAGCCCACCCCAACAGTGACACACTTCCTCCAATAAGGCCATACCTACTTCAACAAGGTCACACCTCCTAATAGTGCCAGTCCCTGGGGCAAGTATACAAACCATCATATTCCATTCCCTGGTCTCCATAGGCTTATTCAAACACATGCGCCTATGAGGGCCATACCTAATCATAGCATAATGCAAAATACATTTAGTCCAACTTCAAAAGTCCCATAGTGTATAACAGTCTCAACAATGTTACAAGTCCAAAGTTCAAAGTCTCTTCTGAGAATCATCCAATCACTTAACTGCAATCCCCTATAAAATAAAAAACAAACAAACAAGCAAAACAAAATTCAGTTCACATACCTCCAACATCAGAGGATATTCATTACCATTTCAAAACTTCATAGCATGGAAATTCTGGGCCAAAGCAAGGCCAAAAGCCAGCTGGGCAAATTCCAAATTTAGCATATCCATGTCTGATGTCAAAGCTCTCTTCGTATCTCCAACTCCTTTCATCTTTATTTACTGCTGTTGGCAGATCTAGCACTCAGCCACAACAAACTTGTTTCTCTTGGGCTGGTTCCACTCCCTGTTTGCAGGTTTTCTCAGTAGGTATCCCCCAGTTCTGACATCTCTTACAATCTCAGCATATCCAAGACAACTTTAACTTTACAACTTCTTGTTTTAGTGTCTTGGATCCGCATGTGATCTTCTGGACTCCTCCAAAGGACTTGGGTCACTTCTCCAGCTTTTCCTTCTGTAGTATTTTGTCTCTGGTTGACTCCACTCCACTGCTGCTGCTGTTCTTGGTGGTTATCATATGGTACTGACATCTCCAATATGCTGAGGTCTTCCCCTGCAACTAGAATTCACTAATGGCATCTCACAGACTCTCTTCATGGTACCAAGCCTCAACTTCTTTGCAGGAGCCCATCAGTCCTGGGCCATCAACTGCAAATGATGCTATACTTTCACCAGTGGCCTCCCCTGGCTTCTCACAATGTTAAGCCTGAGCTACTCTCCATGACCCCTTCATGCCTTCAAAACCAGTACCATCTGGGTGACTCTTACATATTACCAAATCCAGGGGCCAGCAAGAGTCTATCTTTAGAACACAGCTCTTAAAAAACACCTCCCAGAAGATTTCACCTCAGTCATACTGGTCTCTTCTTAATCATCACTAATTTCTTAGCTCCGGCTAAGCAGAATCAATTATCTGAGTAGACCCATCTATTCTTGACTTCAAAGGCTGAGCCACATGGTCAAAGCTGCCAAGTTCTGCTGTTTGCTGGAGGTGGAACATGGTCCTATTAGATTATCACCAACTTTCTGTTCTCCAACTCCTCACTGCCTAGACAGAACAGTTCTGATTGATCTTTTATTCTGATTGGTCCTAAGTGGAGCTCATGGTTGTGGAATTTTTTTATTATTATTATAATTATTTTATTTGTTTACATTCCAGTCGTTGGCCCCCCTCCTGTCCCCTCCTCCCACAGTTCCTCACCCATCCTCCTCTCCCTTGCCTCTGAGAGGGTGCCCCCCCCACCAGACTTCCCCCTTCTCAGGGGCCCTCAAGTCTCTCCAGGATTAAGCACATCTTCTCCTAGGGTATCCAAGACAACTTTAACTTTACAGGTTCTTGTTCCAGTGTCTTGGGTCCACATGTGATCTTCTGGGCTCCTCCAAAGGACTTGGGTCACTTCTCCAGCTTTTCCTTCTGTAGCATTTTGGCTCTGAGGCCAGACCAGGCAGTCCCCTGCTATATATGTGCCAGGAACCTCAGACCAGCTAGTGTATGCTCCTGGTTGGTGGCTAAGTCTCTGGAAGGTCCCTGGGGTCTAGGTTACTTGAGACTGCTGGGCTTCCTATGGGGTCACTCTCCCTTTCAGCTTCTTCAATTCTTCCTCTAACTCAACCATATGGGTTCCTGCTATCAGTCCAACTGTTGAGTGTAAGTATCTACATCTGTCTCAATCAGCTGCTGGTAGGCTTCTCAGAGGACAGCCATGCCAGGCTCCCATCTGTAATCACATCGTAGCATAGGTAATAGTGTCAGACCTTGATGCCCCCACCCATGAAATGGATCCCAGGTTGGGCTGGTCATTTGACTGTCTTTCTTTCAATCTCTTCTCCATTTTTGCCCCTGCAGTTCTTGTAGACTGGAACAATTCTGTGTCAGAAATTTTGAGTATGGTTTAGTAACCAAGTCCCTCCAGTTGAGGCCTCGTCTGTCTACTGAAAGTAGACTCTTTGAGTTCCCTCTCCTCAGTGCTGAGCATTTTGGCTAAGGTCACCCCCATTGAGTCCTGAGAATCACCTCTCAGGTCCTTGGTTCTTTCTAGAGGTGTTGCCTGTGTCCTGGACAGCTCTCTGCCCAATCTTACCTGCCATTGGTGGTTGGGGGTGAGTTGGAGAGAGTCAACCACACACACTCTGGGAGCAGGTGAGAAATGCTGCAGCAAGCTCATCTGAGCACTGCTGCAAGCTCCTTTAATACCCTCCACCCACACCCCCATTGGTCCCAAGAAAGCGTTTCTTCTAGACAGCAGTTCCTGATAGGCTGGCTTTGTTTGCATTAGTAATCCTTGGTCTCTCAGGCAGTCCTCAATTAGGTCCTACTGCAAGAGATGCTTTTGCAGCTGCAGGGCCCCCAGCCTTTACATAGAGGCAGCCCCACCATTCCTGCTACAAAAAGGCCTCCCCACCTCTCACCCCCTAAGGATGCATATTTCCATTCATTCTCCTGGCCCTCTGGGCTTCTCTCCTGTCCCCCACCCCCACCCCACACCTGATCCTGCTTCCCTCTTCCCCTCCCCTCCTCACTTCCACCCAAGCCCCTCCCTCCCTCTGCCTCCTATGATTATTTTGTTCCTCCTATTAAGTGGAATTGAAGCATTCTCACTTGGGCCTTCCTTTTTGTTAAAATTCTTACAGTGTGTGGGTTGTATCCTAGGTATTCTTTACTTTTGGCTAATATCCACTTATCAGTGAGTACACAATGTGCATGTCCGTTTGGGTCTGAGTTACCTCACTCAAGATGATATTTTCTAGTTCCATCGATTTGCCTGCAAAATTCATGATGTCTTTATTTTTAATAGCTGAATAGTATTCCATTGCGTAAATGAATCACATTTTCTGTGTCTATTCTTCAGTTGAGGAACATCTGGGGTTTTCTTCCAGCTTCAGGGTATTACAAATAAGGCTGCTATGAACCTGATGGAACATGTGTCCTTGTGGTATGGTGGGGCATTTTTTTGGGTCTGTGCTCTGGAGTGGTATAGCTGGGTCTTCAAGTCTATTTCCAGTTTTCTAAGGAACCACTAGATTGATTTCCAGAGTGGTTGTACCAGTTGACAATCTCACCAGCAAGGGAGGAGTGTCCTGTCACTTGAGTTTTTGATCTTAGCCATTCTGATTGGTGTGAGGCAGAGTTTTGATTTGCATTTCTGATTACTAAGAACTTTGAACATTTCTTTAATTGCTTCTTGACCATTCAAGATTCTTCTGTTGTTCTGTATCCCATTTTAATTGGGTTATTTGGGTTTTGGGGGGTTAACTTCTTGAGTTCTTTATATATTTTGGATATTAGCCTCTATTAAATATAGGGTTAGTGAAGATTATTTCCTCATCTGTAGGTTGCTAATTTGTCCTATTGATGGTGTCTTTTGCCTTACAGAAGCTTTTCAGTTTCATGAGGTTCCATTTATCAATCCTTGATCTTAGAGCCTAAGTGACTAGAGTTCTGTTCAGGAAATTCCCCCCGTGCCAATGAGTTGGAGGCTCTTGCCTGCTTTTGCTTCTGTTAAATTCAGTGTATCTGGTTTTACATTGAGGTCCTTGATTCAGGTGGACTTGAGCTTTGTGCAAAGTGATAAATATGGATCTATTTTTATTCTTCTACATGCAGACACCTTTTTAGATCAGCACTATTTATGAAGGATGCTTTCTTTTTGCTACTGTATAGTTTTGGCTTTTTTTTTTTTTTTTGTCAAAGATCAAGTGTCCATAGGTGTGTGAATTTACCTGTGGGTCTTTGATTCTATTCCATTAATCAACCTGTCTGTCTCTGTACCAATACCATGTGGTTGTTTTGTTTTGTTTAGTTTAGTTTAGTTTAGTTTTGTTTTGTTTTGTTTTGTTTTGTTTTGTTTTGTTTTATCACTATTGCTTTGTAGTACAGTTTGAGGTCAGGGATGATGATATCCCCAGAAGATCTTTTATTGTTGACAATTGTATTGACTATCCTCGGTTTTTTGTTTTTCCATATGAAGCTGAGAATTGCTCTTTCCATGTCTGTAAAGAATTGTGTTGGAATTTGATGGAGATTGCATTGAATGGGTAGATTGCTTTTGGTAAAATGGCCATTTTCACTATGTTTATCCTATC
Source organism: Rhabdomys pumilio (assembly GCA_030674055.1). Lineage (NCBI taxonomy): Eukaryota > Metazoa > Chordata > Mammalia > Rodentia > Muridae > Rhabdomys > Rhabdomys pumilio. Next base: position 168,999 of record JANHMN010000006.1, on the reverse strand, counting down.
AATCCATGAACATGGGAAATCTTTCCATCTTCTGATATCTTCTTCAATTTCTCTTTTCAGAGATTTGAAGTTTTGGCTGTACAAATCTTTCACTTGTTTGGTAAAAGTCACACTAAGATATTTTATGCTATTTGTGGCCATTAGGAAAGGTGTTGTTTCCTAAATTCTTTCTCAGCCTGTTTGTCATTTGTATAAAGGAAGGCTACTCATTTGTTTGCGTTAATTTGTTTACCACACCATTTTGCTGAAGTTCTTTATCAGCCTAGGAGTTCTCTGGTGGAATTTTTGGGATTGCTTATTTATACTATCATATCATCTACAAGTAGTGATACTTTGACTTTTTCCTTTTCAATTTGTGTCCCCTTGATCTCCTTTTGTTGTCTAATTGCTCTAGCTAAAACTTCAAGTACTATATTGAATAAATAGGGAGAGAGTGGGCAGCCTTGTCTCTTTTAGTGAGACTGGCTCTAGTTTGTCTCCATGTAATTTGATGTTGGCTGTTGGTTTGCTATATATTGCTTTTCTTTATGTTTAGTTGTATGTCATGAATTCCTGACCTCTCCAAGACTTTTAACATGAAGGGGTGCTGAATTTTGTCAGAGGCTTTTTCAGCGTCTAGTGAGATGATCATGTAGCTTTTTCCCCTTGAGTTTGGTTATATAGGATATTACCTTGATGGATTTTCATATATTGAACCATCTCTGCATCCCTGGAATGAGCTTACTTAATTGTGGTGAATAATAGTTTTGATATGTTTTTGGTTTGAGTTTGCAAGAATTTTATTGAGTATTTTTGCATTGATATTCATAAGCAAAATTGGTCTGAAGTTCTCTTTCTTTGTTGGGTCTTTGTGTAACTTAGGTATCAGTGTAACTGACTTCATAGAATGAATTAGGTAGTATTCTTTCTGTTTCTATTTTGTGGAATAGATTGAGAAATACTGGTATTAGGTCTTCTTTGAAGGTCTGATGGATTTCTGGACTAAAATCATCTACCCCTGGGTTTTTTTTTTTTTTTGAGAGATTTATAATGACAATTTCTATTTGTTTAGGGGTTATGGAACTGTTTAGTTTAACAGATCTTGATTTAGCTTTGGTACATGCTATCTGTCTAGAAAATCATCCATTTCACCTAGCTTTTCCAGTTTTGTAGAGTATAGGCTTTTGTAGTAGGTTCTGATGATGTTTTGAATTCCCTCAGCTTCTGTTGTTATGTCTCCCTTTTAATTTCTGATTTTGTGAATTTGGATACACTTTCTATGTTCTGTAGTTAGTTTGGCTAAGGGTTTATCTATCTTGTTAATTTTCTCAAAGAACCAGCTCTTGGTTTTGTTGATTCTTTTATTGGTTTCTTTGTTTCTAACTGCTTGATTTCAGCCCTGAGTTTTCCTGCTTCCTGCCATCTACTCAGCTTGAGTGTGTTTGATTCTTTCTGTTCTAGAGCTTTGAGGTGTGCTGCTACATTGTTTATATAGTTTCTCTTCAATTTCTTTATGAAAGCACTTAGTGCTATAAATTTTCCTCTTAATATTGCTTTCATTGTGTCCTATAAGTATGGGTATGCTGTGTCTTCATTTTCATTGAATTCTATAGTCTTTGATTTCTTTTTTTATTTCTTCCCTGACCATGTTATCATTGAGCAGAGAGTTGTTCAGTTTCCATGAGTATGTGGGATTTCTGTCATTTTTGTTGTTATTGAAGTCTAGTCTTGGTCTGTAGTGATCTGCTATGCATGGGATTATTTCAATGTTTTTATATCTGTTGAGGCCTGTTTTGTGTCCGAATATATGGTCAGTTTTGGAGAAGGTACCATGAGGTGCTGAGAAGAAGATATATTCTATTGTTTTGTTGTGAAATGCTCTGTAGATAATCTGTTAAATCCATTTGGTTCATTACTTTTGTTATTTTCTTTTGTTTAACGTTATTTTTATTGGCTATTTTATTTATTTACATTTCAGATGCCATCCCTTTTCCCCATTTCCCTTCCCTAGAAAACCCCTAACCCATGCCCCTCCTCCTTTTTGCTTTTATACCATTTTAATTACATGCAAGTATTAAAGTCAGTTCTAGGTTGTGGAACTAGCAATATAATAGATGCAAATAGTCAAGGAACAAACAAGACAATTAACTTATGCCTCTGTTTAGTTTTTTTTTTCAATGACCTGTCCATTAGTGAGAGTAGGGTGTTGAAGTCTCCTACTATTATTTTGTGAGGTTCAATGTGTGTTTTTTAATTTTAGTGACATTTCTTTTAACAATGTAGGTGTCCTTACCATTGGGACATAGATATTCAGACTTGAGACTTCCTCTTGGTGGATTTTTCCTTTGATGAGTATCAAGTGTCCTTCCCCATTTTGTTTGATAAGTTTTGGTTGAAAGTCTATTTTATTGGATATTAGAATGGCAAGTCCAGATGTTTCTTTCTACCAATTGCTTGGAAAACTTTTTCCAGACTTTTACTCTGAGGCAGTGTCTGTTTGTGTCACTGATGTGTGTTTCCTGTATCCAACAAAATGCTGGGTCCTGTTTAAGTATCCAGTCTGTTGGCCTGTGACTTTTTATTGGGGAATTGAATCCATTGATGTTGAGAGATATTAAAGACAGATGATTGTTAGTTCCTGTTATTTTTGTTGCTGGAGGTAGTATTATGTGTGTATGATTCTCTTCTTTTGGGTTTGTTGTGAAATATTTAATTTCTTGTGTTTTCTTGGGTGTTATTTCCTTCCAGGATTCTCTGTAGGGCTGAATTAGTAAAAAGATATTATTTAAATTTGGTTTTGTCATGGAATATCTTGGTTTCTCCATCTGTGATAGTTGAGAGTTTTGCTGGGAATAGTATCCTGGACTGGCATTTGTGTTCTCTTAGGGTCTGAATGACATCTGTCCAGAATCTTGTGGCTTTTTAGAGTCTCTGTTGAGAATTCTGGTATAATGCTGTTAGGTCTGCCTTCAGTAGGGCAGTGGGCCAAGTGTACTGGGCACTGTCTGGTGTGTTGGGAGGCCAAGTAGAACTTTCAGTGTCACATCATGGGAAAAGCCAGAGCATGAGTAGATTATAATAATGTCCTGGGTGAATAAAGCTCCATAAAAAACCACAATCATATGGTTCTCCTACAACAATTGTGTTTCTCCCTCAATCCACGATTTTCCCAGGAGATGAAGTATAACCAGTTGAAAATCATTTCGACCTCATTTTAAAAAGGTAAGTCCTTTAGATAAGATGAATTTCACTAAAGTCCTTCCCAACACATTGAATAGCAGAAGTGCTCCTATGGAAAAAAATTAAACCCTGCATTTTGAATTATACCAGGTGAGTCTGAATTATGGATTTTCACATTTGTAGGAGAGCAGATTCACACAAAAATCTAAATTTCCTTTGATGTGTTTGCATTAATTTAGATCAAATAAAAGTAGTTAGTGTTTTTACCTAGAGAAACATCATTTCCTTGTGCTAGAATCTTTCAAGACACCCAGTTTCCCCCCAAGCTTTTCCAGGATGTGTCTAGAAACCACATTGGCAGAGCTCAAAATCTTTGTCTGCTTTTAATCATAATATCTAATCCAGTTATATCTAGGGATGACTGTTCAGCTGGTAGGTTTCAAAAACCTAATTGTTTTCACTCAAAATTTGAATATGATCACAGAGCTATGTTTAATCATTTAAATGGAGAATCATTAAACACAGTTACCTACAAAACTTATATTAAAAATGTTAAATCATTACCTATCTTGCATAAAGAATAGTAAAGACAGCTGAGAACAAATGCAGATAACTGATGTGTCTTTTCCAATGCTCATGGAGTGGAAGGAAATAGTCTTAGGCCTTTAAATCTATTCTTATTTAAAATGAGCTGCTTGAAACGTTTCCATTGTTAATTTGTACATTTTGTTCAAATGTCTAGGTAGTATACATGCATTGTTTCTGTTGCTGTTTTTATTATAAGAACTACTATTAATTCTTTATAATTTTCTTATAGACTTCTATGAAATAAACATTTAGAACTTGGTTTGGATAACTGAGTTTTGACATTTTTTCTTTTAATATAAAAATATGTAATATAAAAATATGGAACAATAAAACTACATGTAATAATGTTTTGGTAATCACACAAAGTTATCTCTGTTTATTTGCATATAATTTAGTTCAAATTATCTGTGACTGTCTTAGATAAAAAAAAATCTTTAAATTTAATATCTTAGAATTTTCATATAGTCATACTGATTCTTAATTTAATTAAAATCTGTTTCTATATTTGACGTTTCTAAAGTAATTTTTCTTTGTGGTTTGTTAATTTGTTCATAATCATTGGTGATCAACATAAACATCAAAAGAAATAAATGTGTGCTGGTCTATATGTATAACATGTAAACTTATTTATAATATTTTAAGCCTTCTAATACATTTACTTACATTTTCTATTTATTCTATTAATCACTGATTTAAAAAACTATGTATTTTCTAATGATATTTATGACTTCAGGTTTGTGTGTTTTGTTTCAAATTTTGCTTCAACATTGAATTTGTTACTATAAACTTCAGATGCTTATGAATTTAGTTGTAAATATTTTCTTTTTCTCTTTGTTCCCATGTTTGATGATATTTATGTTATTTTATTATGATTATATCAGTTTTCTACTTACTCATCCATTTGTGATATCTGTCTTAGCATTTAATTAGGTATTTTATAAAGTTTACTAACTTTAATCTTTTTTGTTAAAGTGTTTAATTATTACTTATTTATTAATACATTTCATATTTAAATGTTTTATATAAATATACTCATATATATTCTAAGTACATATTATTTTGTAATATATGTATTCAGTATGGAAATGGTGAATGAGGCTAATCAGCATATCCATAAATGCCAAAACATATATTTCTTCTGCCTGTTCAACTGTAACTTTGTATACTTAGACCAACAGCCTTCCATTCCTTCCAACTCTGAATCTCAAGTAAGTGCTGTTATTATTTCTACTTCAGCAATTGTCTTATAGTCTACATATTGCTAAAGATATGCAGTATTTTTCCTTATGTATAGAGATTTTTAAATTTGATGCAAAGTATTTTAAATTCATATGTATGGTGATAGAATTTTTACACATTCAAAACATAAAAACCTTAAATCAGTATGATACAGACATCTATACTCTCAATTGCTCATCAAAGGTCAAATAGATGGTTAAAATGCAGTATACACACAAATGAATGCTATGCAGTACATTTATTTTTATGTAAGTATTCATGTTTGAATTTATATTTAAATTTTTTCATTTTGTTTTCTGTTTGACCAATGTGTCCTTTAATAGTCCCTCCATACATTTTCCTTACCAACTTTAATTTGACCTGATGATTTCATGATTTGCAGTATGACTCTAGCATATCAAAGGTTACATTCAATGACATGTCATTTTACATAATATAAAAACATATTTTATTATAGTAATATTCATTGGTATTTTAAAAATTATTATCACATTTCAATTTTCTTAGATATTAATCTAAAATAGTTTTAACAAGTTTTTATAATAAAAGTAGGTTTGTAAGGAAATGAAATAGCAAATCAAAAAGTCTTTATATTTGCCCCAATATGTAATATACCTGTTGCCTTAATTTTTATGTATAACTTTTAATATTTCATTTTAATCTTTAATTTTGTTTGAAGAATATGATGTTTCTAATATCAGAAAAAATTGTTGAACTTTAAATTCCTAAAAATATTTTTTATCATTAAAGTTTACCTTTATTTTTCATCTTTTGGAATGCAAAAGGTAAACATTTATTTTGGCTCCTAATTCAAGATTATTGTCCATCAAGACAACGGAGTGATGGCAACAGGAGCTTGAGGAAGCAACTGTATCTGCAGGCAGGAAGGTAAAGGTGATGAATCTTGATATTCAGGTAGCTTTCTTTTTATACAGTCTGGAACCTATCCTCACAAAACAGTGCTGTCCACTCTTAGGGTGAGTCTTCCCATTTCAACTGAACAAATGTAGAAAATCCCTCACAGGTATCCTACAGAGGCTCATGGGAGAATCTAGATCCTGTTGACAATCAATAATAACTATCATAGCTCCTCATAAATACCATCAATTTTTATTCCTTTGAAGAAATGTTAAGATAGCCTTAACTTTAAGGGGATAATTGATGTATATAGATTCTAGGTGAGGAATTTTCTTTATTGAGAAACTGTATACATCATCCCACTACTTTTGTTATCATTATTTCCCATGATAATTAACAGGATGCTTACAAGTAATGGACTCAATTTTTTCTGGTTGATTTATTTATTTATATAATTCATGTTGATATTATTGCCTTTGTATATCTATCTTCCCATTTTTAATTGTGAATTTTTAAAATTTCTTTGATCTGTAAATTTTATTTTTACCAAATTAAAAATTATAAGCATTATTTGTTGAAAAACTGTGTCTAACATACCTAACATGTTTGGATAACAATTAAAGGTATTTCTTTTGTTTTAGAAAAGTAATGAGTTAATGATAAATTCCTAGATGTGTATCATTTTTTGGTCATCTTCACCCCATTATCCTCTCATGTGCCTCCCTTGTCATCCCTGTTATTATCTCACATTTATCTTGTAAAAAGAATTTTGTCCTCTGTTCATTTATATTTTCTTGCTTATCTGTACTATTTATTACACAGTAGAGAAAAATAAGGAGAGAAGTAACTGAATTTTTTCACATACCTTTTCATCTTATAAAACATTCTTCTGGGGAGTGAAACAGATTTGTAAGTATAATTGATATCAAACTTTTTAATGCTAAAAAATTCTAGTACTTTAAACATTTTATTAAAGTCAATATATTCCTTTTTGTATAACCTGATTGGGCTATTTATTTCTATTTACTACATAAAGTTCATGATATCATTTGATAACATTGTCACACATTTGGTAACTGTTTTTGATACCTCTTTACAAAAGATAAACTGTTTTTAAAACCCTTTTATAAAATGTACTGTACATAATTGATAACTATCCAGTTTGCAAGATGTCATTCACCCTATACTATTATATTCCAAAAGTGTCAATGAGAACCGAATAAAACAAATCAGTAATTACTTAAATTTTTAAAAGCTCACAAAATTAGAAGAGGGAGATATAAGTGAAGCAATAATAGTTTCCCTTGTATTTCCCCCAGACAGGAATCACAATGACTGATACAGTAGCCAACACAACAGAATACATGGAATTCTTGCTCATGGGATACCCAGATGAACAGGTGCTGCAGACTTTGTGTGCCACACTTTTCTTCTTGATTTACCTGGGAGCACTAGTGGGAAACTTCCTCATTATCACCATTGTTACTATAGACCAGCATCTACAGTCCCCTATGTATTTCTTTCTGAAGAATTTGTCCCTGATTGATATCTGTTATATCTCTGTCACTGTTCCCAAATCTATCATGAACTCTGTAAGTAACACCCATTCCATCTCCTTTCTGGGATGTGTTTTACAAGTTTTTTGTGTTATACTTTTGTCAGGCACTGAATTTGCCCTGCTTTTGGTGATGTCCTATGACCGTTATGCTGCCATTTGCTTCCCTCTGCACTATGAGGCCATAATGAATAAAGATGCCTGTGTTCAGATGGTAGCAGCAGCATGGCTCAGTGGGTGTATCTATGGGTCTGTTCATGCCACAGGAACATTCTCTGTCCATTTCTGTGGTCCAAATGTAGTGTATCAATTCTTCTGTGATATCCCATCACTTCTTAGACTTGCTTGTTTTGGAGACCAAATTCTAGAATATGTGTTTATTATTATTAGCTGTTGTTTTGCCTTCACATGTTTTATATTGATGGTTATTTCCTATGTTCACATTTTCACTATAATCCTAAGAATTCCTTCTATACAAGGAAGGTTTAAAATTTTCTCTACCTGTATACCCCATCTTACTGTGGTGACCTTATTTCTCTCTTCTGGATTTGTTGCATATTTAGGTTCAACAGCAAAATCCCCATCGTCACTGAACCTCTTTATGTCAGTGTTCTACTCTCTGTTACCTCCCAGCCTAAATCCTGTGATTTATAGCTTTAGAAATTCAGATGTAAAAGTGGCCCTACACAACATTTTTGTTGAAAAAATGACCACACACCTCTAAATATTAAAAATATTGGCTACTATGAAACAAACTATATAAAATTATCTGTTAATTCAAACCTATAATAAATCATTTGGTATATGCTATAGTATATTGCTTTAACAAAAAAGATTCACTGTATAATGTTACTTGGGACTAAAGGCCTATAATAAAATTATTTGATATATGCTTGCGCTAACAAAAAAATTCACTGTATAATGTTATTTGAGACTGAACATTAGAGGATTTTAAAATTATAAATTTAGTGAAAATCTTCCAAATATTATTTCTATATCAATATGTTGTAGGTTTAGGATAATATTTTTCATTTCATAGCTATATATTTACCAATACCAGTCTCATTAGATTTGGTTTTCTTTTTTGGTAATGTATCTCAAATATAAATATTTTATAATACATTCTTTTAGCCATTTTCCCAATTTTATCATTGTGACAGTTAAAATAAAAGTTCCTAGAGTGAAGAAATCCTAGAATATTTTTCTTCTTTGCATTTTTAAAATGGGAAATATATCAAAAGAATTAACAGATTAATTTATTAGTTAACTAAAGACATTTTATATTATAAACTTGTAAATACAATATTTTTACCTATATTTCTAAGAGTTGTGCCTGGAGTATGTTGATAATAATTGACAAAGACCAATCAAATAATGATAGCATTAAGAGTATTAATAGGATAGATTTTTAGGTAATGAGGTGAAAGATTGCATAATTTTTTAAATCAAAAGAGTGAAATGTCACATTAGAAAGTGCTTGTGTATTAGTCTCAGTCAAAAAATAACGATTTCATTGAATCTGTAGATTGCTTTTGGTAAGATGGCCATTTTTACTATGTTAATCGTGCTGATCCTTGAACATGGAAGATCTTTCCATCTTCAGAGTTCTTCTTCAATTTCTTTCTTCAGAGACTTGAAGTTCTTGTCATACAGATCTTGTCATTTTTTTTTATTAGAGTCACACCAAAATATTTCATATTATTTGTGATGATAGTGAAGGTTGTCATTTCCCTAATTTCTTTCTCATCCCATTTATCCTTTGAGTAGAGAAAGGTTACTGATTTGTTTGAATTAATTTTATATTCAGCCAATTTGCTAAAATTGTTTATCAGCTCAAGGAGTTCTCTGGTGGAATTTTTGGGGTCACTTATGTATACTATCATATCATCTGCAAATAGTGATATTTTGAATTCTTCCTTTCCTATTTGTATCCCTTTGACCACCTTTTATTTGTCTAATTGCTCTGACTAGAGCTTGGAGTACTCTATTGAATAGATAGGGGGAGAATGGGCAGCCTTGTCCAGTCCCTGATTTTAGTGAGATTGCTTCAAGTTTCTCTCCATTTAGTTTGATGTTGGCTATTCATTTGCTGTATACTGCTTTTACTATGTTTACATGTGGACCTTGAATTCCTGATCTCTCCAATACTTTTAACATGAAAGGGTGTTGTATTTTGTCAAAGACTTTTCAGCATCTAATGAGATGAATGTGTAGATTTTTTTCCTTTGAGTTTGTTTATATAATGGGTTACATTGACAGTTTTCCATTTATTGAACCATCCCTGCATCCCTGGGATGAAACCTAGTTGGTCATAGTAAGTGATCATTTTGATATGTTTGATATGTTCTTGCTAGTGGAACTGCAAGCTGGTAAAACCACTTTGGAAATCAATCTGGCAGTTCCTCAGAAATCTGGAAATAGTTCTACCTGAAGACCCAGCTATACCACTTCTAAGTATATACTCAAAAGATGCTCCAACATATAACAAGGACACATGCTCCACTATGTTCAAAGCAGACTTATTTTTAATAACAAGAATCTGGAAACAACACAGATGTCCCTCAACAGAAGAATGGATACAGAAAATATAGTACATTTACACAATGGAGTACTACTTGGCTATTAAAAACAATGACTTTATGAAATTTGCCGGCAAATGGGTGAAACTAGAAAATATTATCCTGTGGCAGGACTTTTCCTGCCCATTGTATTTGCAGTGGAGCCCTGCCATTGGATAGAGAATAAGTAGGCAGAGCTAGGAGTTGGGAAGGAGGAAAGAGGAAGAGAAAGGAGGAGAGGCAAGATTGCAGATGTTATCCTCATGTCTCTAGCAGTTACTCATATAAAGGTTAGATAATTTGAGTTAACAATTCTAATTGTGTGGGCATCTTGTGTATTGAGTATTTGTTGATATATAAATGTATTTGGTTAATCTTTAAGCATTAAGAGTCTTATTTCTACCGGGTACTGGAATTGTTATATCTACTGCATGGAGAGTGGCAGATACTCCCTGGGCTTCAGGGGCTGGACACCATGGAGCTGATCGGCAGAGGCAATAGCCATGTCAAAGTCTCCTGGGTCCCTGCTGGTGCTCCTGGCCAGCTGATGTCATCATTAGTGCGGGAACTTAGAGCAGGAACATAGGGGTCAGGCCAGCAGACAGCTGCACCACCTGCTTTTTCTAATATCTCTGGCAACATTATCCTGAGTGAGGTAACCTAGACACAAAAGAATACACATGGTGTGTACTCACTGATAAGTGGATATTAGGAGGAAAAAAAAGCTCAGAATACCCACAATACAACCCACAAAACATATGGAGCTTAAGAACAAGGAAGACCAAAGCGTGGATACTTCAATCCTATATGGAAAATGGGACAAAATAATCACAGGAGGTAAAGGGAGGGTGGGACTTGAGAGGAAGAGAGAATGGGGAGGGAAAAGGAGGGACAGGATCAGGTATTGGAAAGGACAGGAGAGCAGTACAGAGGGTCAGGAAATCAAATAGAAATATGTAGCAGTGGGGGATGTGGAACTGGAGTTAGCCACTAGAAAGTCCCAGACGCCAGTGAAGCAAGATGGTGCCAGGACCCAATAGGGATGATTTTAACCGAAATAACGGGGAGATAGAACCTGTAGAGACTACTTCCAGTAGATAGGCACAGCCCCCCAGTTGAGGGATAGGGCCACCCACCCATCTCAAAATTGTTAATTCAAATATCCAAATGAACAACAGGGACAAAAAATGGAACATAGGCTGAAGGAAAGGCCATTCAGAGACTGCCCCACCTTGAGATCTATCCCATTTGCAGACACCAAACCCCAACACTATTCCTGATGCCAAGAAATGCATTCAGACAGGAGCCTGGTATGGCTGTCCTCTGAGAGGCTCTGCCAGCACCTGACTAAGACAGATACAAATACAGTTACTTCACTCAGGATATTTTCTAGTTCCATCCATTTGCCTGCAAAATTCGTGAAGTCTCTGTCTTTAATAGCTGAGTAGTACTCCATTGTATAAATGTACCACATTTTCTGTATCCATTCTACTGTTGAGGATAATCTTTATAAAGCTTTATAACTAGAATATAAATGGATAAATCTTTCCAGCTTTATAAATAGGACTATTATAAATAAGGCTGCTATGAACATAGTGGAGCATGTGTCCTTGTTATATGTTGGAACATCTTTGGGGTATATGCCCAGGAGTGGTATAGCTTGGGTCTTCAAGTAGAACTATTTCCAATTTTCTGAGAACCCCCAGATCGATTCAACTGGTGGCCTGCATGTAGAAGAATGTGTTGGGAGCCGACTTTAAGCAAAAAATGGCTAGAAAGCAACTATCAGCTTTGCAGCCATCTTTAGCCATATACCCTGACATGAGACTTGGTTTTCAACAGCCTACAACAGCTGAAGCACACTCTGATATCCCATATAACTTGTTTTGCTGTTAAGTGCCCCCAGCTGCAAGGAACACGTGATATCCACGCCTACAAAGCATGCAGTGCACGTGTTGTCCACGTGCTATCTACGCCATATATGCCTGTAAGGTGCACGTGCTGTCCACGCCTGTAAGGCTTACGTCATATCCACACCTACAAGGCACGTGGTATCCATGCGCCTACAAGGCACATGACAAAAGCCTATAAATACCCAAGATTTCGTTGTTGTAGGTGTGTGATGTAGTAGTAGTAGGTGTAGTGGTGTGTGTATGGTGGAGACAATAAAGACAACTTTACTACAGATCCTCTGGCTTGTCTCTATTCTTCACGGATCTTCCCCTTCTTCCCCCCACTCTCTCTCTTGTTAAACCCAGACCTGCAGAACAGAGCAGGCCGCTATAGTTTGGCCCCCCAAACGTGGGCAAGAGTGGTCCTTTACAGTGGTCCTTTACACGGGGCTTTTACAAGAATGAAGTCCAAGTGGATCAAGGACCTCCACATAAAACCAGATATGCTAAATCTAATAGAAGAGAAAGTGGGGAAGAGCCTCAAACACATTGGCACAGGGGAAATTTTCCTGAACAGAATTTCCAAGGACTCAGGCTCTAAGATCAAGAATTGACAAATGGGACCTCATAAAACTGAAAAGCTTTAGTAAGGCAAAGGACACTGTCAATAAGATATGTTGGCAACCAACAAATTTGGAAAAGATTCTTATCAACCCTACATCTGATGGAGGGCTAATATCCAAAGTATACAAAAAACTCAAGAAGTTAGATTCCAGAAACCCAAATAACCCAATTTAAAAATGAGGTACAGAGCTAAACTATGAATTCTCAACTGAGAAATCTTGAATGGTGAGAACAATCTAAAGAAATGTTCAACAGCCTTAGCCATCAGGGAAATGCAAATCAAGCACCCTGAGATTCCACCTCACACCAATCAGAATGGCTAAGATCAAAAACTCAGGTGACAGCAGATGTTGGCAATGATATGAAGAAAGGGAAACACTATTCTGTTACTGGTGGGATTTCAAGCTGGTACAACCACTTTGGAAATAATATGTATTTCAATAAAATGTTAGAAAATGTGAAGGCAAATATCAAACCACATAAAGGTTGTTTGGAGTTTTTTATTCTAATTTCACTCTAAATGACATTAATTTCTTATGTTTCAATTTCTTAATTTCCATTTATATAATTTTAAAATTATGGACTTGCAGAAATTTTCATAAAAGCAAGTATTTTATTGTATGTTACACAAGTTAATGTATGGCATGCTTTCAGAAATTGTAAGTGGTATGAGTATTAGTTGTCCTTATAATAAGAAAAAAATCTTTATTCCTTTTCTGCTGTTTCTTATTTCAGTAAAACAAAAACACAATTTGAAATACACCACAAAACATAATAGCAATATTCCCCTGTCTTGGTGTTTTATATTAGCTACAGAAAGCCAAACACCTGACCAGTATTGGGATGTGATTCATATATATCCACACTGTCTTAGACCATAGTTCTAGGGCAGTAACAGGTAAACTTTCATTAAAAATTTCATTTTTGAAGCTTATAAGCATGGATTACTCCTGTTTTTAAAAATGGGTGTTGTTATTTGAATCTGATTTTGTTTTGCTTTCAAATCTTTACTTTAGGACTTCCCTTTTGCCATTTTTCCAGTTCCCTGAGTGAGAAAACTCTTCTTGTTATAATAGAACCTTAGGGAATAAATCTCTGATGACCAACACCACAGAAACTATATATTCTTTATTCTTATCTCTTGCAAAATTTGGCTGTGGAAATTTTGTGTATACATTATTTACTGCAGAGTTGAAGAGGAACTCAAGGGTCAGCTAGAAAGAGAAGGAGAGATACTACATATTTAGGTGAGGACTATCTTATAGAAAATATAATGCTTTCTCAAAGACCCTGTGACCAATTATATTAAGTATATTTGAATTGTAGCTAAATAGATGGAGCTTCTGAATCAATCATAATTTGCTGAGAATAACAATTGATTCATGAACATAACAGACTTCAATCCAAATGCATTGGAGAAACAATGTATTCTAAACTATTAATAACTTTAAAACTGAGATTGTGCTTACTCTACACCAGGAATCTACAAAATACTTTCACCTATAAAATGCTTTAGTCTTCACAGTGAACCATCACTTTTAATATCCACATCTGACAAGTCAAGCTACCAGAAAAGTTGTAATACTAAGGCCAGGGTTTTTGATACCAGAGCCTTATTATACCAGATACTAGTACATTGAATTATTTCTTTGTTTCCTATCTCTACTTTTTTGAGTATTAGATATTCCCAACAATTTATAAGCAAATGAAAACCAGTAGCCATAAATTTTCCAAATTGCAAATATCCCAATGCATACAAATACCTAACTCCAAAATACCCAGCTGTAACACTTACTGCTTTAGAAACTGGTATCTCCAGCTCCAACAAAGAAGTAATTTCAGGTAGGAATCTAAATCTTAGGCTAGAACAAGGAAATAGGCTTCAGACATGAAAATGACTTTGGTTTAGGACAAGAAAGTAGGTTCAAATACTTTGATCATCTTGATAAGCCCTTGGAAACAGTGATCACGGGAGTGTTCACGGAATTGTTTATGGCCTTGCTTGTTCTTTGACTATTTGTGTGTATTGTCTTGCTTGTTCCTTGACTATTTGCATCTATTGTATTGCTAGACCTTCAACCTAGACCTGACCTTAATACATGCATGTAATTAAAATGGCATAAAAGCAAAAAAGAGGAGAGAGGAGGGGATAGGGAATTTTAAGGAAGGGGAAATGGAGAAAGGGGATGACATCTGTATTGTAAATAAATAAAATATCCAATAAAAATGTGAAAGAAAAATTAATTACAAAGGAGAACAAAAAACCATGATAGCTCACAACACAACAAAAATCTCAATTTACTGAAGTACAAGTGTTTAAGAGAGGATACTAAATTATGTTTTATGTGGCATGTGTATAATAGTTCATAAAAAATGTGTATCAGAGATGAAAAGGTAAACAAAAAATAGTTTAACAATCACATATTCAAGAAAGATAGCACATCAATTATAATAAAAAGATCTAATTTTATAAGAAACTTACGTATTGTTGGATTTGTTTTGTCTTATATCTTAACAAAAATGCATTAGTTTGCCTAGAATATACCCAAAAAATATTTTATGCAATGAATAGTACTTTTCATGATATACACATCATATTTAATGAATCCTGTGAATATGTCATATTACCTTATAAAAGGAAATTTTAGACACAGTTATGAAGAATATGGAAATGAGATTATATGACCTAGTAAAATGATCTAGTGTTATCATAAGGGAGCTTATAAGAATTAATAGGATGAACAGATAGAAAATATGAAAAACAGAAGACCAGAGACCAGAAAGGTTAGAAAGAGTGTATGCTAAGCAGCTAACTTAGGAAATAAAAGACACCAAACACCAAGCAATATAAGGTGTTTTTAGAAGTAGAGATTTCTCCTTTAGATCCTTAAAAGGGACAAAGGACAGTGTGTGGCACTGAGGCTCATTCTGTAGTCACATCCTCTAGAAATATAGAGGTTTCTGTCTGAAGCTCTTAAATCTAAGATATGTTACAGCATAAGTAAATAATTAAATATTAAAACATGGAACTCTAGGTGAAATTATTTTGCACAGTACTTATAACTTGCCAACATCTCCATTGTGTACTCAATATACCAATTCTTAAAGTGTATAACTGAATCAATAATTATGTCTCATGTACCCTCATGTCTGTCTTTGTGAGGTTTTTTTATGTTTCTAGGAATTGAATTTAGAACCTTGGGATGACTATGCAAACATTTTACCATTTAGATATACTTGTAGCCCTTATCTTTGCAGTTTGATTTTGAGACTTATCCATATTTTATGAATTAAGAATAAAGTATTTACATGATTTAAAATACCTCATAGTTTAAGGTCCTTTGTGTTGCTAACATAAGGTGAGCATAATACTGATGTATTCATAGATGCTGATTCTTTGTATTCCAATACTTATTTATTTCCAATTCCTTTCTCCTGCAGCTGTACCCTTTCCTATTTTTTGTGGCATATGGAACACAGTAGACCAAGGTTATAAACGGAGTGATTCTGATGCTACACAAAAGTCTATAATTTAATTTAATCCTGTAGGTAGTAAAGTATGAATTTTTTCTTCTTCGTGTGTCTCCTCTTTCTTTTTCATCCTCTGTGGCTCTGGTTATAAAATGACAAATTTTACACATGTCTCAGAGTTTATTCTACTTGGATTCAAAGGAGGTCCTGGAATACAAATGTTGCTATTTCTGATTTTCTTATTTTTGTATGTTATAGCAGTGGTGGGGAATTTTGGCATGATTGTAATTATCAGGATGGATGCACACCTCCATACTCCTATGTATGCCTTCCTCCAGAGCCTTTCCTTTTTGGACATCTGCTATTCTTCCACAATTGCTCCTAGAGCTCTGATAAACTGCTTGAAACAGGACCATACAATATCCTTTGGTGGGTGTGCTACACAATTCTTTTTCTTGTCTCTTTTTGGTACCACAGAAGCTTTTCTCCTGGCTGCCATGGCTTATGACCGCTTCACTGCTATCTGTAACCCTCTTCTATACTCTGTGAGTATGTCTCACTGGGTCTGTGGATTGTTAGTATTAGGGTCCTATTCCTGGGGTGCAGTGAATGCTGTCACTCAAACTGCAATGACCTTCACTTTGTCTTTTTGTGGGTCCAATGAGATCAATGACTTCTTCTGTGACGTCCCACCACTCTTATCTGTCTCATGTTCAGACACATTTACAAACCAGCTGGTTCTTCTTGCTTTGTGTGGTTCCATTATTGTCAGTACCTTCATGACTGTTTTTGTCTCATACATTTATATCATCTCAACAATACTGAAGATCCGCACAGCGCAGGGACGACAGAAAGCTTTCTCCACATGTGCCTCCCATTTGATTGGTGTCTGCTTGTTTTTTGGTACTGTTTTCTTCATGTATGCACAGCCCAGTGCTGTCTCCTCCATGGAGCAGAGCAAAGTGGTGTCTATCTTCTACACTATTGTCATTCCCATGTTGAACCCCCTCATATACAGCCTGAGGAACAAAGAAGTGAAGCAAGCACTGAAGAGAAGCAAGCAGAGACTTTCTTCCTGATTCTGTGGATGTAGGTCTCATAAACTAACCTGGAATTTATTTCAATTCGTTGTTACTCCCATGATTTCTTTTGTAGTGATAGTTCCTTTTATGAAGTCTTTGATTTGTGAGATAGAATATATTTTATTTTTATGTATTTATCAATAAATAAAATTATGGCTGATGAGAAATAAAATGTAAACTGGAAGAATGGATAATTGCATTGGTGTGTATTTATTTTGCCTCATATACAGGAGCCTAATCAAACCTCATAAAAATGATTACACAATCAGAAACTATTTATCTTGGATCCAACTCATAAAGTAGTAAAACAGATCTTTTCAAAGTTGAAGAAACTCAAAATGCTTCAATACAAACTATTTAGCAATGTATAAATTAGTTATTAGTATCTTAATATCAAATTTAATGATAAATTAGACAAATTTCATTGATAAATTGTTTTAAGCAGCTTTTATGGAGTCTAATCAACATGCAATCTATCAATTCATCCAATTGAAGTATTGAAATATGTTGTGTTTTAACACATGTGTACACTTGTATGATCATCCCATAGTCAAAATAACAAGTGTGCACTCTGTCATACATTTCCTTAGAAAGCCTTTATTATGCTTTTCCACTTATGAAACAATGCCTCACCCTGGATAAGCTTTGGTCTGTCTTTTGTCATGTAGATAAGTTTGCTTTTCCTCAGGAATCACATAATAGGGCTTAGACAGGTTGTGGATTTCTTAACTATTTTGATATGTATCTAGCTCTTTATAATTCATTCATGAGTAACATCACATGATAATAAGATATTATATAAGTGCACTACAATTTACTTATCCATTTATGTGTTGCTAAATATTTGAGCTGTTTCATTTGAGGGCTATTATAAACACAGTTGTTATGGATATTTTCATATATGTATGTATGTATGTACGTGTGGAGAGAGAGAGAGTAGTGTATTCTTTAATTTATTCGAAATAGATACCTGGAAGTACGTATTTCTAGGTTTTGAAATTGTTGAATGTTCCATTACCAGTTCACATTTTCAGTGGTGTGTTTCAAATCCTCTACATTTTCATTAACATATGGTATTCTCTCCCTTTTTGATGTAAATTTTTTTTACTAAATTTATAATGGTGTCTCCTTTTGATTTAAGTTACAACTGCTAAATTGCAAATGATGCCCAAAATATTTTCATGTGCTTACTTTTTATCTTCATGTTTTTGTTTTATGATGTATCTATTTAAATTTTATGCACACTTACCCACACTTGGAGGTACTTTTTATTACTAGCCCTGGAATACAGACATACCTCTAGTACACACCTTTAATCCCAAACAATGAAGGTAAAGTTAGTTTTTTAGAGGAGAGCAGTCATGTTTGAAAGTGACTTCTAATTGAGGGGCAGACAAAGTGAAGAATCAGAGAAAGATCTGACAAAATGATTCAGAGATAGGATATACCCAACTCTCACAAGAAGAGACAGAAAGGAAAGGGCACTTAAAAGATCAGTGCAGTAAGAGAGTCAGTTAGTTCTGTTCAGTTGAGTTTAGTGCAGTAGACTTGGGTCAGTCAGTTGGGAGTCAGTGCAGTGAGTGCAGTGCAGTGCAGCTGAGTTTGCTCATGAGTTCATGCAGTTCAATTCAGGTCAGCAAAGGTAGTTGAAGCCAGATAATAAGAAAGAGCCAGAAGACTAGAACAAATTGCCAGAGTTAGTTGGAGGCCAAGCAGAGCAATTTAGTGAGAAACCAGATTGACTCAGTCAGCTTGGAGAGGAGTTTGAGCCAAAATAGCTGAGATGAATCAGCCAGACAGAGTTCAGAACGAACTGGAAAAGGTGAGTTTATTCAGCATTAAGTCTCGAAGGCTGAAAACATTCTAGGCCTAGATTAGATTGTACAGAGGTTAGAAGCTTCCAGAACTAGGCACAGATTATTGGACTGAGGCAGTAATCCTCCAAGATAATTACATCTGGAGAATAAAAGTTGTATTTACAATATTTATTATGAAATATGAGGATTAAAGTATTTTCTCAGGATGTAGCTTATCATTTCATTATTTTAACTGTTTTGGGATCCAAGAGTCAACTTACAACCCACACAAACACCAGTCTCGGTCAGATAGGAATGGTTTATTGAATTAACATTGTAACATTGGTCAATCAGGGTCATAGGCTCAGAGTTTGGGGCTGAAGCTACAACCCCAAACATTCCTCAGGGCCAGCTCATAACAGAAAAAAAACACAGCAAGCTCATGTGCAGGTGCAAGAAGTACTGCCTGGTGCTCAATTCAGATCCAAGCTATTTGACTAGCTAGGCAAAACAGTTCTAACTGACCTTTATTCTGATTCTCCTAAGTAGCGCTTATAGTTGTCAAATTTCTAAGCAAACCTCAGAACATACAGAACATAACAGGGGATGTGGTCAGTATGACCCTGCTCTGAGTCTAGCTATTTTTGTCGGTAGCCGACATTAGAAGATGGCGCCGACTGCCTGCCTGCCTCTTCAGATTTTTCTGGAAAAAAGGTATTCTGCACATGTGTCTGCATGATTCTGATGTGTGCCCCTCCCGAGTGGGCATATGCTAACGAGGTACTGTAGCCTTAGCCAATCCTTACATTGGCAACATCTACTCCTCTATATAAGCAGCACCCTCCAGCTGCACAGGGTCCTCCATAGTATTATTATTAGTTCCTGCAATAAAGGCTGACGAGAAGAATCCAACCATGTTGTGTCTGCTTGCTGGACAAGTTGGGCACGACAATTTTTCTGTGTCAATGACTGGCAGACATATTATAGCAACATAAAATGGCTGGCAGGCATGGAACAAAATGGCTACAGCTATTCTAGGTGTGGGAGAAAAACCTCAACCTTACAACACCCCTATAAGAATAGAAGACTAATTGAATGCAGTGCATTAATTTGTTCACGCATTGGTTGCTCTTCCATTGTCTTATATAAAAGACTTTTGCTGCTGACACGATGGTACAGTATTACAATCTGAGCACTCAGAAAGCTGAGGTAGAAGGGTTATGAATTTGAGGATAGGCTGGTAAACATAAAGTCAGATACTTTCTCAAAAGTGAGATATAACTTTTGAAAAATATTTGCTCAACTCAAAATCACAAAACCTTTCTGCTGTTTATTTTACAAATTTAGTTTCATTTTGATAATTGGTTCCAAGATAATTTTATGTTTTAATTTTAAATTAAAACTAAATTTTATCAACCTAGCTCAAAATTTCACTTTTTGCGTGCCTTTAAATATTTCTGAATTATTTACGGAAACTTGAATTGGTTTTTTTTTCTACTGAATTATTCTGGGGCTTATTTTTTAAAGTTGGTTATCTCTATAAGAATAAAGGGCTTATTTCCAGGAGATTTTACTATGTTCTGTTAATGCATTTGTCTGTCTTTACACTAATACTACACATTGTATATTTGGTTTTAGAAGACTTTCATTAAATAAAATGATAGCTAACAGCAGATTCCATCCCATAAAGGAAGATGACATATAACTTATAATTTTCTTTAACTATAAAGTTTATTAGAATAAAAGAGCTCCAAGTCCATGGTGTGGTCTCAAGGTGTGAGAGAGAGCGTTAGAAAGAAAGAATACAAATTCTGCCCAGAGAGAGCTGGTCTTCCAGGGGTGCTGTCACTCCTAAGTTCACAGGTGAGACTAACACTTTTGCTCTAATAACTGGCCAAGGAGGGACCTACCAAGAGACCACAGGGCACAGGAGCCATGGAGCCCTGAGGACAGGATCCTTCCGGTTTCCATCAGTGCCCCGGAGTTAACCCTGTTTCACAGTTCTTTGTATGTGGAGAGATCTGGTCTCCCAGGAGTGCTGACACACCTAAGATCACAGGCTCAGAGGCTCACAGGAGGGACAGGCTCCAGTTAGAGTCAGCAAGACCAACTAACAACAGGGAAAACCAGAGGTAAGCGCAAAAATCTAAGCAACAGAATTTCTCTTCTGGTACCACGGGAGCTTGAGGTTACTGTGCAGACATGGCCAAGTCCCAGAACCACACCACAAACAAACAGTCCCGCAAAGGGCACAGAAATAGCATCAAGAAATCCCAGTCACAAAGATACAAATCTCTTAAGGGGGTTGACCCCAAGTTCCTGAGGAACAGGCGCTTTGCCAAGAAGCACAAGAAAGGCCTGAAGAAGATAAAGGCCAACAATGCAAAGGCAGTGAGTGCATGCACAGAGGCCATCAGGACCCTGTGAAGCCTCAGGCCATTAAGCCCAAGATGCCAAAAGGCCCCAGCTGCAAACTCAGCCACCTGACTTTCATCGCTCACCCCAAGCTTGGGAAGTGGATTCCAAGCTACATGGCCAAGGGTCATAGGCTTTGCCAACTAAAGCCCAAGCTTCAAAACAAGGCAGAAGTCAAAGCTCCAGATAAGGCCTAGGCTTCAGCTCCAGCCCAGGCTCCCAAAGGTGCCCAGGTCCCTATGAAGGCCCCATAGAAAAGGCTCTTGCCAATGAGAAGACAGATGGACTACTGTAACAGATTGGGCACTACAGGACCCCAAGAAGGAAACTCATGGAGGGCAACCGCTGCAATCACAAGAGGATTCAATTAAGTAGTCCAATGTATTGAGGCTGCTAGCTTACACAGGAGAACAAGCGGCCAAGAATACACTCAGGCAGAACAGTTTGAACAGGGCAGGTGTTTTTGGTGATAAACTGGTCGGTTGACATTGATGGGGCCAGGTACCAAAACTAAATCAGGATCAGATAAAATGTCTCAACAGTCCCATAACCCCTAAAGAAATAGAAGCAGTCATTAAAAGTCCCTCAACAAAAAAAAAAAAAAAAAAAAAAAAAAAAAAAAGCCCAGGTCCAGATAGGTTTAGATAAGAATTCTATTAGACCTTCAAAGAAGACCTAATACCAATACTCTTCAAACTAGTCCACAAAATGGAAACAGAAGGAACACTACCCAATTTGTTCTATGAAGCCACAATTACGCTCATACCTAAATCACACAAAGACCCAACAAAGAAAGAGAACTTCAAACCAATTTCCCTTATGAATATCAATGCAAAAATATTCAATAAAATTCTCACAAACTGAATCCAAGAACACATCAATTATCCATAATGATCAAGTAGGATTCATCCCAGGGATTCAGGGATGGTTCAATATACAGAAATCTGTAAAGCCCAAATGAAAAGGACCTCATGATCAGTGGAGAACTGCAGACACACTCCAAATCACTCACGAGAAACACAACTTGCTGCAATCACATGAGGTTTTTACTAGCTAGCCAGGGCTGTCTTCACTTCTAGCCCCAAGCAGGGGCAGAGGAATTCAGCCTCTAACAAAAGAATTTTACAGCTTTTAAGGGGGAATCTGCAAACCAGGTGGGGGTGGAGTTAGGGAGAGGGGAAGGCTGAGAGTGGAGTTAGGGAAGGGGGAAGGAGGGGGAACAGGTTACTAGATCATCGATACATTTGATCTCAAATACTTAAGATGGATGGTGAGTCACTTTATAATTGGCTATTTCAGACTAGCTTCACACTATTTATTGTGGGCTCTAGTTCAGGAGGTCAGGCTTATCCCAAACTTTTAGCATCCTGGCACCAACTGTCTCAGGGCTGTTAGTTCAAAGCACAGCCAGGCTAATCTCAGGCCCATAGCATCCTGTCACCATTAATCTTAGGGCTTGTTTTTGTTTAGAGAAACACCTAAAGAAATGTTCAACATCCTTGTCATTAGGGAAATGCAAATCAAAACAACCCTGAGATTCCACTTCATACCAGTCAGAATGGCTAAGATCAAAAACTCAGGTGACAGCAGGTACTGGCAAGGATGTGAAGAAAGAGGAACACTCTGCAAGCTCTGGAAATCAGTCTAATGGTTCCCCAGAAAATAAGACATAGTACCACCTGAGGACCCAGCTATACCACCCCTGGGCATATATCCAAAAGATGTTCCAACATATAACAAGGACACATGCTCCACTATGTTCATAGCAGCCTTATTTATAATAGCCAGAAGGCAGAAAGAACCCAAATGTCCTTCAACATAGGAATGGATACAGAGAATGTGGTACATTTACACAATGGAGTACTACTCAGCTATTAAAAACAATGACTTCATGAAATTCTAAGGCAAATGGATGGACCTAGAAAATATCATCCTGAGTGAGGTAACTCAGTCACAAAAGAACACACATGGTATGCACTCATTGATAAATGGATATTAGCCCAAAAGTGTGGAATACCCAAGATACAATTCACAGACCATATGAAGCTCAAGAAGGAAGACCAAAGTGTGGATGCTTCAGTCCTTCTTAGAAGGGGAAACAAAATACTCGTGGGAGGAAATATGGAGACAAAGTATGGAGCAAAAACTGAAGGAAAGGCCATTCAGAGACTGTCCCACCTGGGGATTCATCCCATATACAGTCACCAAACACAGACACTATTGTGGATGCCAAGAAGTGCTTGCTGGCAGGAGCCTGATATAGTTGTCTCCTGAGAGGCTCTGCCAGAATCTGACAAATACAGAGGTGGATGCCTGCAGCCAACCGTTGGACTGAGCACAGAGTCCCCAATGGAGGAGTTAAACAAAGGACTGAAGGAGCTGAAGGGGTTTGCAACCCCATAGGAAGAACAACAATATCAACTAACCAGACCCCTCAGACCTCCCAAGGACTAAGCCATCAATCAAAGAGTACACGGGGAGGGACCCATGGCTCCAGGCGCATATATAGCAGAGGATAGCCTTGTTGGGCATCAATGGGAGGAGAGGCCCTTGGTCCTGTGAAGGCTAAATGCCCCAGGGTAGTGGAATTCGAGGACAGGAAGGCAGGAGTGGGTGGGTGGTAGGGGGAGCACCCTCATAGAAGCAGGGGAGGGGGATGGCATTAGGGGTTTCCAGAAGAGAAACTGGAAAAGGGGATAACATTTGAAATGTAAATAAAATATCCAATAAAAAAGAAAAGAAAAAGAAAAACAGGTTTCTAGAAAATCCAAATAAGAAACAACATTTATTTTATAAATAAGGTTTATAAATTCCTAAAGTCTACTCATGTTTATTGTAACAGACATGACGATATTTACCTAACCTCTTTGACTTTGCTAACTCTGTTAAACTTTAGCTATTTGGATAAACTGAATTATACAAAAAAAAAATGTAATATTCTGTAATGGTGCACTATGACAGGATCAGGAAAGCAAGGCTCTAGTCTCAATGCGAACTGTATTTTTTGTAAGGTTCCCAGTTTCTCTATGCATGATTTAAATTTTTATTTTAATGCAAAAGGAAATCTTCAATTTATTAAGGCTCAAACATATCAGAAATAAAACCAAAATTCTAATCTAAAAAAGAAAGAAAGAAACAATACAATATATGGATATCTAAATATGGTGGGGCCTTAAAGAGAAGGCTTCTCTTTAAAGTCTGGAGAGAGTTAACAAGAACAAGAGAGATAGTGATATTGAAAGGAGGGGGAAGAAATGCTTTTTTTGAGAGCTCTTTAGAGAGCAGCCTCTAGGCCAAATCCAAAGAACAAAGGAAAAATGGGACTTTTAAAAACCTTTTAGGGACTGTATAAAGTTGTATATCATGTGATTTAGGTCAACAAAGCATGTGTAACAAAAAGCACAGAGGACCCTGGTGTCATGAATTGAGAGCTGTTGAATCACAGCACAAACTGCTTCTAAATGCTGTGTCCCGGAGAGAGCAGCTTTTCAGCAGTCTACACAGTTGAAGAACCTTTGCAGGTGTGTGAAGCTTGTCTTCTCTCAGGCTTTTGTCAGCACAGGGTTGTTGAGCTGCAAACTACAGAGTGTTTCCCACAGAGGTTTCTTGAATTCTCTGATGACCTTTGTGTCATGTTTTTGGTTTTTTTTTTTTTTGGAATAATCATATAATTAATGTCCCGATAACACTCTTATCCTCTTAAATTTCCCAATGATCAAGGAGTATTAAGTTAGTTCCCTTGTCAACTTTTTCTGTTTGGGTTCCCAAATAAACACTTCCTGGTTGCCATGCCTATGACTCTTTCTGCTAAAAGTCTGAAACTACCAAGGAAGGACTTTATAACACAAATTTTCTACCTTGGTTTATGCATGAAGTTGCCTGGTTGTTCTGCCGTGCCTCCCACCAACTCCCAGAGAGCTCAAATCCCCCTGAATTGATTTCACTTCTCTTAAAAATCTTCTTAGATTTTATCTCAAAGTTATGGGAAGAGACAAAGGTCAGCACAGTGGACCTGTGGGAAGGTGAGGCAGGACACATCTCCCACTTTCTCGAGACCAAATTCAGAAATTCTAAATGAGCTCATAAATTTTGGGAGGAAATGATCCTTATTTTACAATAAGACCATTGAATACTTCCAAGTTGCAAAAGTCAAATAGTTTATTCGATTGTTCTGCAGGGGAAAAATGACTGTCATGAAGATTTACACAAGAGAGTAGTTTTTATAGTCCAAATCCATTTCACTGCTCCCCAGATCCCTTCTTTGCTGAGTTCTTTCAGTAAGTACAATTTTTAGTGCTTCTGTAACATAGTCTCCACCCCAAGTTCCACATCCTTCTAGGGCTCCAAATCACTCTGGTTTCATGTTAATAGGCTCAGTTACCTAGCTAACTTTAACTTTTCAATGCTAATAGAAACTAAAAAGTATCCAGGCAACCAAGAGTCAGGTGCCAGCTAGGGAAGACAGGACTTAGTACCTCCTGCTAATGATATGTAAATGTCCCCATAATGAAAATGTACCAGAATGATTTATTTCTTATAAATTCTATAACCTCAGTACCTGTCTGAGGTACCTGTTAATACCCCAGGAAGAGGCTAAAATAACATAGACATTGCAAAACAGACTGCATGAATGCGTACTGTGTCACAATTTTTCCTGTATATGTTATTTCTCCGAGAAGAAATCGAGATGCTTAAACCCATGAATATTAGTGCTAAGTCATCATGAGAGGTACCAGAATTAGCAGAGACATGAGTGATCTGGGTAATAGACTGTTTTTTTTTTCCCCAACTGAAGCATCAAGGGAAAATTGAGAAATTCATATGAGAGAGTACCTGGGTTGTGAGATAGGTGGTTTATAGGACTAAGGAGAATGAAGAAATCTTGAGAAATTCCTGGGTGGGATTTTGTTGGCCATAGATGGCACTAAAAGAGGGAAGAGTGGGGTCTTTTTTGACAATTTTTCCCTTTTTCCTTGAGATTGTAATATAATTACATCATTTCTCCCTTCTCCTTCATCACCTTCTTATATACCCCCTCCTTACTCTTTCAAATTCATGGCCTCTTTTTTCATTAATTGTGGAGATAGATATAGATATATATTAGATATGGATACATGCATGTACATATGTACATGCATAATTTTTAAATAACTGGCTTTGTGAACATAATGTTGCTTGTATGTATGTTCTCAGGGATGACTATTTGGTATTAGATAATAAATTAGTGTGCTCTTCCTTGGGGAAAACTATCTCTTCCACTCTCAGCATTCCTTAGTTGTCTATAGTTCTTTGTATATTTGAGGCCTTGTGGGCTTTTGTCTGTTCGCTTTGGTGTGTCTACTATTATTGTCCATATTTAGCTCATCTTTTGGCAATCATGTTGATGAGACTTTATGGATGTAGATTCTAACATCACTAAGAAACACAGCCTCACAGCAAACTCTCTGATAACCTGGCTCTTACAATTTTTTGCCCTCTGTTCCACAACATACTGGAGTTGTTGTGTAGCTAAATCTATTGTGACTAGACTCCATAACTATATTTTTAGTGGCTGGGGTGTTCTATAATGGTCTCTATCTGTTGATCTGTTGTAAAGATAAATTTCCTTGATGATGTGTAAAAACTGCACTTATCTGTGGTTAGGGATTATGCCAGTTTAATAAAGTGGTGGCTTAGGTTCTTATTCAAGATCCATGACTTCAAGTCCAATTTGAGATCTATTGGTATCCACCAAGTTATATATGCCTTAGGGTTATTTTGCTATGCTGATCATTGTTGTGGTTCATAGGAGTGATAGCTGAGTAGGATTGTTCGTTTCTTTCCTCCTTTGAAAGCTTACATGACACCTTCTGATGCCATGAAACTAATCCTTAGGGAGGAGACACTTAATTCAGTTCCAGTTAAGGGTATGCTTGCTCTGTGTCTGAAGTACATAGTGTCTTAGGGATTGAGCCTTCACTTCTGGTGAGCAACCAAGGACAACAACAATAGGCCTATTGTTTTGGGAGTCTATTGGGGAACTTTGAACAACTCAAAAAAAAAAAAAGAGCTTCTCATGATTGGTGTTGGGTTTTTATTAGGTGGTCTTTTGCTCTTTGAGGGAGAATTGTCAGCCCAGATAAGAAATTTTCAATTAAATTATACATGTGTATTTATATACAGACTTGCATTATTATAGTTTTAAAGATCATTAATTAATAGTAAGATTTCTTATGACTTTTCCAGATATACTATTATTTTTCCATCCTACTCTCTCTCTCTCTCTCTCTCTCTCTCTCTCTCTCTCTCTCTCTCTCATTAGAGGCCTCAGTTTCCCATTTTCTTGATCAGATCACTTGTACCATGATATTCCCCACTCTATTCCTTTTCCGCTCCCTGTCTTAGCAGTGGTCCCTTTTACTTTCCTTGTTTTGTAGTTACTACAGAATATGCACTCACATCTGAAGATTTAGAGCTAGGAGACTCTAATAGGAAAGAGAAATTTTTACCTTTGTCTTTCTGGTTCCTGGTTACCTTGCTCAATATGGTCTTTCCCAGTTTCGTCTATTTACCTGCAAAGTTCATGATTTCATTTTTTTTGTTTGTTTTTTGGTTTTTTTGTTGTTGTTGTTGTTTTCGAGACAAGGTTTCTCTGTGACAGCCCTGGCTGTCCTGGAACTAACTAGGTAGACCAGGCTGGCCTCGTACTCAGAAATCCGCCTGCCTCTGCCTCCCAAGTGCTGGGATTAAAGGCGTGAGCCACCACTGCCCGGCTGATTTTATTTCTTTTTACAGCTGAAAACTATTCCAAAGTGTATGTGTTCCACATTTCTATTCCTCATTTAAAGGATATTTAGGCCAGGCAGTAGTGGTGCACGCCTTTAATCCCAGCACTTGGGAGATTTCTGAGTTCGAGGCCAGCCTAGTCTACAGAGTGAGCTCCAGGACAGCCAGGACTACACAGAGAAACCCTGTCTCGAAAAACCAAAAAAAAAAAAAAAAAAAAAAAAAGGATATTTAGGTGTTGAGGGGAAAATTTTTGAATAATTTCTGATGATGTTTTGCAGAAGCCTAATTAAAAGGTAAACAACTTATTTTTCTCTCAGAATTGTAATATGTGCTTTACTGGGAAGGAGGTAGACAGAGGTTTTGGCTTTGAAGAGTCAAGGCATGGATGCTAAGTGATATGCTGTTTATAGAAAGGATCAGAGAGATAAAGTTACTTTTGGAAATTGTGATGAATTTGCTAGAAGAGAAAAAAGTACATAGAGTCTGGAGATAGGTTAGCTTCAGGCTATGTGTAGCTGTTTATAGGGAGAGGTGTGCTTAGAGACCTTTGGCCAGGAAGACAGTGAAAGAGACTAGAAAGAGGGAAGGGGTTAGTTAGCCAATCAATCCTGAAAAGAAAAAAGACTGGACTTCAAAGTGTCTTAGACATTTCCAAGGGCTGTTTATTTTTAGTATTGGAAAGATCAATGCTGATAGCCATGAGTCCTGGGACAAGAAGGTAATCCAGTTCCAGAACCTAAAGTATGCATGATGATCCCCTCTAGAATATCTAGACGTAGCCATATAGAATCGGAGAACCTTGTATTGGTCTGACTGTAACAGATTAGGCCAACCAAATGGTTCTAGGAGAGGGGCAGGAGGAAGGGCTCAGGTGTCCTGAAACATCATATTAAAGGGATGACCTTAAGTGTGTATGCTCAGACAGAAGTCAGAATTCCATTAGTAAGTGGGGTGGGACTGAAAACACAAAAGTTTGGAGAGAGAAAGAGAAGAAAGTAGGAGGAATTTGGTAAAAGAAAATGGATAAGCAAAACATCTGTGGGCTCAAAGCTTGGAGAGAAAAAGAATAAAGGAGTAGGGGCTGGGTAATTATTGTTAGCTTACCTTTCAACTCTGTACAAAATGCTACATAAAATGAGAGATAGTACTGGTAGTCAATCTAGAAAGAAAGCCAAACCTAATTCATAACACCCCTTAGCTTTGAGATTTATTTGAATAAAAGAGTCTCACGACCCTGACATAGCCTTGATGTGAGAGGAAGAGCATTAGACAGAACAATACAATAATATATGGAGATCTAAACATGAGGAGTCCTTAAAGGGAATGGAAGACTTGCTTTTTAAAAACAGCCTCCATGAAAAGTAATGCCAAGTGAAGAGGCTTCAGATGAAATCCCTAGAAAATGGAAAATCTAACTTTTTGAAGACTTTTATAGATGGCAGGAAGTTTTATTGGCAGGTGCCAAGCAGGAAGAGCTACAGTGGGCAAGTGAGCTCCTTGGAGATGGACCAATGTGTTGTTTGGCTATGATTTGTGCACTTTGGAAAGGCATGGCCCTGCTACGGATGTACCTTCTCATGTTTGTCATTGTCACATTCCTCATTTATTTGGCTTGATGTGAGACCCTCACTGCCTATAACCTGGTGTGTTTACTTCTAGTCAAGTTTCCTGAAGATCAGCATAAAGATTAAAGTTATTGAGAATGTTTAGATGAAATAATAATTTTGTGGAATTCCTGATTTCATTTAAGTAACTTTAGGAAGTTATCCTGATTTAAATAATTTTTTGAAGTTAGGATAGTTGATAGAAAGTTTAAAGTTAGAATCAAGAATAGAATGTGCTCCTTCCTTATGGAATGGCAAGAGCTGCATGAGTCAGAGAAAAGAGCATAATGAGTGTTCATACATCACAAGCATGTAATTGTACCAGCAAGAAAAATGGGATTGGGACAAGTTAATTATCAAAGAAAGTATTCATTCTAGGTTGAGCCTGAGTTTCTCAATCTTGTGATCTAGGGTTGTGGTAATAGATTTTTGGTTTGCACCATGAAGTTAAAAGGTTATGAATAAAGAACAAACAATTCTTTTAGAAGTATAAGAACAGAGAACAGATAATTAGCCAGTCTAGTCAATCAAGACTTCAAACACAAGATGTAAGACACATGACTTGTTCCTTAGTAAGTGCAGATTGTCATCAACCAAGCTCAGGGAGAAACTTGCTTTTAGAAACTTGGCCTGCTTAAACTTTTTAAATTTATGACAAAAGAATTATTGCTTTGGGTTAAAATCAGCTTGTGGAAAGAAAAAGATAAGAATTGCTTAGTTAGATAAGTTTCAAAAAAAGAATATATAATCAATAATATTGTTGTAATTTCTTCCTGTGTGACAATTTTAATCTGTTTTTGAAGAATATGTTTTTGTGGTGATTGTTTTTAGAAAATGAACAACATGTGACTATGAGATAATTTTCTTTCTAAATAAAAAAACTTTGTCTTAAGGGTTATAAAAAAGGGTTAAGAGAAAAAAATAAAGTGCTGAAACCTACTTTTACCTCAACTTCTCTCTCTCTCTTCTCTCTCTCTCTCTCTCTCTCTCTCTCTCTCTCTCTCTCTCTCTCT
>JANHMN010000006.1:99219-138367 GCA_030674055.1 Rhabdomys pumilio | reverse complement strand
TCTCTCTCTCTCTCTCTCTCTCTCTCTCTCTCTCTCTCTCTCTCTCTCTCTCTCTCTCTGTGTGTGTGTGTGTGTGGTGTTTGATTTTCCTCCTTTGCTTTTCTCTTATTGCTGGCTGCCATAGGCAGCAGCCCCCATCAGTCACTATCTGAACTGACACCAGTCAGCCACTCTTAGTGCTGACCTCTGTCAGCTGCTTTCAGCACAAACACTAATCGTGAACACCACACCTCGATGCCTGATTCATTTTACCCTGGGGTGTCAAAGCTAGTCTTTGACATTTTATATCACATGATTTAGTTCAATATAGCATTTCTTCATACAAGATAAGTTAGGTCTGTAGAGCTATGGCACAACCAACATACAATAATACTTTGTATATTTGGAAATTGGTGAATGTGCATCTTAAATGTATTCACTCCAGAGATAAAAATAACACATATCTATGCAAGGTGATAGCTATGTTAATGAGGATGTACTTTTACCTCTTTTTAATGTTTGAGTGATCTTGAAAGAACTTTAGTATGTTGTGGAATATTAGTGCTGAAATGGGCACTTTTGATTTATTCATACCCTTGGACATATTTCAATACTTCCCAGTGAATGTAACTCTGTTTATAATTTTTTCATCTCAGTCTTTTACAGGAGACATTTCCCTCCTGTGCTGCTTCTACACTCTTCCTTCTAACCTACTGTTTTCTTCAAAGTTGTCAAATTTTGTCATTTTTCTGAATTGATTGTAATGATCAGGTATTTTTCTTTCAGTTTTTAAATTTGGCATATTATATCGATTGGCTTTCATGATTGTGCCATGCTTCTATTAAATGTATAAATTTAACCTGGCCATTAGCAGGTAATTGTAAGTTGAGATTTCAAAATCAAATTTCTTATATTTTAGTTTTTTTATTAATATTGCTTAGACATATTTTTCTATGGTTCATTTGTCTTTATCTTGTGGCTTCGATATAATGTCTAATCTCTTCTTCTCTTTAATAAAGACTAAGAAAGATGTTCTTTATTCTTGAATTATTTGATAGAATTCTCTATAGAGTAACTATCCCCTCTCATTTTTTTAAAGATGACATTTTAAATAACATTTCTCATTATGAAAAACTAAACTCTAAATACTTTAATTTCATGTTACTTGAAATTTTTCACTGACAGTAAGATAAACTGAATTACCTAAGGAAAACATTAATGGTTCTTCCTTTTTATGCACTGAGCCATGTTTTGCATTTAACTTTACAAAAAATATGGTATTCTTTAGTTCCATATTTCCTTCTTCCTTGGAGCACTTCTCCCACAATGTATTAAAATCATTAATTTTCTCAATTCTACAGTGACATTCACTTAGCCTCTTAGTTTCCCAAAAGATACTCATTACATCAGATGTCTGTCTGTAGATGTTATTCACAACACTAACTATGGATAAAGTTTGATAGGCTTCCCAGAGGACAGAACATTAAGAAGAGTTCCAGGAAAAATTGGTCTTCTTGTTAGGTTAACGAGTCCCATGACTATTCTTCAAATATTTGATTTGTAAAATGTTTTACAATATTCTAAGACCTTACCACATTATTTCAGGCAGTAATACTTCTTAATTTTTTCTTATTTTATACCAATGTGCTGTGTGGTGTTTTAACTCTACATAGTAGGGCTGGAAGCACATGTTTTGAGTGATAATTGTCTATATTTTAAGATGTCCATTCTGTAATTTCAGGATATTCCAACATATCTCATAGAAAAGAAAGTATGATAAAAAAATATACACTATGTATTATTTAGAAATTTCAGATCTAACTTATCTGTTTGAAATTTATGTTTATTAAAACACTTTGGTGAAAAGGTTATTGAGACATGATTAGGATGAGGGTCAGGGTCAGAATCAAGTACAGGGATTAGGGGTCAGAATCAGGGTCCGGGTGTTAGGGTTTGGGTTGGGTTAGGGTTTTGTTGTGCTATGTGAAATCAGTTTGTATCATTTCTCTCATCTGCCTTCATTGTCCTCTTTCTCATACTATCACTATCTTCTTTCCTGCCCCAATGAACGTGAGTTACACAGGAATCTGGAATTTC
Source organism: Rhabdomys pumilio (assembly GCA_030674055.1). Lineage (NCBI taxonomy): Eukaryota > Metazoa > Chordata > Mammalia > Rodentia > Muridae > Rhabdomys > Rhabdomys pumilio. The sequence goes on along the minus strand of JANHMN010000006.1, from coordinate 136,291 downwards.
CTGATGCAAAATATGTTTATTTCACCATGAGTCCGAGTTCACATAGAGCAGAAAACAGCTACTACATTTGCTCTACACTTCACTTGAGGATCCTCATAAGATGGACTCAATCATGGGACTTGATGGCCTTCTTTGATAATAACATCATAAATAAAGCTTATGTCATGTGATTTCACCACATCTTTGGTTAATATCACCACATGGCACAAGCTAAAATGATGACACTATTATACTTTATGATCCACTAAGTTAATGGGATCCCCATACCACATTTACATTAGACAAAGTAGAAATGTCAGACCTACAAGGCATTTATTTTGTATCTTAGTGTTTTGCTTTGCTTTGTTCTGATTCTGATAGCTGGTACATTACATATTTAATGGCTTCTCAAAAGAACCTAAATGTTTTCCTGGCCGTGTGCCTCCAAAATTGGCATACTAACAAAGGAAGCTAACACTTTTGATATTCACAGATCCCAACAGAGAACTGAAGGATAAGTTGCCAAGTGCTAGACAGATTGCTGCCAGTAAAGAACATTTATGGTATCCTCTGCTGGGTCTCATTGTCAGCAATTTCTGCCTAGTAAATCTAGGCTAATTTTCCTCTGAGATAAAGTGTCCTTCAGTACTTTTCTGTTCTATACATGTCTGTTGTTGTTTCTGCCCAAACTAACAGTATGGTTACTAAAGATCTCTATGTGAAGTTTCTATTTTACCAATAAAATTATGAAAACAAAATCCTAACAAGCAATAAACACAAACTCATTGCTTATTAAAACTTGACTTTTTATTATTTATTTATAGACTCTCTATCTAGATAGGATTATGGTTTGTTATTAACATCATGTACATAATAGAAAATTGATTATATGTAAATTAAACTTGCTAACTTGGCCCTAGTTCATTTTGTTTATAATAAAATTTAACTTAAAATTAATATGAAAAGACAAAAATATATATTTAATCTTTATAACCACACAGGCAAAATAAATTTTAAATGATAATGGGTTTGAATCTTTGTTTGGAATATGTAACATGAGGATTTATATTTAAATTTTAACATCTACTTTTAAGGACATGATATATGTAAACATACAATTCTGGTCACAATGATATCTTCTTAAACCCTGCTTCAATCCCAGTGTACAACAGAATCTCTATCCATTAAGGTTATAAATTACTTTTGAAGAGTTCACTACTACTAGACCAGGAGATATTATTTATATTGGACATTGCCCTAACTCATATAAGAATAACATATCTGTGCTTTTAAATATAGTATATGTATATATGAATGTATATGCAGACATAAACATGTTAATAATCTTAAAGATAATTATAATCACTAAAGCCTCATAAAAACAAATAAGTGTACAAAGACTGAAAACTCCAACACAGGGCTTCCATTCTATCTTCTAAGTTAGACAACAAACATTTTTATACCTTTTGCTCTGTTGAACTAAAATAATCACAACAGGACTTTTTAAATGCTACTACATCTCTATAAAAGAAGACATGGCTGGCCAGTATTTTTAAAATGTGGAAGGGGGATAACTATTTATGAAATGTAAAACTGTCTCCATAGATACTGAGTAAAGAATTTTTAGTGTGATTGATTCTAGGACATCCACAACCTCACAAGAAAAATCTTGTCAATTTTGTGTAAGTAAACCCAGTAATTTCACTATTATCCTAGAGTGAACTATGATAATTTTGAAATGTGGTGCCATTGAGAATTTAGAAAGAGGGGATAAACATTGCTTATTCCCCACCCCTTAATAAATATTCTCAATACAGTTTGTGAATTTGTTTGTTAAATCTATTGTTTATTATGGTATTAACAAATATAAAATGTTAGAATGATGTAAAGATGGAAATAGTTTTAATAAAAAAGGATTAATATATAGATTATGATGGATGTTTCCAAAATGAGAAAAGAACTACAAAGCCTTTGCAAATTATGAAGGAATAAGTGAGGTATTTAAGGCACTTAGAGTATGAGACATAAAGGAAATAGAGGTGGTATTAAAGCCTCCCTGTCCTCAGATCAACGTTGAGGACAAATCGCCTATAATCTCAGTTTAATTCTATCCTATGTCCAGTCTACATCAAGGAGAGTCAAAACACAGAGATGAATCTCTCAGTGCTTCCAAGGGAAGTCACAGTCAGTCCAAGCAAGGATGTGGAGTTATGCTCACTAAGAGGATAATAGTACAAAGAAAAGCTTGAAGACACAGAGATTTTAGGGATGAATTTTCAATAAGCCTTAACAGAACATAAACTGAACTTGATTTTTCTAAATATTCATTATTAAGCAGGCAAAGGTAAAGTATGATCACTTTTAAAATGCAGTGTGTCTCTTTAGCAATTGAAGGGACACCAGTCCTCAAAACTTATGTTTAATCATATGAATGTTATTTAGAAAACAAAGTCTCACTTCTGGTTCTCTTTGTCACATATGGATATATCTCAATATACCAGATAAAAGAGAAGACCTTGACTTACTTCAGCATTGCAGGGTCTATAAACAGCTGAGGAAAACTAAACTATCTTCTTAAATACTGAGGCCAAATCTAAACCCTATTTACCTAACATGGAACACCGTCTCAATTCCTGTCCACTGGGGTGCCGGCTAGCTCTATTACTCATCTCTTATGTTAATAGCCCCTTCTTCTCTGGACCACAAGCAGGTAGTACTCAGGTTCTTCTGTAGACTCTTCTGATGCCGGTATGTCACTCCTCCATTCATCTTCTGAGAGCTTCACTTTTCTCATGTGAACAATAAGAATTGTACTACTCACATCATATATGCATTACTCTAAATAATATGCAAAGATATTGCAACACTAATCTTAGTTATCTATAGTGCAATTTGTATAAGACCCAGTGTACTAAAATATGGTGATCATACAACATTCATTTTTAAAGTTTTTGACAAGAATTATTAATTTTTATTGTGTGAATAGTGTTTGATGAATGAGTGAGCACATACATATTATGGCACATGTGTGAGGTACAGGACAACTTTATGGAATTGGTTCGTTTTACCTTTGTATGAGCTCTGGGACTTGCATTCAGGTCTTTAGGTTTATGTACTTTTTTCTCTCTCAGAGCCATGCTGCCAGCCATCACATAGTTTTTTAGAAGTGTGGTTTTTAGGAATAAACATGGAACAATCTGCCCAGTCTAAGCCTTGACCAGGGACCCATCTGCTGCTTCTACATTGTCAGCATTAGCCCTTAAGTCAGCCTTCTCCTAAGACCTAGACACCCAGATTTCTTTCTCAATTTTGAGAATGAGCCACTGAAATACTAGATAATCTGTGCTGTAGAGTGAACGTTTACGTCCTTTTGAAATCTGTGCATGGTAACTGGAACTACTGGGTAATGTGATTATGAGCCTTTGGCAGATTATCAAGTCACAAGTATGGATCCCTCATGGAGTACTCAGGAGTGTGGTTCTATCCTTAGAAAACAGACCCTGAGAGTTTCAGCATTCCTTCTGCCGTGGGAACACAGCAAGAAGATTGCAGTCAAAGAATGGACATCTGTGGACCTCAGCAGACACTTCAGGAACCCAACAGAAATTGTCATTCTAAAAAAGTCACATAAATTTCTGGCACAGAAACACTGGAAATACTAAGTCAGGATGCCAGGTTAGGTGTCTGCTTTTCTGTAGTAGTGATGGCTTTTTCTTTATATAATAGACTAAACTTAACTTTCTTTCCCTCTCCAATTATTTTTAAAATTTTAATTTAATTAATTACTTTATTTTTACAATTCCCTTCTATTCCCAGGACCTCTCCTAGGAAAGACAGAACAAATCATTGTGCTCACAGGGTCAGAATGACTTACAGATAGAAATCTCAAGTGTTTGCTGTGGCGTTCGAGGCACTTCAAGCCCTCTGGAAGGGGCTTTTCTGCTTTCTGTCAGTGTTTTCCACCCACATGGTGCTGCCTCCAATGTCTTTTATTTTTTTATTTACTTCCTATTTTTTAATATTTTTATTGGATATTTTATTTATTTACATTTCAGATGTTATCCCTTTTCACCATTTTCCCTCCCTAGAACCCATATCCCATCCCCTCCTCCTTTTTGCTTTTATACCATTTTAATTACATGCATGTATTAAGGTCAGTTCTAAGTTGAGGGTATAGCAATATAATAGATGCAAATAGTCAAGGAACAAGCAAGACAATAAGCACAAATAGTCAAAAAATAAGCAAGGCATTAAACACAATTATGTGAACACTCCCATGGTCATTGTTTCTAAGGGCTTACCAGAATGACCAAAATATCTGAGCTGACTTCTTTGTTCTAACCCAAAGTCATTTTCATGTCTGAAGCCTACTTCCTTGTTCTAGACTAAAATTTAGATTCCTGCCTGAAATTACTTCTTTGTTCTAGCCTAATGTTCAATTCCTACTTGAAGCCTACTTCCTTGTCCTTGGCCAATGTCATATTCCTGCCAAGCAGCCCATTTCCTTGTTCTTGGCCCATGTCAGAGTCTTGCCAAGCAGCCCCAAAGGCTCTCTGCCTCTCCCCCTTTTTTTATTTTATTAACAAGACTGAGCCTGTCTTAGGTCATTCTGTCAAGAATGCCTTCCTTACCCATCATGGAATATGCATTATTCAAAGCAATGCACCTCTGTCTTAGGTTGGTAAGACTCTGTGCAGAATCTTACCAGTCCTTGGCTTGCCAGCCTGTCAATTTAATAACTCTGTCTGTGGGTGCCTCCAATGTCTGACGAATGCCCATAAGGAGCCTACAAGCACTGACATTCTTCACTTGCTCATTCCTTCTTCCTTCCCCATCTGGACTCTCTTTCATCTAGGTCCCACATGCCCTTAAAGTCTCCCATTTTCTCTTGCATTGAGTAATTGCCCATCCACTGCACTCTCCTTTCCAACTCTCCCATCTAACACTCCTCTTTTGTTCAGTCCTGTTGTGGGTTGGCCTGATGCTGTTCGTATTCTGATGTTAATTCTGCTTCCTCAGGAAGACTGTTCATCAAGTACTCAAGTGATCTCATGTAAACCTTCTCCCAATTTAGCTAATGAATAAAGGCTAGAATCTGTGAATGGGCAGTCAAGGGGAAAGATGGGACTGGAGGCTCAATAGTGGAGGCAGGTAGAGAAGGAGTAGAGGACGAGAGATGAAGGAGAGAGGACACAGGAGGAGGAAGCATGATGAACCAGAACCATGTGACCAGGAGAATCTGCAAGTAAGAAGGGGGTCTGATAGTTCTGGAATAAGTTAGTATAGTGTTGTATCTGCCCAATCTAGGCATATAACTTATAATTATAATAACTGGATTGTGTGTCTTTTATATGGGCTTATTGGGGTTGGAAATTCCAGCAACACTGTCCGTCTCAAATTCCAGCTGTTCTTTCTTCTACCTTCCTCAAAGGATTATTTCTTCTTAAATGGCAATGCTCCCTACTTCCATTCCCTTGTTGCTTTGTAAGTCATAGATGTTTAAAACATTTTTGCTAGATCTGGAAAGTCACCAGGTGTTATGGTTGAGAGAACTAGGCCCTAACTCGGGTCATGGAGCCTTGTAGGAATGAGAAGTTGAACTTACCAAAATAGGTAATAAATCAGCCTGGTCTTATTTTTTTTCCTAAACAGAGGGGTTCACATATGTATTATTGAACTAGCCTATTAATGTAGAATCCTACAGATCTGAGAAAATCCAGTGTTTTCTGGGAAAATCCAGTGTTTTCCAAATAAAACATGTCCACCTATTTAAATAGAAATCATCTTTTCAGTTTAATATGAGCTTAATATCATATATAGACCATATACATATATATATATATATATATATATATATATATATATATATATATATATATATCATATGCTATATATAATATGGTAAGTGCTTGTTACCACCCCATAGGTGCTGAAAGCACACAGTTAGCTCCTTGGGTTAGATGAAGATGTTTTAAAATAACACAATTCACAATAGGACTATAAAGGAACAGAAGATTTATTTGAAAAAAAAAAAAGAGCTCTTTTTCTCCTTTCCTCTCTCCGTGCACATGCCTCCCTCCCCTCCTCTCTCTTTCCCCTTACCCCATCCCCTTTCCCCGTGGCAACTTCCCTGGCCTTTGTCCCTGGGGCCAGTGAACTTGCCCACCAGAAAACATCTTCCCAATAAACCTGCCTTTAATATAAAAAAAGAAAAATATTTGAAGAAGCAATTGCTGATAATTTTTAAAACTTAAGATTGGTACCAACTACATAAGTTAAAAATTCATAAAATATTAAAAAGATAAATAGACCTGGAAATTAAAAATACAAAGCCCTACAAATCAGAAATCCAACCAGCTACAACTGTAACCAAAACAATAAGCCATTCTAGACAGGGCCAAGCTAGAATGCCCGGGGCAACAGCGTTATCTCAGCCTCAAAAATCTAGAGCCCTGGCCCCAGGGACCAAGGAGCTCCTGGAGAAAACATAAAGAATAAAAAGACTCTGAAGCTCTAGGGAGACAGGGCTGGGCCCCAGTGGCTTGGAAGCCTGGGCTACATTATCCTCTTGGCCTCTGAAATCCAGAGCCCTGCCTCCAGGGACACAGAGAAAGGAGGGGATAGGGGAAAAAATAAAATCCCAAGGCAGGACTTAAGCCTTCTAGTTGACTTGATCAAATGACACAAACCTTGTAATTTGTCTCAAAGGGGAGCACAACAACAAACATTCGGGGCATAGATCTCCCAGTACAACCTCTTAATGTGAACATATACAAACAAGACACCATCTCCGGAACACACGAGGCATATGCTGACTTGCTGGAACTCCTATAACTCAGGCTAGCTAAAGGAAGGGACTTCGTGTCCTTGTCATCGACCGGAACAGGAGCGTTGCAGAAACTTGTCACCACTAGGTGTCGCCAGAGAACGGTCTCGATCAACCAAGCAAACCACTACAGATCGCTCTTGACTAGCCCACTCACTCACTCCGTCTCTCCTCCGGAGGGTCCTCCCTAGCTCAGGGGGACACTCACCCACGCACGACGGAGCAGAGGACCCACCACTTCTCCCGAGTGGCACTAACGGTCCCCTTTGTCCCTCCTGAACATAGTGAACGTGGGCTGGACTCTGGCCGACCTCCTCAGGCACCAAAAGAACGAAAGTAGGACAGGGAGCCGTGAAAGCAGGCGAAATCCATCTGTAAATGAAAGTACCTGGCTACCCAAGCAGGGCAAGGAACGGGCACAATCAGGGAAAGGAAGGCACAATTAGAGAGGAACATAGCAGCAAAACAGGGTGGGAGGGAGGGAGGGGGGCGGAGATGTCTGTTGCGCAAAATTTAGGTCTCCTTTTCAAAACCATCTAGCCACCTGGGGTTTGTTGTTACTTTCTGGGCTTTACTGCCACCACTGATGCCTGGCCCTCTTTTGGAAAATTAAATACAGAGTTAGAGCAAATTCAAAGAACAATGGAATGGTTAAAATTCCCATTTGTATTTTATTTCCAGGAGTAAGTTTCTATAGTGATTTGTTTTAAATGCTGTTACTTTGGTAAGAAAGTACTTATTTTCTTAAGAGGATAATCTGATCTTTCTCATTCCAGTCGCTGATTACTGTGATTTTAGGCAGGGGCCAGCAAACCCAAGTTTATACAGGATTGAAAGGGTGGAGCCTATAGAGACACCCTAGGCCAGTTCTTCCCATGCCTCTCGTAAGCCATATCCCATGCACTGTTTTCCCCTTTTCTTGGTGTGTGTGTGTGTTTGTGTATGTGTGTGTGTGGAGGGGTGGTTTCAAGTTAATTACATATATGTTTCTATTTATCTGATGTCTTTCTTTCTCTCTCTCTTTCTTTTTCTTTCTTTCAAGACAAGATCAACCTCTCTACATAATCACACATGCCCTTAAACTATGTACAACAGTCCAGCTGTGATCTCTGAGAATTGTTCCATGACAGCCAGATCAACTAAGTATCATCATCATCATCATCATCATCATTATCATCATCATCATCGACATTTTACATTTACGATTTCCCACCAAAGAAGAGAGGAAATAGAAAGCTGGCTGACTAGCAGATAAAAATAAATCTTTAAAACTGAAGTAAAGAGTTTCCTCGGAAAGGTGAAAATGGCCAACACTGGGAAAGCATCACAGAAGCAGCTTCTCCTCCACTAGACCGAAACCTGACCTGACCACTGCCCCACCTGGATTATCCAGTACCTGAGGGCTAGGGTTACAGAATTTATGCATTACAGAGTTCATCAAGGTAGGCAGAAATACACATGGTGTCTGAGAGCATGATGGATCAGCTCTCAGGATGGGAGAAGAAAAAAAGAGAAGGAAAAATTGACTGACCACAGAATCAATAACTCTACAGGATGGGTTTGGGAATTATTAATGGAAAAGGGGTTTTCTTTGAAAGTGATTTAAAATAGTCACATTTGGAGAGATTTCGGAAAAGAACCAGTCTTTCCTCTTTTCTTGTCCGCCTCACCCTCCCTCATAATAAAGCATAAAATTTAAAGAGATGGGGAGGAGGAAAGTAACAATTAAATAATATTAAAACAATTTTGATAGACTTTCTCACAGCAACACTCAGAAGCTGCGTGAGACCATGTGTCTGCATCCCTGAGCAAAGGGAGCTGGAAGACCCACTAGGCCTGGGGTCTGAAAGCTACAGCAGCTTTCAGGGTTGAGGCAGGGAAAAAGGAAGGGGCAGAAAAGACTGGTCATTGGTGCAAACGCTCTTTCCTTTGGAGATGGTTAACACTGGGAAGATTGCTGAAGATAACTAATCAAGCCTCGCTCCCTCTTTTTAATCTCAATCTTTTTGCCCTGCCACACAATAAAATTTAAAGATTCAAGAGAGGAGGAGGGAAAGGAGGAAAATAATAACAATTATAATAATGTTAACCTAATTTTGATAGGCTCATCCACAGCAGTACTCACTAAGTAGTCATGAAAAGGGCAATAAGACAATGTGTCTGGATAACTGAGGGTAAAGTGGAGCACTCCAGAGGCATTGCTGCCTAGCAGATAAAATCAAATCGTTAAAAAGTGAAGTAAAAATCTAAGAAACTAAAAGCATGGAGTTCCCTCAAAAAGCTGAAAAGGGTCAACTTCCAAAAGCAGAAATGAAAACAGCTTCTCTCCTTCACCACCCAACTTCCACCTTATCTGCTTATTTCTAGCTCCTGCGTGCTGGGGCTACCAAGTTTACATAGTACAGAGTATGAATCCCAAAGCTTGGGACACTCTATCTCAGGGGACTCCCCTCTCCCACAAACTATATATCCAGCACTGCCTTCACATATTTGTCAGTTTTATCCCAGGTTAGTTATTATACTTATTTGGGTTTTATTCTATTCATTTATTTAGTTGGAACATGGGTCTCTCTACATAGCCCTGGAAATCACTATCTAGATCAGACCTGCGTTCCATTCATAGCATTCCAGCTGCCCCTGTTTCCTTCATGAGTGATGGGATTAAAGGTATGTATGGCCACATGGTTTCCTTATTACTTTAACCACAGGAAGATGTGTGTGTGTGTGTGTGTGTGTGTGTGTGTGTGTACATGTATATACCTTTCTTACTGTCCCTCCTTCTAAGTTTTTTGTGTTTGAAAGTTTCTAATTTCTGTTCTGTCACTTGTGACCTACATTTCCAGGTAATTTTCCATTTATTATCCTCTAGAAGATCAGAACATAATTAAACCCAGATGACATGTGCAAAATTGTGAGGAGGCACCCAAACCAGCCAGAGCCTCATAAAATCCTCAGCCATGGTTTTTGTGTGTGTGTGTGTGTGTTTTAGTCTATTTTTTAAATGTCAGACAAATTGATCATTTTTATTTTTATTATTTTAAATCAAAATGAATAAAAAAGATAAATATAATTAATCATCCTCAAACTACTTCTGAATGCCAGACAGCCATGATTAATTTGTTAGATAATTAGTCAGGAAATCAAACACAAACCCACTAGATGGCAAGTTATAGCAATCGGAGTTGAAATAGAAAAGACATAAAAAAATAAACCCTGCAATAAAAATCCAACATGTCTTCTTCAGCCAGAATATTTTTTTTGCTTTGTTTCATTTTGTTCACAAGTGAGTGTTTCTCGTTTTGCCCTGGCAGTCTTGCAACTTACAATGTAAACTAGGCAGAAATCCACTGCCTCTCTTACCACCAGAGCCAGACAAAAGCTACAATATTCTCTTATTGATTGATTGATTGATTATTTTTCAGTGTATATACAAGGTCTATCTGCACATTACTGCATGCCAAAAGAGGGTACCAAAACCTAGTAGAATCCACCACATAGCTCCTGGGAATCTAACTCAAGACCTCTGGAAGAGCAGCAGACAGGATTCTTGCTGTCTGAGCCATTTCTCCAGTCTCTAAAGCTAGAATCTTCACCTCTTCACCAACAAATTCAAGTTAAAAACAGCCCAAATACAACATAAGTAAGTAACTGAGACTTGTGGTAAAAGAGTAAATTCTAGTAACATAGAAGGTAGATATTTGCCTGGCTCTTCTTGTGCTGTTTAAGGCTTATTGTAAATAATAAAAGTTGTTTGTTTTTAACCAAAATGTGAATAATCAAAGTTAAAATTTTCTACCACATAGCTGTGTTGCTATTGTTTCACATAACCAGGAGGCTCCTCAGATATAAGTATGAAACAGTACAATGGATCGTTTTGAAGAGGTGGGGCTGATTTGACCTATTTTTGGTCTACTTTTTTAAATGCCAAATAAATCAATCTTTTTTGTTATTTTTAATTAAAAGGCATAATAATAGATAACTATAATTAATAGTTCTCAAGCTCCTGTATGCCAGTATACTTAGTTAATTTTGATTTATTTGAGATGGAGTTTCTCTGTGTAGCGTTGACTGACAGACAGACAGTCAATTTGTTTGTTTTCTTGGGTTTTTTTTTTTGCTTTTTGTTGTTTTTTGTTTTTATTTTGTTTTGTTTGTTTTTGGGTTTTTTTGTTTATTTGTTGAGGAATGTTGCCTAGTTAGTGCCTATGCAAGCACAGACACAAGAAGTAAATAAGCAAAGATCTTTGATTCACAAACCTGGGGTGGGTAATAAGTAAAGGCATGGACACAAACATGTGGTGGTGAGAGTGCATGGAACAATTTCCACAGCCTCCCATGCGTGTCTCCTTAGTCTGACTGTGGAGGAGAGATTGAGCAAAGTTGTAGCAGTGGAAACTACAGAAGCTTAGAGAATCAGGGACCAGAACGGTTTACTACATCAGCAGCTATTAGAGATGTTAGGTATTCTGACCTCATCCTTGCCTACTAAAAGTAATGGAATTGGCACCAGTGGATCAAGGGCACAAGAAATTTACAATCCCAATATATTTGTGTTGTTGTTGTTGTTGTTGTTATTGTTATTGTTATTGTTATTGTTTCTCACAGTTTTACGTTGGTGGTGGTGGTGGTATTAGGTCCTTGTTTATTTCTAAGTATCTTCAGGAGATATGCTTTATTTTATCTGTATACCATAGAGATAATCAAGTGTCTTTAAGTTAAAATAAGAAGACTAGCAGGTACATACATGTTTTCCTCATTGGCTTGTTTGATTGTTTGTTTCATGTGACTAGGAAGCTTCTCAACATGACACTGTAACATTAAAAGCAATGGCAGAAGCTTAAAAATATCCTGTTTCTGCTTCTGCCTGTCATGTTTCTGTTCATCATGGTTTGAAGTCCCACCATCCACAGGGTAGGCAATAGGCAGCTGACAGCAATCCATAACTTTAATTTCAGTAGATCTGACCCCTTCATCTAGCTTCTGAATGCATCAGACATACACAGGGTTTACAGGCAGAAACAGTCAAGGCAGACACAAACTCCCCTCCCCCCCCCCCCCCGCATGTGCGCGCGCCTGCGCTCTCTCTCTCTCTCTCTCTCTCTCTCCCTCTCTCTCTCTCTCTCTCTCACACACACACACACACACACACACACACACACACACACACACACACATTTGTTTCTTGCTTACTTAGTGTTTACTTATTTGAAACAGTGTTTCTTAGGAAAGGGTTCTATCTGCCAGGCAGACTTTGAACTCAGAGATCTTCCTGCCTCTGCCTCAAGAATGACAAGATTAAGGAGTGCACCACACACCCACGTTGGCTTGCTTTTCTTCTTAACTCCAGGAAGGTATTTTCTTTTTTGTTTCTTCTTCTGTTACTTTATTGTATTAATTTCCAAATCTCTGCCCCATCTCTCTGTCTCTGTATGTATGTGTGTGTGTGTGTTTATGTGAGTGTTTATATATGTGTATATGGCAGTCTAGCTGTCTGGCTGTCTTTATGTGTTTTTGAGTATGAAGGAAATATGTTCACTTTGAAGATATGATATAGATACTTTGTAGACCACAGTTCAAACGTTTTCAACAACCCTGTGAAGAAGAAAGATTGAGAGAGGAAAAAAAGAAAAAACCAAAAGATAAAATCAGCACCCAAGCTTTTTCTTGTCATATCTCAACTGCAAAAAACCACCTGAACTTGCTTTGCACAGTGTACTAGGCCAGCACCCAGTGAATGTTACCTGCTGGAATTTACAGCTCTAATTTCTTACATTAAGAAGGAAAAGCAGGTGTTAGAGAGATGGCTCAGAAGTTAAGAGCACTGACTACTCTTCCAGAGGTCCTGAGTTCAAATCCAGCAACCACGTGGTGGCTCACAACCATCTGCAATGGGATCTGATGCCTTCTTTTGGTGTGTTTGAAGACTACAGTGTACACATACAATAAATAAAATCTTAAAAAGAAAGAAAATAAAAGCAGTAAATGCTGAGGTACAAAACACTGAAAACTTTTTAATAAAATCCAACGTTCTTTCATAATCAAAGCTCTACAGAGAATGGTACAAGATGGGATATGTCTCTATAAAATAGAAACCAGAATCATTTTTGCCTCATTTCGCTTTGCATCTAAATAAGGTTTCTTTCTGTGTAGCTCTGGTAGCCCTTGAGTGTGGTTTGTAGACTAGGCTAGCCTCAAACACAGAGATTCATCTCTGTCTTCCACCACTATACCACCATTGCCTGGCAAAAGGTAGAACCTGAAATAATAAAAAATGAGAATCTGAGCCAAGCATGGTGGCATATCTTCAATCCCCGAACTCAAAAGCAGAGGCAGGAAGATATCTGTTTTAAGACCTGATTGGTCTACAGAGGAAGTTGTAGGACAGCCAGGGACCAGAATGAGTTGCTACAACAGTAGATATTTCATTGAAAATATAGATTCAGAGTGGAAGGATTCTGACCCCATCCTTCCTTAATAAAATTAATAGCAGTGGTCACTGATCAAGGGCATAAGAAATTCACAAATCCCAATATGCTTTTTTGTTGTTATTCCTCATGTGAATAACACTGCGAGGTTGCCTTCCTTGTTCTAAAAAGCTGTCTTTAGGGATGCTTATTCCCCTATCTAGAACAGGCTTTTAGGAAAAGCATGTTACTGGCAGTGTGAACCCATGCTGAGAGAGGCACACCAGGAAATAGACAGCAGGGATGGAAGACATGGTGGTCTAACCCACTATCTATATCCAACTAAGCTCATGCTTTGTAAATGTTTTGTGTTCTCCTTCTCTCTCCCTCTTCCCCTCCCTCCCTCCCTCCCTCCCTCCCTTCATTCCTCTCCCTTACATTCCAGATGCTTGATTGTTTGATCCTATCTTGAGAGCATAAGAAACCAAATGACACTGGATGGTGAGCAGACAAACCGGAGCCCTCCCCACAAGAGTAGCACACTGTCTAGCGGCCTCTAAGCTATCTGCCTGACACTTCTGGGCTCTTGGAATCATTTCAGGATTGACCCTCCTCTTACTTACTGCTCCCCTGCACATGGATCTCTCCAACCAGGGACAAAAGGTCTACAAGGGCAGCATGAGCAGCATCCAGCAACATCCCGGCTCCCCCTTACACACCACTAGACTGTCTACCTGTTTGCTTTGCCCCAAGGGGTCAGGCAGGCCTCAGCTGAGAATCTCCATGAGGGTCCCAATTTTCTCTCTCAACTGCATCTGATGCTGGGCTGACCCTTGGGAAAACCAAAGGACTCTGTGTTTGTGTCTCTGTCTCTCTTTCTCTTTCTCTGTACTATAATTGCAGGTCACCCAGTACTGCCTTTGTTTCTTCATTTGTTTCCTTAATTCAAAGATAATTGTATCTATTATTTATTTATCTTCTATTATTTATTTTTTTCCTTGAGGGCCCATAGCCCTTGAGACCAGTACCTAGATCAAGCCTGCCTCCAGCTCAGAGTTCTACTTGCCTCTGCCTACTCTGTGATGTGACTGAAGACATGCAGCACCACACCTAACTTTCTTTCATTGTACATAGTTTAATTTTAAATTTTATTCATGAGAAAGAGAGAGAGAGAAAGAGAGGGAGAGAGAGAGAAAGAGAGAGAGAGAGAGAGAGAGAGAGAGAATTGTAGGTTACGGTTCAATTTCTTCAGTAAGTGTGTGGCTGGCCACAGGCCATGATTAACTTTCTGTAAGATTAAGCATAATGGCACTAAGCGTATAACACTGGCAACCTTCCACTGAGCACTCTGGTTATCGTGACACCTCTGCCTTTTAAAAATCAGACGTGATAGCAACACCAGGCCTCCAAAGTGGTTTGTTTCATTTTCTTTTTCTTGATGTTCTCTTTTTGTTAGAATTCAGAGTCAAAGTAAAACAGGGAAAACTGACCCAGAGTGATCAATGTGTCACCCTCTGAGTTCTTTGCCCTTTCCTCTTCGTTTTTCCTCTTCGTTGTCCTCTGTGCCTGCTGTCCTCTAGATGATAGAGATGTAAACTCAATTTACATGTGGTGACTTGTAAGGAGACTCTACTGATCTAGATAGTACCCTTGAAATAAAATGAGAATCAAATCAAGCACTTGTAATAAAATATATGAAAATACAATTTTTATTAAAAATGCCCCTTCACCAAAAAAACAACAGCAACACTTTACTGACTAGAGTTCCTTTTCTGCATATCCAACCACTCCCTGATAGCTAGGTAGTGTGCAATTCTATCCTAGTTGGACTATAGAAGTTAAGGGGGCGCCACCTACTCTGTTATGTGAAGCCATCCATCATCAATACTAGGTAGTCTTACATATATTAAAGGACAATGAGTTGTAAAACATTCACACTAAAATTTTGACTTGATTTAAACTTGCCACTGGAAAGACATAGCTCAGAATTTAAGAGCACTGGCTGCTCTTTCAGTCCAGGGCAACTGACACCCTTCTCATGGCCTCTGTGGCCACCAGCCTTTCTCAAATAGTTTGCAGACCAACAGACATGCAACCTGCCTCACACATACAGGGAGATGTAGTTGGGTGTGTGGGGTGGATATAGGTGTTGAGGGAGAATTTAGCTAGCTTGAACAAATATATAACTGAAAAAGTCATTCTTTTATTTACTTCATTTTATTGAGTGTACAGTGCACCATACTTGGGGTACCACCTGTGGGTCAAGAGGAAGGACCATCTTCTTCTTCGAGATTGATCCATCCCTTGGGAAGGAGGGTAGTCAGTCCAGATGTGCTGGTATGCATTCCTGGTTCTTTATCGAAAAGATTCTGGCCTTTCTTCTGAGTCCCCAGGGCAGGCTGGGAACCCAGCACATATGGAAAGGAAAACCACGTCAAGCAAGCCAGCATGCAGAAAAAAAAACAAAACCAAAAAATGTCTGTTAAGTTGGACCCAACAAAGCAAGCTCATATTCCACAAATCTGAGAGTCTCAGGAGAACTAAGTGTAGCACACATGAAGAGTCGGTCATCTCAGAGTCCATGTTCACCCAGCCCAATGGTCACTTCACTAGGCCACAGCCTCTAGTGCCTCACCGTGTTCCAGATAATCATGGTGGCTCAAACATTTACTCTCAGCAATCAGATCTCCACTTTCTAGGTCAGCATGATCTCTGGAGTGAAAAGAAATAGATGGGGAAAATAAATTCAATATTGCTTTGTTAGGACAGTTCTAAGGAATATGACAGCTTGGCATTCAAAGCCTCTGGTTCACTGTCATCTTCCTCACACATCTAAGCCTTCCTAATGACAATGACAGTGGCTTCCTTCTCCTTGACTGCCCCCCACCCCTGGGTGTTGTGTGGTGTGTGTGTGTGTGTGTGTGTGTGTGTGTGTGTGTGTGTGTGAATTTTCTCTTTCCTGGTCTTTCTCACTGGCCCCAAGGAGTTAAGAGGTCATAGTTTTTTCACTGTTCATAGAGGGTACCAACCCCAGCTTTGTTTCCTCAGAAAAATGTCTGTTGAGTAAAATCTCTAATCACTGGCTGCTTTTGGCAGCAGCCCCATGGGTATCTGGATCCAACCCCAACAGTAGCTCTAAGCACTGACCCCCAATAGATGCCTGCCTCAATTTACCCACCACATGGATGTCAATGTCGGTCATCATCAATAGTGGAAAATAGTTTACTTATAATTTAGAAGGAAATTGAGTTTCAGCTTAATTTTTTGTGTATGTATGTCTATGCACCACATGTGTACCTTGTGTCCATGAAGAGATGGACCGCCCAGAACTGCAGTCATGGATAGGTATGAGGCAAGTTTTTCTTATTTGTAAAGGAAAGACTGAACAAATAAGGCTCCCATCAATCCCATTAAGATTTAAAAAAAAAAAAAAAAAAAAAAAAAAAAAGGAACACTCAGCAAGCAGATCCCGGGAGGCAGCTCTGCACCTAATCTCACAGAACCCAAAGGAAGCGGGGCTCCCAGGAGCTCTAACCTGGGCAGTATGTTAGATAATAAGACAGCAACACCCACCCAAAACAGGAAGTAATTGGGACCTACTGGGACCCAGGAATTCACTCCTGGCCTAGAGCACTGGTTCCTTCTGGTCTGGGCCTGAGCACTGAGCAGATCTTGGGCCTCAGCTCTAACCCCAGTAGCAACACTCACCCCACACAGTTCTGACACAACCAAGATAATAGGAAAGATAGGCTCCAGTTAGAAACAAGGCAGGTAACACTAAGGATATCCAGATAGCAAAAGGCAAGCATAAGAACATATGCATCAGCACCCCAGGGTACGTGGCATCATCAGAACCTAGTTCTTCCACACTAGAAAGTCCTGAATTCCCCATACAACCAGGAAAGCAAGAGTCAGATCTAAAATCACTTCTAATGATGATGATAGAGGACTTTAAGAAGGTCATAAACAACACTCTCAAAGAAATTGAGAACACAGGTAAACAGGTTGAACCCCTTAAAGAGGAAACACAAAATTCCCCTAAAGAATTACAAGAGAACACAACCAAACACCAAACAGGTGAAGGAATTGAACAAAACCATCCAGGACATAAAAAAAAATGGAAGTAGAAACAATAAAGAAATCACAAAGGGAGACTACCTGGAGATAGAAAACCTAGGAAAGAAATCAGGAGTCATAGATGCAAGCATCACCAACAGAATACAAGAGATAGAAGAGAGAATCTCAGGTGCAGAAGATACCATAGAAAATATTGACACAACTGTCAAAGAAAATGCAAAATGCAAAAAGTTCTTAACACAAAACATCCAGGAAATCCAGGACACAACGAGAAGACCAAACCTAAGGATAATAGGTATAGATGAGAGTGAAGATTCCCAACTTAAAGGGCCAATAAATATCTTCAACAAAATTATAGAAGAAAACTTCCCTAACCTAAAAAAGAAATGCCCATAAACATACAAGAAGCCTACAGAATGCCAAATAGACTAGACCAAAAAACAAATAACTCCCATGACATAGTAATCAAAACACCAAATGCACAAAACAAAGAAAAGAATATTAAATGTAGCAAGGGAAAAAGGCCAAGTAACATATAAAGACAGACCTATCAGAATTACACCAGACTTCTTACCAGATACTATAAAAGTGAGAAAATCCTGGACAGATGTCATACAGACCCTAAGAGAACACAAATGCCAGCCCAGGCTACTATACCCAGCAAAACTCTCAATTACCATAGGTGGAGAAACCAAGATATTCCACGTCAAAACCAAATTTACATAATATCTTTCCACAAACACAGCATTACAAAGGATAATAGCGGAAAAGCTCCAATACAAGGAGGGAAATTATACCCTAGAAAGGGCAAGAAAGTAATCCCCTTCCAACAAATCCAAAAGAAGATAGCCACAGAACTGTAACTGGGTTATTAGTGAAGATTTGTGTAGATAAGTCCAGACAATGTTTTATTTTCAATCCTAACACCTATGATAAATTGCTGGTTCCCTTTTCATTGACCTTTGACAAATTGTTTTATAACCTCCTGAAATGTGCTCTGAGTAAAAGTCTGGTTATTTGTCTAGGAACAATTAACTGATGTTATCTGAGAGACTGACTAAATTCCTGTTACAGTTTTTGACTATCAGAAAAAGGCCTAGTAACAGTGTCATTATAAAAGAACTTAATAATCATGGATATAATTTTATAAAATCATTATTAAGATTTAAAAAGTTATCTATTATATAATATCACCACAAGATAGTACATTTTTATAGATCTATGTTTGATTATAATAGCCTGAGACAACAATTTGACATCTTTAAAGAGTATATAGGTCAAATTACAAAATTTGGTTTTAGTGTCCTCAATTGTTTCTTTTTACTCTTCAGCAATAGTTAAATAAAAACATGTCACAATAAACTCAAACTGTCCTGTTTTAATAAATGTAAACCATCCTATACTCTTGTAACACACAGTCCCTGGGGTTGGCAAGGATGAAAGTGGTGAGGGAGATGCAGTCCATCCCCCTTGCCTTAGGAGAACTATGCAGCTCACTGTAATAGAAAAACAGTTAACAGAAAAGAAGTTTCTTAAAATGATTTTTTTTCTTCCTAATAGGACTTAAGACTAATATGTTAAAGGAATTTCAAGTTTCTGCCAGCCATTTGATTAAACAATAACTTACTAATCATTTTTACTAACTTTGGTTTCCTGCCAGTGTAACTAGATAATCTCATCTATACACTACATCCATCCATACATGCACACACATATATATGCATATTATGTAAATATTTTTATATATTATAATGACACTTCATCTTAAACCCCAAGGTTTTTCCTTTATACACATTAGGTAAAAACAGTCTAATAGTATCATTTTCTACTTGTCATCAAAAAACTGCACCTTCAACTAAAAAACTTGAGCTCAACTACAACCAGTAGTAACTGCTTTACGGAACATAATTCCAGTTTTAACAGAAAAACAGCTTACCAACATTTATAATATCCAAGCCAAATTTGCAATTTCACCCAGATGTATAAAAGTGCCCAGCCTAGACAGCCAACTGGCTACATGATACCTGAACCATAAAGAGGTTCACTAATAATTAAGAAGTATGTTAAAGTAAAATTCTGGTCATTGTCTTTGGATAAATACTATTAGGTTAAAGATAATGTGTGCATTTATACAACTTTTCCTACTACATTTAAAAACATACTACATTCCTAAAACACAATCTCAGTCATGTCTCTACTCTACAAACAATACTGTTAGTAAAGCAAGACCCAAAACTATCACTTTAGCTAATTCCAAACAAAGCTATTCTGAGTACACTGCAATAGCACACAGTTTTTAAAAAATACTCACTACCTCTTTTTCACTTATTTAAGTGCCTCAATGCTCTATGAAAAAATAGCCAAAGTATTGCACCACCAGAAAAACACAATACAATATCTGGCTTCAGTCAGTAGAGCATGAGACTCTTAATCTCAGGGTCCTGGGCGCCAACTGTAAAAGAAATTAAACACTCTAGGTAGCCCATATAAAAGACACACAATCCAGGTATTTTATTTACAAGCTGTAAGCCTAGATCAGGCAGCTTTAGAGCTATACTAACCTATTTCCCAACCATGATATCCTTTGTTACTTGCTGTTTTTCCAGGCCACATGCTCAGAGTCCATCTCCTCACAATGGTGGCTTACTCCTCTCTTGGAACCTTCTCTTGTTCCCCCTTTTCTCTGTCTTGAGACCCTCTACATTATCCTCAAGTCCCACATTTCTCCCTCTATTGCCCAATCACAGGCTCTATCCTTTTATTGACCAGTTAAACTGGGGAGCACAGCATCACTGGTGGTACTTGAGGATCTACTCGTCAGGGGCAACTAGATCTTGAGAGCCAGTATGTAGGTAGCATTTAAATACAAGCAGCACCAGACTAAGCCCTGACAATAACTCTTCCTTATCTGACCAATAACCATCAACATCTTTACCTAATATACAACCCATACAAATATTTTCAGATCCTAGCACCCATAGCTATGGCTTCTGGTAAAATGTAAATATGTGTCACATTCTTACAAACTCAAGATGGAAAGTGAGTATATTAGCCAGTGTTTCTGCAACAGTCCACTATCTAATCTGTAAGAATTTAAGGGTTGTCAATAACAGACCAACAGAGAATGCCACTAAACAAAGACAACAGACACAATCTACTATATTCCAAAGTCACAACCATGAATTAAGCTTTAAAAGGAAGTTATATAATCTTTATATTTGAAGGATTTTTAAAGAAAGAGTCTCATTTGGAAATTACACATCCTCAATTCCCTGGTCTGAGAGGCAGCACCACAGTTTTCCTCATCACTTGGCTGACCTGTTCCACAGTGCAGCAAGTGCCTGGGTTTCTCTACCAGTGGAGTGAGCTATTTCATGTGAGATTCATGGAAATGCAGTGATAACTGTCTTCACTGGAGGGAAAACTAGACATGCACATGGAGAAAGAACGTGGAGGAATGTTTGGAGAAATCAGAGGCCAGACACAAGACTGAAAAAGAAACCATTGAAAATGAGTCTATGACTAATAAGATTTTTAAACTGTTGCTTTGTGGAATGAAAACTAAAGTTGCTAACAGGATAGAAAACATCTGCATCCTGGGAATCCAGGAAGGGGTAAAAAGCCCCAACCACGTGGAGAGGTTAAATAGCTCTGAATGAAATCATCAGAGAGATGATTCAGAAAACAGCTCACTAAAGAAATCACAGATGGACCAGATGCTCTGGTTACATTGACCTAATTTCTGAATATAAGAAACAAGAAATCAGTTTCCAACAAAAACCACTATAGATATCTCATCTAACAATGCAAGTCAAAATACTAGACCTGATTTTTATAAAGCTAGTGTGTAGAAGTCAAAGATACTAACTTCTAAACTGACTCACAGTACATTTAATTTTGGTGCTATGTTTAATAATAACCCAGAGAATGGAAGATCTGGAAAAGTAGAAGAAAAGCATTGGAAGACAAGTTCTAGGCACAGGTTTGACTGTAAACTTACTAAAAGACAATCTAGTTGTGTTATGTATAGCAAATATTTTTACAAGCTCCAAATGAGTCAAAGATCTTAAGATATAAAAACCAATGTCATGGGCTGGAGAGATGGTTCAGTGGTTAAGAGCATTCATTGTTCTTCTAGAGGCCCTGAGTTCAATTTGCCAGCACCCACATGGTGGCTCACAGCTATCTGTAATGGAATGCCCTCTTCTGATGTGTCTGAAGATAGCTACAGTGTACTCAAATACATACAATAAATACATGAATGTCATAAAGATAAAACAAGAATAGAGAGAGTATCAAGGTATTATAACCAGTTTTTCTAAGAAGAAAAATCACATTTTGTCAGTTTTCAATAGCAAGTGGAACTTACACATTTCCTCTAATATTTGGCTTCTGGTGCACCAGTCAACAGAAACAAAGAGGATATGAATTATAAAAGTCTGTTAAATATTATAAAAATCCAGTGGCTAAAAAGATGCAGGTAATTAAGTAAACAAAAAAAAATTATTCTGCTGCAAAACCACGTATGGCCAGACAATGATGGAAAGCAAGACAAAAGACTAGTTCCCTGCTACTTTCAAAGAACAAGTGCCTACTAAGGTCAAAATCTAGATGCAGACTGTTCAAACAAGCAGCTGACTTAGACTGTACCCACAAGACTGAGCAACAAAGGAACTCAGAGATACTACCAAACATGCACATCTTTTTTTTTCTCATCTTGACAGATATTCACTAAGTCTTTGCTGAGTGTTAAACAAGACACAAGTACTGTATATTTCCTTCAGCTACACATTTCTTGCTTTCTGGAACTTAAATTTTTATCTTTTTAATAAGACAATGTAGAAAATACAGAAAGAGCCACCTCGTACAAAGGTGTGTTTAAGAAACTAACCATAAACAATGAAACAAAGACTCAATAAGTTTAGGAAGTAACCCACCATCTACTAACACAAATCACTAAATCTCAAAATTTTCTGAAGACATTTAACAGCTAATAAAAGCCTTAGAAATCTTGAAAAATTGATACACATATAAAATATAAATATGTGTCTACAATTACCCTTCCCAAGGCATACTGTGTAAGCACATGATTGCAACCAAGAAAGACTAATACTAGAACAGAAACCCAGATGAGCAGACTCTGTTCTGCCTCATCAGGGTCTTTTCTAAAATAATCGCATTTATATCTGACAAATTAGGGAACAGAAGTAACTAGGTTAAAATCAAAGTCTAGATCCTTTCTACTGTACTATATGTCTTTCTTCTGGTTAATGTTTTTCTAAAATAACGGTTTTTTTTTAAACATTTGTGGTTTTACAATTTATTCCACAAGGAAACCAATGAGAAAAACTTGCCAATGTCTTTGGAATTGTGTTGCAGGGTAGCAAAAACACATGAAGATATTATGATTGTAAAGAGACTAGTTTTCTAAGATATCTATGAAAACATTTCTTCTAAGAAACAAGTTCACTCAAATGAGGCAGTTCATAATCCTGGCATTTAGATTCTGGTTCCAATAGAGGTTGTGTCCTTCCTTGAATCACAGTTTCTCTACTCTGTTGCCTTCCCTTGAAAGTACTATCCTCCTGGTGCCATTTCCTAAAGACTGGGATTAGACACCACTGTGTCTACCTTTAAATTCTTAAAAATACTGAAGAACACAAATTTCAGTGTGTTCACTGTGACATAAGTCAAATGGCTAATAACTCATCTAGTTAATATGAAAAAATCACGTCATGCTTTCATTCCCAGTCTAAATTTATACAAAGTAGACTGAGTTCCAGGAAAGCGCCATCATCCAATTCCAGAAAACATCACTATACACTGGTCATCTGCTCAGACTTCAATTTTGTTTTGATTCAAGTTGTCACTTGTAGAAGTTTGGACCTAGTTCTTCCTCCCAGCCACATGCTCCCAGAAATAAGACTCAGACTCAAAATATATTTACAAATACCTTCACCATATAGCTAGGCTCTTCTCTGACTAGGCCAAAATGTATTATAACCCACCTACTGAAATTTACATTTTGCCACATGGCTGGTTACCTGGACTCATGTACCATGTGTCTGTCTCATCACATTTTCCAGGGCAAATCTCTCACACCTCGCTCTATCCCAGAATTCTTTCTGCCTCTTGGATGTCCTACCTTCTATTCTACCCTTTTCTAAATGCCATAGTTTTTTCTTTAATTGAAAGGTGATGCATCCATAAAATATACAAGATATTTTCTCCAGTCACTAGCATCTTTAAAACCTTCAACTTGTAAGTGCTAATTATTCTAACTCTACTTTTACTCCTAAAGCACCAACACCACCAGCAACATCCAGAGGCCATCCCCAGGTGTACGATGGCTTTAAAATACTCATGTGCACCTGTTTTTCGTTTCAGGATTTTATTCTGGTAATACTGCCACTCCAGCTGGGTGTTAGCACTAGGATGAAAGGTATCCTTCCAATGCCACGGTTACTTGTAAGAACCACAGTTTTTCCTGTGAGAAAAAAAATTAAATTGTTTCTCTGAGTACAAAAGGATGTTAAGAACATGTAATGGAAATTTTTTCATGGGATTTTAATTATATAACATTTGTTCTTTAATCACTTAGGCTTTAAATCTTAAATAAGCTAATATGCTCATCACCATATAACATCACCTAACTTTTTTTTTTTAAGACAGGGAGGGTCTTTTGGAATTCTCTACGTAGACCAAGTTGGCCAGGAACTCACAGAGATTTACCTGCTAGAATTAAAAGAATGCTGCCACCAAGCATGGCTCCAGTAATGTTTCTGATAAACGGACTCAATCTAAAAGCAGCAGAGTCAGTTTTCCATGATTTTTGATTTCTTACAATGAAAAACAGGCCACTCAGATTCCAGGTGCTGATTGTAAAAGTAGACAATGAAAAAAAAAACTATAAACTAACTTTTATAATTCTGGTATAAATATGTTTGCCCTCCATATTTATTTTTTTAATTATAACAATAGAAATAAATTGGAGATTCATGCATAGCAATGAAAATCTGATTTTTTTTTTTTTTTTTTGGTTTTGGTTTTTAGAGACAGGGTTTCTCTGTGTAGCCCTGGCTGTCCTGGAACTCACTCTGTAGACCAGGCTGGCCTCGAACTCAGAAATCCGCCTGCCTCTGCCTCCCAAGTGCTGGGATTAAAGGCGTGCGCCACCACCGCCCGGCGAAAATCTGATTTTTAATATATAACCAAATGTGAATTTCAGATCCCCAGATTTTGCTTTGGTTAAGAACATTACTTTAATGTATCATTTCCTTTTATGTATTAATTTAGAAGACAACTATAATATTGTACAATTATTTGCAAGTGAAACAACACAGGCTTAGAGGACAAAAGACTGAGAACAAAGAAATACATAACATGCAAAGCTTTCCTGCCTCTCCAGATAAACTAGACAAAAGAACAATATACTAGAAGGTAAGTTGTCCCTAGGCTAAAATCAATTCTTTCAAATTCAAAAAAATCCCTTTCAAAACTAAGTCACAACTACCTAGGACAAAAATAAAGCCTTGTTGGGAATCTAGAATTTTCTAGGATTTTCACATAAGAGAAAAACTGACTTTAAAAAGAAAATGCTAAGGTAGCTATCTTGTCAAGAAAGAACTAAAGAAAAAAACCTAAATAAATGCTTCTAATACACATAAACTTGGCTGGGCGGTGGTGGCGCACGCCTTTAATCCCAGCACTTGGGAGGCAGAGGCAGGCGGATTTCTGAGTTCGAGGCCAGCCTGGTCTACCGAGTGAGTTCCAGGACAGCCAGGGCTACACAGAGAAACCCTGTCTCGAAAAACCAAAACCAAAACCAAAAAAAAAAAAAAAAAAAAAAAAAAAAAAAAAAAAAAAAAAAAAAAATACACATAAACTTGAAATTTCATTAAAAAAAAAAACTGACTGCCCAGATGACTCAACTCAATGACACAAAATTATCACAGCCCAAAAGTTAGTATGTTTACCTGCATTAAGGGAGGAGAGTTATTTGAACAGGAGAAGAACAGAAAGTCTGAAGACACAGGATACCAGAAATTTCCTCTTAACAAACAATAACAAGATATGGAAAATATCCAGAAGCCTTCATCTGTGAGATAAGAGTCCTCAATTTAAGATACTCTTCTCTGTATATTTTCTCTCTTAAATTATCATACTACTCTTATAATTAGACATATTTCAAAAGTAGTCAACAAAAAAAACCAAAAATCTATAGACAAAGGGACTCTTTCTTTCACCATTAGGTGTTACAAGTCCTGCAGCATGTTTATTACATTTATGGAGATGAAAGTAAATATCTCCTAAGGACAATTAAGGACTTAGAATAACCACATATTGTTAATAAGGAGGGGGGCTATAATCCAACTATTAGGATAATATTACTTTATAATAATATTATTACTAATAATCCTCCTGGTGTTCCAAAATATAGTCTGGGTCCTAAATCTAAGGATCTAAAATCGAAGAACTTTTTAAGTTTGTAAGAAGTTCTGATCTCAGAGAATATTCTTGCATATAAGTTCTTTTAAGTTTAAAAAAATAAAAAAGAACGACTTACTTCCTAACAATTGGCCTTCTTCAAGTACTAACTGTGAGGTCATTGTCTAGTCTCACTAGGTACAAGGCACTGAACCTTTCCCCATGTTGTTTTTAAGCAGACATAACCTGGACATCACTGATTTCTGTCGTTCCTCTTGCAGAGAGGAAATAGGCAAGAAAGGCAAATGCCCATGCATGTTCCTGTTGCAGAAAGTGGCAGAGAAGGATTCAGATTCAGGCTGCACTATCTAAATCAAACCCTTGCCATTCTCTATGAAAATTTCCACGATGACAATCTTCCTATCTTTTGCAGTGCAAGGTATCAAACTCAGAGCCTTGAACACGTAAGGCAAACAACAATCACAATTCTACTGTTCCAAAGTATTATGAAACAGAAGGTAAACAACCTAAAATTTTATTAAATATTTAAGAGGTACAGAATATATAAATAAAATACCTACTACATGATTTCTTACAACATAAAAATTTATCATTTTATTCTCATTCATCGACGTAACTCATAATAGTATTTTAAAGCTTTCAAAATTAAGTGCCCTCCAGGTTAAAAAGACCAAGAAATAAATAACCTATGGCATTTTATGAAATATTCCAAAAATGCTGACTAAACCCTATTGGAATATATCAAACAAAAGAGCAACAAACACTCGTATAAAAGGCCCTGCAACTTTCTAAAACCCCATTACATCTTTCTCTTTATGCCTCTCTTTCTACAGCTATAAAGATTACTATCATATAATCTTGAGCCTTTCTTTTTGCCCACAAAAGGACCAAACTCTTTGTCAATAACAACTGAACTAGAATCTAGTTTAAATAACAACTATCACAAAACAGCTTCCTGTTGGATTTGTTAGCCACAAACACAAATTAGACAATCTACATAGATGTTAAAACAATCTCACTAAGTTTACCACTGTAATTATAACAGTTCTATTTCAATATTTAAGAGTGCATTATTGAAGCAACCTTCTAGAAATTCTCAATTATCCTTCCTAATCAACTTCATTCTCACAGGAGATTGGGCATGAATATAAAATGTCATGTTTATACAGTTCATAACCTCAACAATTTATAAAGTCTACCTGAAGAAGGAAAGCTTGAAATCCTAGTGCTCACAGCACTGAAATGACCTGACATTTTGAGTTAGCCACCGTTAAGTTTAATATGAAACATAGTGGTAAAGTTTTCAGTTATACTGTAACTTATATAATCTGACATTCCTAGAGGCTTTTTATATTAAGAAGTTTGTAGTAATTAGAATACCAATGAAAACATCAGAATAAAATCATCAACTATAACTGTTTTGAAGAAAACAATTTTAGTACCTACTTGTGTCGGGTACAAGGGGAGACGTGCCTGTTTTCACTTTTTTAAGTTTTCCCTTCCTGAAAGATACTATTACTTTGTCATTGTAGGGTACTGACAAACTCAGCCAATTCACACTTCCATGTTGAGATGTGACACAAGCTTGAATGAGAACAAAAGTCTGAAATGTAGTTGCAGTCTGATGGTTTGGACATGCTAAGAGTAAGAACAGAAGAGTGTTTGGGCTTGAAGGCCCCTGAATAGTGGAGTGGTGAGCTCCACTGATTTTAGTGTTACTGTGCAAAAATGGTGAGAGAGAATTAGTTCCCCAAAGGATCTGCATTTCTAGTACTGTGCTGCAACTGTGGCATTTTTCTGTCTTTGAAGTCTGTCTTGTTCTTCTCTGCCCTCTTCTCTTTCTGGGCAGAATCTAAAGAAAGCCTGTTAGCAACACTGTTGCCCACAGGCATAAAGCAATCCTATGTCTCTGAGGCATCATGAGAACTATGGGTGTGTCCATTAAAAATGACAAAGGTGTCGCTGGGATACTCCATTTGTTTCCTTCCTGGAAATGTATGTTCCAGATCCTCAAAACTAAAACCATCATTTGCACTGTCATTATTCCAGCTGCTCAGTCCATTTGCTTTTCCTTCATCTTCTGTCTCAATCTTCTTAATTATGTGATTTCTAAAGAATAAAAGAATATATGAGTAACAATACCAAAACTGGATTACATCAGTAATTCACTCTTTCAAATGTCTGTCTACAGCATTACTCTTAACTACACTTCCGACCCCACGCTGAGTGTCAGACTACAGTCCTAGCAGATGTTGTCTTAAGGTCCTCATCCTAGTGCCAACTTGACTTCTGGGTAATGATGGTCTGACTACATAGAAAAATCATAGAGGACAGATGCAAAAACAATCAAACAAAATCCTCACTCATTTCTACTTGTCTCAGGTTCTGACTGAATCTTTCATGCACTATGACGGCCAATTCTGAGTACATTCAACTCTCATAAAAGGCCAGTGAAAGAAGAACACAAACTGGAAATAATTAAAGAAAGCCTATTTAGTCCCAACTCAGAGGCAGCCTGCCTGTTAAGATAAAGGATAGAGCAGGAAGTGAAGATCCACTTAAATATATTTAAAGTGCAAATTATACTAGCCCTCACCAAACACCCAGAAGATAACAAAATGATGTATTTAAAAAAAAAAAATCAAGCTGGGCACAGGACTTAAACCCCAGCACTGAGACAGAGGGCAGGCAGATCTCTGAGTTCGAGGGCACCCCGATCTACAAAGTGAGTTCCAGGACAGCCAAGGCTATACAGAAAACCCTGACTCAGAAACAAAACAAAATTCTGACAATTACCTTTCCTGTGTAAAACCATTATGACTCTTTACATAATCAACAGTAGCATATCCAACAAAAAAATGCATGTATTACTGGCAAGAAATACATATTATATGCTGCTACAGCAGACTAGACAAATGCACATTTGGAAAATGGCTGTTTAAGAAATATAGTGAAACACACATTTAAATAACTAGCAGTATTTGGATTTGTATTTAAAAGTCAGAACCCACAAGCAGACCATCATATATTTAGATGATGCCATGTGAATCTTCTATCTATTTTAATTGGTCAATAAAAGGTTAGAGCCTGTGATTGAATATTGGAGGGGAAAGGTGGGACTGGAGGCTCAAAATAGGGTGGCAGATAGAGGGAGAAAAAGAGAGAAGGAAGAAGAGAGGAGGAAGCCACTATGAACCAGAACCACGTGGCCAGGAGAAACCACAAGTAATAAGGAGTCTTAGTGTTGGGAAATAAATTAGTATTATATTAGATTTGCCCAATCTAGACATATGACATAATTAAAATATTTGGGTCGTATGTCTTTTATATGAGCTATTAGGGTTGGATATTTTAGCAACAAGTTGGTGTACCTTATCTCCAGCTTAGAACCGAATTCAGCTGAGATGAAAATCCATCCCCTATCTCCACAATATAAACGACTAGGGCTTCATTCTAAAGCCCCATCAGGGTGGAAATTAAACATGTAATGAGTCTAAGGGGTCTACAGAGAGCTGACTGAGAGGCTCCCTCCCTAAGCTCCAAGCAAACCTAGGCAACCAGAGGTAGCTTCCCAACCCTGAGCTGGGACACAAGGTGGTGCCAATGTCACAACATAGCTGGCCAATATAACATGGCCCTGAGCCTGAGAGAAAAACCAGGGACCCAAAGTCAAGGCTGCCAGAGAAGCAGCCTTCACAGTTGGAGATCAGCAACTGAAAAAACAGCAGCTATCTTTCCAAAGCTTTCTCACAGATACAATGGGCTGATCTAGGCATCTCGGCCCCAAGCCAACCTTCCTACTAATAAAAGAATCAGAAAGGACCACAATTTTCTAAATCGAACACCAGAGAGAAACAAAGATACCAAATAAGACCAAATAATAAGAATTAAAATAGTAATTACTGCAATCTTTTTTTCTTTCACTTCTTCCCATGTGAGTAAGGTGCTATAGAGAATTAAGGAGTTTCTTAACTAGTGATTATAAAAAAGCAGTGGTTTTGTTTCTAACATTCTTAGTTAGTTAAAAATAAACATTTTTAACATTTTAACATTCTTAGTTCTCAGAGTATATGTGACCAAAATCTAAGAAATTAAATTTGCCAAGGTACACTGAAGAAAACTGCATTTTTTCGAGACTAACTCTAAAAGCTGTACCAGGATCCACGATGAAGTAACACTTTGCGAGCAAAACTTATAAACAGTATGATCTGCTCTCGTTAAGCAAAGCAAATATTTTGATTGGTTAGTACTTAATTTTAACTCAACAAACCTGCCCTGAATAGTTAAGATTCAGACATCACAGATACAACAGTACAATATCACACTAATGAAACTGTAGCTCTAGCTTTTGTCTACATAACAAGGAACCACACTAAGGACTGAAGAGTGCTAATATGCATGTGCATGAAGAGTCACGGCCCCAGAGAAACAATGTGAAATCAACTACACCAGTATGACAACAACCAGGCAATTGAACAGTTATGTATGAATAGAGATCTTAAATGCTAAACATGTATCAGCCAGCCGCACAGGTTAAAAAAATGTAATACTGACATACATATTGAGAACAATTTGCTGTGAGGACAAAGATACACAAAAGTGTCCATGAAAAGACTCAAAATTGCTGGGCATGGTGGTGCACACCTTTAATCACAGCATTTGGGAGGCAGAGGCAGGCGGATTTCTGAGTTCAAGGACAGACAGACAGGGCTACATAGAGAAATTGTCTCAAAAAACCAAATAAATTAATAAATAAATAAATAGACTCAAAATTAAGAAAAAATTGGAGAGTAACACCCAATAAACAAAGACAAGTGCTAAAATGATCAGAAAGGAAAACAAAATCTAAATTGGGTAACTGAAAACTCAGGTTATTTGGAATCAAAAGAAGAAAAAGAAATAAATAATTGGGGGGGCAGAAACTGATGGAACAGTCTCACTGGACAAAAAAAGTGGGTGAGTAGGCATCTTAGAGTTTTATTGCTGAGAAGAGACACCATGACCAAGGAAACTTTTATAAGGAAAACATTTCATTGGGCTGACTTACAGTTTCAGAGGTTTAGTTCATTATCATGGTGGGAAGCATAGCAGCATCCAGGCAGACATGGTGCTGAAGAAGGAGCTTCTTGATCTGTAAGCAGCAGCAGGAAACTGTGTCCACACTGGGTGTAGCTTGAACATCTATTAAGACCTCAAAGCCCACTTTCACAGTGACACACTTCCTCCAACATGGCCATAAATACTCCAACAAGGCCACAACTCCTAATAGTACAGCTCCCTATAGGACAAGCATTCAAACACATGTGTCTACAGTGGCCATTCTTATTCAAACCATCACAGTAGATAAGTCTTCAGACAGGAAGTTCATAGCTAAAACTATATATAAATTAAAATTTCCAGGTATCTTCACCAACCCACAAGACAAACTACTCATCCATTCCAGAGATTAGACCCAGGAAGGGTAGACAGAGCTGGTAGAAGAGACAACAAAAACAAAAGGGTAATTAAGTGATACTCTTTTCAGACTGAGAATTATGGCTCTCTCCTGACCTTCTTTGGCAAAACCAAATGTTGTCTGCTATGTATGTACCTTTTCTCAAGCAAGAAAGAACGTCAGATCCTTTCTCGGGGAAATCACAAGCATGTACCACAAAGGACCTCAGGGCCAACTCTAATCCTGAGTCGCTGCATGAAGACCCTGAGAGATGAAGGGAAGCCTGGGTCGCTCTACAGACTCCAAGATGTTGGAAGTGCCAAAGCTGTGAGACATCTGCCAGGGAGAGTGGCTTACACGGAGTGGAACTGAAGACCCCCAAACTGGGGAGACCCTTACTCAAATCTCAGGAAATCACGGCCACCCCCAAATCACAAGACATCGTACCTGTATGCAGTCAGCAGAGGTTTATTGGGGAGAGAGTTGGCTAGCCAAGGTCAATTTGGTTCACTCGCACAGGAGTTGAATTGACCCAGAATGGTGGGCTAAGGGGCTTTTTATAGCAAGGGGTGGGGAAAGGAAGGAATTTTCGAGCAGTTACACATGATTGGTTGCTTTACAAATTTTGAATCAGCAGGCTGCAACACTGGGAAGACCTCAAGAAGGGGGAGGGGTAACCAAGAACAGTGGAAAGTTAGCTAGTTTTTGGAACCACCCAGATGACTTGTATCTTTCTTTGTGGTCAGAAATGTGTCTTCCTGGGTCTTCCCCACCCACAGGTGGGTTCTCTTCCTCTGAGGCTTGAGGAATGTTAATCCAGTAAGTGTCCTCTGACTCAAGGGATAATGTACTCCTCCCGGAGTGTATCCTGGGCAGTAAAGGCCTGAAATCTTACATTCAGTTCTGCTTTCTTGGAACCAGTGAGCCTGTATATATTTTATAAAATGGTCTTTATAATTTTTCACTCTACAGAACCAGCCTGTTAAGACATATTCTGCAGGCAGAAAAGATGGAGGGATGGAGCCCTCTAAGCCCTCTGATATCAGATATTAAGCTAGAGAACTGGTTTTCAACATTCCTAATGCTGTATCCCTTTAATACAGTTCCTTGTGTTGTAGCCCCCCCAACTACAAAATTATTTTTGTTGCTACTTCATGAATTTAATTTTGCTACTGTCATAAACTGTAATGTAAATATCTTGTTTCAGACAGTCTTAGGCACCCCCCCCTATATGGTTCATGGCCCACAGCTGGGAATTGCTGAGTCTTGTTTGGTCCAGTATTTTCTGACTATGCCCCCATTCCTCCTGTTAGGAATAGTAATGTATATCTGTGCCATTGTATGCTGAAATTAATTTAGAATTCACAGGGTTTTATTGAGACTGTGGAAGACTATGGGGGCTTCTGAAGTAGGATTAAATACACTTAGCATTATCACAATGGCCTCTGAGCCTTTGGGGCCTGGGAGTGGAATGTAGTGGTCGGAATGAGAATGTCTACCATAGGCTCAAATATCTAAACCTTAGTGGTGACTTAACAGGCTAGGGGCAGGCTCTGAGAGTATGCAGACTAGCCTCAATTCCAGTTCACTCTCTCTGTTCATGTCTGGGGTTTAACATGTGATCTCTCAGCTCCCTGCCATGATGGTCTCATCTCTCTAGAAGCACAAGCCAAAATAATCTCTTCCATAAATTGCCATTGTCATGGTATTTTATTAAAGCAACAGAAAAAAAAAGTAAGAAATACAGACTATAAATAATTGAAGACTAAAACAATCTTTTCTTAATCCTAAAAAGTTCACAATAAAATTGGGTGCCAAAAATATAAAATGTACTCAACCTCTGTATTCCACTAAATATTGCAGACAGTGTCCCATCCTCCTGTGCAGAACTGCTCCTCCAACTTTAGGATCCTGGCAGTCATGTACTCCCATCCTACAACCAAGAAAGAGCAAGACAATAAAACAACAGTTACAGCTACCTACCACAAAATTAACTTAAAAACCCCCTGACAGAGCAAATGACTTGTTTTTACTGATTATTAAAATTTTATATGTTCACTATATTTTTGCAAAAATTTGACACATAAAAAGAATGTTTTACTATATACAGATGATTAACTGACACTATGTATTAGATATTTGTGTATTTTCCTAATTCTCAGTATTACTAGCAATGCTGAGACAAACTAAAATATATTAAATTGTTCTGTCCAAGAATATCTACTTCCTCAGAACAAAAATCCTTGACAGTAAAATAAACTTTAGGGGTTAGAGTTCATGAACAGTGAAAACGCAGAGTTGGTGTATAAAGTCACATGTTATACCTGAAGCCATATCATAAACTAAAAAGAACAAAAATTATCTAGACATGTAAATATCTTTATTTATTAAAGCACACCTATTTTCCCAGTCATCTTTTTCAGCTTGCTTCCTACTGTAGAAACTGAAAATTACTAAAAAGCTCTGATTTCGGTTTTAAACTCAAATATTAACTTCTCCCAGGGACACATCCCGGGAGAAGCACATTACAAAGACTCAAACAAACATTCCAGGAAGAAAGACCCAAAATAAGAGTTTATGAGCCCTTAGCACAATAAAACCTGGGTAAACAGAAGCTACTTAAGCTGACCTTCTTTTAAAGATAAGGTGTAAATTTGAGTTGCTTAGAAACCGAGTCTGGGAATGAAAACCAGGCTGTTTGAAATCTTTTTTAATATTGTCCAAGAAGCAGCTAACTGTCCTTGTGAACCCTGTATATAAACCACCCTTTGCCTCTGCTTGAGGTTCCTTCTTGCCTGTGAGCAGAAGGGCCCCGGTGCACCGATCACTATCAATTCATCAATTCATCAATAAACCTCATGCGATTGCATCGAGTCCCATCCATGAGTGTCTCTGGGGAGTGTGTCCCGTGGTTTTAGATCTTTAAAATCCAACATTACAACGCTGCCTCATGGTGGGTGGAGCTTCTGTATGGGGAGAAAAAAATAAGTAAATTTTATACTATACTGTACTTTCCATTGATATTTTATCTAGGGAAATGGGAAATTTGAAAACTCAAATGTCCAATTAACACAAAAAAAAGATTAATGACAAGTAAACTTTGTCAAATGCATTATTTTCAGGTTGTTTATCAGTGCAATCTGTCCAGAGAACATCCTCCCTATAGTTCAAGTCTCATATTTAAATATTTTTCAACTGGGTGAGAGGGGTCGATGGAGATAGAATCTATGCCCTCCTGAATAACAACACTTAACATTCACTTTGCAGAAAACATCAATAAATCCAACTAACAGTCACTTACTTGCTACCAATAATTAGTTAAACAATCTACTAAAATATTCCCTTTGATGTGTTTATAAAAAGATAGAGAGAGAAGGGATATGTTCTATGGAGGTATGGTGAGGTATGGGGGACCAGTCACATGATGGTATATATAGAATAGAGTTAGTAAGGGCATGGGAAGGGGAGTTAAGAGAGCAGTAGGGGCAGATAAAGAGAGTAGAGAAGTAGAGGCCGGCCATGAGCACATGGAGATTGAGGGGGGGAAGAGAATGGGGAGAGAAGGGGGAAAGGAAGCAGGGAAAGAGCAAGGGAGGAGCAAGATACCAAGAGGAAAGAGAGAGAGGAGGGAGCAAGCAGCCCCTTTTAAAGTGGCTTAGGCCTACCTGGCTTTTGCAAGGTAACTGTGGAGTGGAGCATAGCTGGCTGTTGTCAGGTAACTGTGGGATGGAGTTTACCTAGCTGTTGCCAGATAACTATGGGGTAGAGCTTAAACAGAATGCTAACACTTTTTATCATCTGACCTAAAATGGCTCTTAAACTGTATCATACTAGCCACTCAAGAAAACACACACAGTATACTTCTGCCATACAAACTACACCTCCCCACCCCTGGAGAAGTTCATTAAAAGAACACATCATAAGGGGCTGATTATCGTGATAACAAATTTAATACATGAGGCTGAAATATAATACAGCAAGGGAGTATTACTGCAGCCCCATGCCAAGATGTGCTCTTGAGAAATTACTTCATGCAAGAGGTCAGGTCTAAGGTTTATTGGGAGAAGGGAGAGGGGTGAGGCATGCAGACTGGGTAGAGGCAGACAGCTAAGAGCAGAGCCATGAGGGCAGAGAAGGGAGGGTGGCAGATGACAAAAAACACTGGCATTCTTAAGGCAACACTGTGCCATACAACACCAGAATTACTAAATGCTGGCATGTCTCAAGCTTCAGGCTTAGGGACAAACTAGTAAGCCAGTTAAGTCACTGTTAGATCAAAAGAGGCACAAAGTCAAATTCTTCTAGCTACAAGTTAGGCTATCACTGCATTATGGTTCATAAATACAATATTCACATAGCTTTCTGTAATTATATAAGTTTATATCAAAGATTATTATATGAAGCCTTACATACACTATCAAAGTCAAATTGGCTTTGGTAAGATTTATGAGAATCTTTAAAACATATTTTATCAACACATGTGACTCTTTTGTTTTTGAAATGACCTTTGATTTGGTTTCTTTTTCTGACATTTGTACTAATGACATATTATATACATGAAAGATGGCTAAAGACACACAGGAGTTGTCAGCTAAGTCACAGGAGTGAGAAAGACAATTTATATGTTTTAGGGGCATATGTAAAAGGCCCTGAGAGTAAATTGCTAATTCTGTGGACAGAAGAGTTTTGCTTTTAAACTTGCTCTAGGCATGTGCAAGGGTCTTCAATGGTGTCCTCATTATGAAGCCCAGAATTTCCATGCTTCTCTTAAATTCTCCTTACGTAGCTTATTTTCCAGTCCTAAAGACTTCATCCCTTAAGAGTCAAAGAAATTCCTATTACAAAATTACTGGTTCAAACTCTGAATCTATACACCTCTTTTTAAAAGCAAATGACTTGAGAATTCTGCTAATTTGTATGTCACAGTCATTAAATGTAACTATATGCAGTCATATGAGTAAAAATGTCCCTAAAGACTCAGATATTTGGACACTTGTCAGCTGGTGGCATTATTTGGAAGGGATTAACAGGCATGGCCTTGCTGGAGGAAGTAAGTCCCAGAAGGTGATCTTTGAGAGGTTAAAGACAGTTGTCATAACCAGTCTGCTCCCTCTGCTTCCTGCTTTGTGGCTGAAGATGTGAGCTCCCAGCATTCTGCTCCAGCTGCCATGCCTGGTGCTTGCTGTACTGCTTTTCAACATGATGTCTATTAAACTGTAAACAAAGTTACTCTCTCATGGGAAAAGGAACAGGAAGGTTGCTTCCTCGGGTTTGCAGCTTACTTGGCAGAACATCAGGATTCTCTGCTTGAGAAAGTATGCTTCCTCGGTCTCAATCGGCTGAGAATGACAAAGACCCTAGGTTGCCTGGAAGCTAACAAGCTGGGAGCAGTCTCCTCATGCCATTTCCCTATAGTTGTATCTTCAAATTTAAAGTCAGGTATTACACCTATAATTTCAGTGTCTGGGAGGTAGAATGAGGAGAATCAGTTCAAGGCCAGCCTCATTTATATAATGAGCCCAGGACCAGCCTAGACTACAGAAACACAGTCTCAGTTTTAAAAAATGAATAAATAAAAGAAAAATAAGTAAGAAATTAAAAAAAAAGTAATTCATTTGATTACTCATTTAAGAGTACCTTATCTTTTCTCTTCCGGTCTCAGGCACTGTGGAAGCCGCGGCTTACCATGCAGACATGGCCAAGTCCAAGAACCACACCACACACAACCAGTCCCGAAAATGGCACAGAAATGCCATCAAGAAACCCCGGTCACGCCGGGCGGTGGTGGCGCACGCCTTTAATCCCAGCACTTGGGAGGCAGAGGCAGGCGGATTTCTGAGTTCGAGGCCAGCCTGGTCTACAGAGTGAGTTCCAGGACAGCCAGGAGTACACAGAGAAACCCTG
>JANHMN010000006.1:86410-99119 GCA_030674055.1 Rhabdomys pumilio | reverse complement strand
CTCTCTCTCTCTCTCTCTCTCTCTCTCTCTCTCTCTCTTTTTTTGGAGGGGGGTTGAGACAGGGTCTTAAGGGGGTTGATCCCAAGTTCCTGAGGAACATGCACTTTGACAAGAAGCACAACAAGAAAAGCCTGAAGAAGATGCAGGCCAACAATGCAAAGGCAGTGAGTGCACACGCAGAGGCCATCAAGGCCCTTGTGAAGCCTCAGGCCATCAAACCCAAGATGCCAAAGGGCCTCAGCCACAAACTCAGCTGCCTGGCTTTCATCGCTCACCCCAAGCTTGGGAAGCAGATTCAAAGCCACATGGCCAAGGGTCGTAGGCTCTGCCAACCAAAGCCCAAGGTTCTAACCAAGGCAGAGGCCAAAGCTCCAGCTAAGGCCCAGGCTTCAGCTCCAGCCCAGGCTCCTAAAGGTGCCCAGGCCCCTGTAAAGGCCCCATAGAGGAGGTTCCTGCCAACATGAAGACAGATGGACTGCCATGACACACCTACCCACACACTATTTGCAGATGACCAGTGTCCTATGCTGTTTTACAAATAAACTCGAGGCAAGATCTGTTTAAAAAAAAAAAAAAAAAAGCACCTTATGCTCACCAAGGTTTCAGCTGTGAAAAGCCAGTGAGAAAATCCTTACTGATGGTGTAGTGAGGAGGGTAGACAGGTCTGACACTGAGACTGATGGGAAGACTATGGATATGGATCAAGAGTGCAGCACTTGCCTGTCATTCAAGAGGCAGTGGGCTTGGTGTCAATACTGAAGGAAAAACACAAAACCAAGCAAATCCCATAGGAAACTAAAATTTTGTGTTTGCTATACAAAATTGTCCCAAGGCAAATACACCTCCCCAGTAATGGAAATTAGTCAAGTCTCAGAAGAGAACAAAATTTACAAAGATCTGCTCCTCCCCAAATGGGATTCTTTCCCCTCTGAGACCAATCTGCCAACTCCAGAGGAGGGGCTGACAAGTAGTCATGTTTTTAACAAACACCATACTATAGGAATGAGAACTGGAGTCTAAGAGTCTTCCAAATATACTGATCTCTATATAAGGAGTTAGTATGTTAGAATAAAGTAGAAGTAAACAGATCAAGTTTTCCAGAAGTTAAACCCCACCTCACATTAGTTTATCTGTGAAGTGGACTGAAGTAACCCTGGCAAGAGCAACTATATTCCACTACAATAGCACTTTTGTTTACTCATCTATACAACCAATTTATAAATATGGCTGCGACACACACAAAACAAACAAAAAAACTATACAAATGAGAGTCAACAAAGAACAAAATCTTAGTGAGTAAAGAACTTTAGCCTTTTAAATAACCATGCAGTGTTCAAAGAGACAAAACAAAGGATAAAAGTTAACTTACAAAAGGATAATTTATAAAGTCTTTAGGTTTAAAACAAATTACAAATATGGTGGATCATGCCTGTTGCTCAGCACATTGAGACTGGAGGATAGCCAAAAGTTCAAGGCAAGCTTGGGTTGCATGGGAGGTCCAAGTTCAAAGCAAACAAGGGCTACAGAATAAGAAATTATCTTTTTTATGGGAGGGGAGAGCAAAGCTCTTAGACAAATGAACTCAAGGTGAAGGTTTTCAGCAGCACGGGCAATGGGACTTCCTTAAGCGTTATCAACAACAGGTGTCTGGGTCACTTGACAACGTCTACTATAAGGTCAAATCCAAGGCAAGTGATAGAAACAGAGACAATATACACATTTATCAACACTTGCATTGATACTCATTGCCCTGGTTAGGGTAATGATCACTGTGATGAAACACTGACTAGAAGCAAGTTGTGAAGGAAAAACTGTATTTGCATTACACTTCCACTTTGTAGTTCATCACTGAAGGAACCTGGGACAGGAACTCAAACAGGGCAGCAACCTAGAAGCAGGGGCTGATGCAGAGGTCAATGAGTGCTGCTGCTTACTGCCTCTCAGCTTATACAGCCCAGGACTACCAGACCAGGGGTGGCCACACCCACAACAGCCTGGGCCCTCCTGTATCAATCACTAAAAAATACCCTATATGCTTGATTACAGCCTGAACTCATGGGGAGGCATTTCCCTCCTTTATGACGACTGTAGCTTATGTCGAGCTGACACAAACCTGGACAGCACATTCATACATACACCCTCATATGTCACTGGGACCAACAAGAATCTTATTTTACATACTAAAATCTTATAATGGAAATATATCTAAATTGCCATTAACTGCACATGTGACTGAGTAGTCAAGAGTGTTTCAGGCCAGTCAGGGCTACCTACTGAGAATCTGATTCCAAGAAAAAACAAACAAGCAAAATGAACAAAAAAGTTTTTTTCCAGGACTGAAGAGATGCTTCAGAGGAAAAGAGAACATATTACTCTTGCCGAGGACAAGAGTTTGGCCAAAGCAACCACATCTAGCAGCTCACAACCACCTCTAGTTCCAGCTCCAAAAGCTTGGACACATTCTCTACATGCCTGTACCTTGATTCACATGCGTGCATCCCACCACCACCACCACCGCCACCAAGCAGCTGCCACATATACATGCATATTATTAAAATAAAAAAAAATTTTTACCAGAAAAAATCTGAAAATTCAGAATCAAACTCTGAACATACAGATCACAAAATTCCCCCCTAAAAGTAGTACAGACAAAACCAGCACTTGGACCACACTGATAGCACCAAGAACCATGTCGTATATGGGAATTAACTACAAATCATTTATAGGATGGATAATACGGTGTTAAATAAGGAACCGCCAAGTGCTGGGCAGTGGTGGTGCACGCCTTTAATCCCAGCACTTGGGAGGCAGAGGCAGGCGAGTTTCTGAGTTCGAGGCTAGCCTGGTCTACAGAGTGAGTTCTAGGATAGCAGGGCTACACAGAGAAACCCTGTCTCAAAAAACCAAAAAGGAGCCAAGCAAAACTCTATGCTTATAATCTATAATGTATCATGATATGAAAGCATAAACTTTTGCTAATCCATAACAATCACCAAAAAAGAAATAGTTTATCGATGTCTCTGTGGTCTTATCTACAGAAAAGTTCTCCACTCCAAGAGACTGGTCTGTTTATTTAAATGAGACGATATCAACAGGGAGGAGGGCAATGAATTAGGAAACAAATAACCTGAGAGAATAGTCCAAAAAATAATGAGCTGTTTTCTTCCTTTGTTCCACGGAACACTTGCAACTACAATGTGTCCTCTTTACTATTGCTGGTTCATGAAGAAGCAATGGCCCTGCATTGACAAGTCATCCATTATAAAGACTTGTAAGTAAAAATCACCTTGTTTTGAGGTGATTGGGTTTTCCAAGCTAATTGTATGGTGCTTGCTCATCTCAGGTAAAGTGAGAAACAGTTTCTAAAACTCAATACACAAAATAAAACAGCCTACAACTTCTCTGCATTCTGCAGCGTTAACAGAGAAACTATCAATGATGATGTCAAAGACCTAAGTTTGAAAATGAATAAGGCATGAACTCATAAACCTAAAATATACTTATTTCCATCATGTGGGGTCTGTCCTCAAAAAAACTTTAGTGATTTATCATTGTATTCTACCCTGCCAGTACAGAGTGAAAATCAAATTGGAACTGACTTAGAATCCCTTTGAGAACTATACAAAACATAATGTTGCTTAAACCAAGTCTCCAACCTCCCCAGAGAGACATGAAGGAAAGGATTTAGTAATGAAAGATCTCAGCTCAAATCCCAGTTAAAGAACTGCCACCTTAATCATGATACAGGATATGTTCATATGCAGTAAGCCCCACATCTCTCCACCTGTTAACAAGAAATGTGACTGACTAGTACTCAGAAAATTCCCATATGGGGCCATATATGGACATGAGGTAGAGATGCGACCAGAATAAAGAGACCAGAAGGTAAAAATGGCAAGCAAGGAGGGTTCCACTCTTTAAACCTATCCTTAGCAGTCCTCTTTCTTATTCAAGCTTTAGATTTAAGTTCTGAATAAAGAGTCTCCTCAAAGGTTTAAATATAAAGCATTTTGGAAAAGATTAGACTGATTTAAACTAACCAGCTGAAACTAATTCTAAGATTCCTCAGTTCTTACTTCTTGTTTTCATGTGACTCTGTGAAAGGGGCCAGAAATGCCTCAACCACTGAAAGGTTCTGTAAGCTAAACCTATAGGGAAATATTCAGGTGAAAATATTAAAGGCCAGCCAAATCAGTGACTATAAAATGTAACTAAGTCCTGTCCTGTTCAACATACAGTAACAGTGTGGTCAATGGTAGGGAAATGGTGGAGCAGCATGGATTTGAAATGTTTACAGTAGGCTTCTTGGCTTACAGGATTACTTAAGAATCTGTCCTTCTTGTTGGGCACAGCAGTCACAGTTCATTCTGGATTTCAATGTGAATGTTAAGAGGTTGCTCACACCCCATCCAAAAACTTCCTTTTGTCCGCTTCTTGTGGTTATTGGTAAGTTTTAGTTATTTTTGCTTTTCTGACATTGGGTCTCTATAGCCCAGGATGGCCTAGAATTCACAGCTATTCTCCTGACTCAGCCTGAGTCCTAGAATTAGCCACCACATTTGACTCTTAATTTTAATATTCATCCAAGGAACACTCTTCATTAGGACAATCAGTTTTGTGCAAAAGTGGTATTTCACATATTTACTAGAAAAGAATTACTAATACCATAAATTATAAACAGTTCCTCATGCACTGGCAGAACTCTCCCAAATATAGTCATCATTAATTAATCTGACATTTGTAATTCCTAAATATATGGACTATTAATAAATCAGATTGGGGCTGAAGGATTATGGCTGGTTTGGACTACCTAGTAGTAGTAATGGTGGTGGTGAAAGACTGAAAGACCTCAAAGGGGGTCCCCACTCAAGTCTCAGGATGGCACGCACCAAAGGACACATGAGAGACTGTCTTGCTGCAAGCACACGAGGCAGTTTAATGGCGGAGCACTCTGGGCCGACACGTATCTCATGCAAGAGACAGAGGGGTCGACACCAAGGCTCCCGGTTTTAGGATCTTTATAGGCATGGGATGGGGGGAAAGGGAAAACTTTCTCTCGGGTACACACGATTGGCTGCTTTACATTTTTTGAACATTAGCAGGCTGTACCAGATGGGGGCAGAGGGCAGTTCCTGCAGGTGGAAGCTTATCTAGGTTAGCATAGTATCTAGTTAAACTTAAATAGCAGTTTCCTGGTATGCTGAGAAGACCTGGGTGGAGGGACACCAGATGGCCCATTACTCATTTAGACATACCCTGAGGCACATCCCTATTCTCTATTTATTGCATACCTTTCTTATCTTTATGGCCAGCCAGTTCCTGGGATGAATTAACAGGCCTTTGTCCTTTGTCCTATAACTCTACATTCTTTAGTAACTAATCATCTAGGCCTCTGGCTAGCAAACCCTGCAGGCAACGGTTTCAGCTACTTAGGTTTGGGAGAAAGAATCTACAGGGCCATGCTACTTTATTAGTTTGGGGTCCCCTAAAAATTTATAGATCATACCTGTAATCACAGCACTCAGGAAGCTAAGGCAAGAGAATTCTGAATTCAAGCCAACAGAGGCTAGCTAGAGATGTAGCCAGACTCTATCTAAAACAAACCAAAATAAGTGCAACTGCCTTTGAGTGACTTTTAATCAATCTCATTACTGTAGTCATATCCAGATGTAAAGTGCTACCTTACTTCATTTATAGTTACAAAAAATATTTGTTAGCTAAAACGAATATACAATGAAGTAATTGATATGCACATTTTAGTCATGTGACACAAGGCAAAGAAAGCAACCTATGGCCACTAGAGGATAAGGTGAAATAAGCTTGGTTTGAGCTCACTCCTATCTCTCTTCTCAGTACCTTTTCCCTTACCTTAACCATCAGTTTTCTACTTAGGCAATTACTTACACTAAGGACATTAAGTATAGTGGAATCCAGGGACAACTGAAAAAAATGAAGCACCAGACGTCATTAACCAGTCCAGGGTCATGCAGTCAGTAAATGGGAGCCGGCAGGATCTGTACTGAAGGTGTCACATGTTCAAAGGACTACAGCATCCATTTAGTTAGAAATTTTTACCAAGAGCCTATTAGGTACCAGGCACAGTTTTAAGTACTAGGGATAAAATTATAAATAATTTAATGTGATCTCTACCCTGTAGTTAGGAAGAGAGAGCCAATAAGCCTATTAGGAATAATTAAGTGAAAAATGTATCTGATAATAAACCTGAATGAGAAAAAGAAAAAATATTCAACTTAATACCAAAGAGTCAAATGACAAAAAGAGGGAGAGACTTGCTTCTATTTTAGGAACCAGGAGGACTTGTTCTCTCAAGTAAAGAACAGCAATAAAAGACAAAAACAACTGCCACTAGCCAGAAGAGGTGTCCAGTATATCTGCCTGGGTAGCATCCTGAAGCCCAATAGTGAGAGTCATGGGGTAAGGCTAAGGTTAAGTTGCAGCTGCCCTTATGGCAGGGAGTGTGCCCTTCCCCCAACCTTGAACAGGCCTGAGAGACCTTGTTTACCACAACAGACCAAGTGATATAGGATCTAGGTGGAGTTACCCACCTTGGCTGCACAGAACACAAGAAGCAGAACTGCCCCTGGGCTTGCCTTGAGACATCTCTGGCCATGACCTAGAACGGATTATGGATTATCCCACCTATCTCTGGCTAAAACCAGGAGGGGTTGTGGGTTGGGTCTTCCCCTTTAAATTGAGAGCTGAACATTAAAGCTTTGAGCCTTGATATAAGAGGAACGTTCTTGTAGAATCACCATGGACTTGTGCTCTTGGTACTTGTTCTTTAGATCAGTAACTTAAGGGCTGGAGAGATGGCTCAGTCGTTAAAGGCTAGGCTCACAACCAAAAATATAAGA
This sequence comes from Rhabdomys pumilio, assembly GCA_030674055.1. NCBI lineage: Eukaryota > Metazoa > Chordata > Mammalia > Rodentia > Muridae > Rhabdomys > Rhabdomys pumilio. The sequence goes on along the minus strand of JANHMN010000006.1, from coordinate 92,244 downwards.
TCAGTAACTTAAGTTTTGTCCATCCTTTCTAAAGCACAATCACACAAAATACTTCAGACAAACCCCCTTCTAGATTTGCACTGTTATTCTGTAACAGTTTCCTCTGAGATTGAACCATTCCACTCCACAGGAACTTTCTTTCAGCAGGTAGAGAAACAATTCCAAATAGCATCAAGAGTCTCTGAAAGTAACCAGATTTTATAGGTTCTTTCTTGCAAAGAACAAACAAGGCAAGCAGCTTGTGTGAATCACTCTCAAACAAACAAGCCAAGCTGCAAAGACTTAAATCCCAACCCAGCTATGTGGAATAGGTGTAGATCAACTGAGTCCCTTGGGAAGGATGCTCTGTCCAACATGTTGAGCTGTCTGAAGAAAGTGCAGTGTGCTCTGGGTTCCCAAAATTTGTGAGCTGTTGCCAGTCCTGGGGTGGGCTTTGTTGATACAACTGTTTTTCAATCATTTGTGCTCCTGTGAGTAAGTTCTCACTAGTATTTCTGTAAGTAACGCCAATAAAACTCACTGTTTTGTCAGTTGTACTTGTGTGGTATACATACTCTGGTCTGTTTTGGGTTCCCTATCTAGGGTGAGTAGACTGACTGTGTTGCATCTTACCAGAAGTTCTGTCATACAGCTATTTACTGAATTTACTTAAGAGTTTATCAACCATTAACATATAAGGCAAGTAATCATAACTTTAAAGTTTTTTGTAAAGTGCATATTTTACAGACACATAATTAAGTTAGTGCAATAATTATAACCTCCAAAGGGCTCATAAACACCCCTCTTCTCAAACATCTGAGGCTATAGTCAAGAGTGTTAGCTTTTCTTGTAGGTCTGAGTCCATTCAGAGATTCACCAATCTAACTCAAGTTTTGTTTTTAGAAAAATAGAGGCTTTTATTAAAACAAAAACTTGCCAGGAACAAACCAGAAAGAGTTCTATAGGTAAGGCCTATAATCTGCTGTGGACAGTTCGAGGATTAGAAAGACAAAACCACAAAGGTATAGTTTTGGGGAGCCAAATTAATTCATTTTCTGTCTGGGTGCAGGTAAGGATTGATTATGTAACAGACACTCAGTTGTCAGTGTTTCAATCATCCAAACAAGCAATCATTTCATACAAAAGTAAAACTTGGCAGCTAGCCTGTTTAATCTTGTGACCCATTACTTTGTAAGAATAGCTGAAGCAGTGAAATATTTAACAGCAAGCTACAGTTTTTAACAATAGCATAACTGCAAAGAGAGGTTGTCTTTCTTAGGCAAGCTAGCTGAAAGGGTACATTCAAGACAGGAGCAACGTCCTCATGCCTTATACAAGCTAAAAATAATTTTGTTTTTACAAGCCTTTACAGCCCAGTAAATCACCATCTAAACAGAATGTCCACCATCACACTGCTTGTAACCTGATGGTAAATCCTTGCTGTTGAAGACACCAATAGTATAGTCAATGAACATAAAGACACAGAGCTAACACTCAACTAGATGCTTCAGTCCTACTGAGTAGTGTCTGTGGTGCTGGAAGAAACTATACACTATCAGAAGAGAAAAATAATCCTCATTTCAACCAACTACAAACTCTGCAACCCATGTAACCCTGCACCTGCCTGCTTGATATATTTGTACAATAGTGGTACAATTTTTGGAAGTAACTGACCACTTTTTTGATTGGATTTTAATGCTACTCCATAGGATGAATGCTTTACCTGACACTGCTACAATGACTAAGAACCTGAGACAAGATAAGTTTTGGATCTTGTGAAAACTACTGCTCTTATTCTGTTAAAGGAACCTGACAATAAGATGACTCCTAATGGCATATTGTTCTACCCATAGATCAGTTCCTTGATCAATTCACATCAGAGAAGCTTCTTGTAGACAATGTTAACTGACAAAGAGATTAACAGCTAGTAATGTGCAGGGAGTGATCCGGCCCTCAAAGCTCGGGGTTCTATGTGAAAGAGAAGGCAGAAACATTGTAAGAACCAGTGGTGGTTGATAACTCTAAGGAAACAGTGTCTTCTATAAAAAATAGAATTGATGTACATATGAAATCAGAGTGACTGTGGAATCGTACACATGACCCACACAGGCATCCCAACACTGAGAGGAGTATTATCAGACTAAATAGCATTCAGGTAGTTAAAATAGCTAGAACCTAGATTCCTGGGGAGCCGTATCACTATGTCTGAGTCTGGACTGATCATAGACATGGGGTCACACCCTCTAACTAAGGAACTATCTGCAATTGAAATGAGCTGGCATAGGGAAAATCTGTTTCTCCAATAAAGTGTCACTTAGTATATCATCTACAATTTAGGGCAGACTCCCTGCACAGAAGTAGATACCCAGAGAAAGTAGGATTCATGATTCTTTTGTGGGAACAATTTCCTTCATTTTGTTTTAACTTTTTTATATTATTGTTTTTTTGTTTTGATTTTCATTTTGGTTTTGTGTGTGTGTGTGTGTTTTATTCTTTTTTGTTGTTGTGGTTGTTGTTCTTGTTGTTTTGTTTTCGAGATAGGGTTTCTCTGTGTAGTCCTGGCTGTCCTGGAACTCACTCTGTAGACAAGGCTGGCCTTGAACTCAGAAATCCGCCTGCCTCTGCCTCCTACATGGTGGGATTAAAGGCGTGCGCCACCATTGCCCGCCCGGTGTGTGTTTTATTCTTAAAGATAAAGAACAAAACTCTGGGTATGTAGAAAGGTAAAGAGAACCTGGGAGGAGTTTGGGGAGGAGAAAACATGACCAAAATGACTTTTAAAAAATATTTTATGAAAAATGAGTATTTTTCCAAGCTTATATTTTTCTCTATTTAATTACTTTTGCATTATTGATTCATCAGACTCAGTGTTTAGTCTCCCTATTGATTCCATCTCTTCAGGCCATTTGCTGACATGTATAAGGGCAGAGAAAATTATGTTTTTCATGAATAAATGAGTAGAACTATCTCTTGCAACCTGCCACTGAGCACAGTTGGCCTTGATAATCACATCTTGTCCAGTCAAGTCATTGTCTTGCTGAAATAGAGCCCCTATGCTTGGAGTTAATGAAATTCTCGACCCAGAGTCTAGACAGGGAGATGTAGTTCCCTGGGAATCTGTTTTCTAGGTATGTTTTTAACTTTCCAGCAAATGGACTCTGCCTAGTTTGACTATATCCTGCTAACTGCTATAAACACAGATTTCTGGTTTGGAAATCCTTCTGGTAGTACTAAGCTAGATGATACCTTTGCTGATGGTATTTTTCTCACATCTCGTTAATAGCATTAAACATTAAGCAGGTGATTTCATGGATACTCAACTGTCATTTTCTTGAGGTGGTACACAAGGAGATTTAATCTCCTCAAATGACTGGTAATACTGCTTTTAAAATTATTGTTGCTGTTATTTTGTTTCAGATAGTCACACAGACATAATTCCACATCTAACAACAAAAATAACAGGAAGCAACAATCACCATTCCTAATGGACTCAATTCCACAATAAAAAGACATAGACTAATAGACTGGATACATAAACAGGATCCAGCATTTTGCTGCATATAGAAAACACATATCAGTGTCAAAGACAGACCCTGCCTCAGAGTAAAAGGATAGAAAACAATTTTCTAAGCAAATGGTCCCAAGAAACAAACTGGAGTAGCCATTCTCCCATCAAATAAAATCGACTTTCAACCAAAAGTTATCAAAAAAAAACAAAACAAAGCAAAACAAAACAACAACAACAAAACAACAAAAAACATAAGGAAGAACACTTCATACTCATCAAAGGAAAAATCTACCACGATGAATTCTGGCTTTTTTCTTAATTATGTTTAATTAAGATGGCTTAATTCTGAACATCAATGCTCCAAATGCAAGGGAGCCCACATTCATAAAAGAAGCTTTACTAAAATTCAAAGCACACATTGCACCTTGTGGGATCATGGAAGGATGGCTTGGTTTCTGGTAGAGCACTAGCTAGAGATAGCCAGAGACCCAACAGGTGTCCATGCCTTCGAGGGATGGCATATATTTCACTACGCTCCCAGACTCCAGGCTCCTGACACTCCATTTCACCTTTCAGACATGTAGAGCAAATTGATCCATTCTTATTTCCCTGTACAAAACTCAAGTCCAATTGTATCAAAGACCTCCACATAAAACCAGAAACACTAAATCTAATAGAAGAGAAGTGAAGAAAAGCCTTGAACACATGGGCATAGGAGAAAGTTTCCTGAACAGAATACCAATGGCTTATGCTCTAAGATCAAGAATTGACAAATGGGACCTCATAAAATTGCAAAGCTTCTGCAAGGCAAAGGACATTGTCAATAAGACAAAACAGCAACCAACAGATTGGGAAAAGATCTTAACCAATCCTACATCTGATAGAGGGCTAATATCCAAGATATACAAAGAACTCAAGAAGTTTGACTCCAGAGAACCAAATAACCCTATTTAAAAATGGGGAATGGAGCTAAACAAATAATTCTCAACTGAGGAATATTGAATGGCCAAGAAGCACCTAAAGAAATGTTCAACATCCTTAGTCACCAAGGAAGTGCAAATCAAAACAATCCCAAGATTCCACCTCACACCAATCAGAATGGCTAAGATCAAAAACTCAGGTGACAGCAGATGCTGGCAAGGATGTGGAGAAAGAGGAACACTCCTCCACTGTTGGTGGGACTGCATGCTGGTACAGCCACTCTGGAAATCAGTCTTGTGGTTCCTCAGAAAATTGGACATAGTATTACTTGAGGATCCAGCTATACCACTCCTGGGCATATACCTAGAAGATGCTTCAACATGTAAAAAAGACACATGCTCCACTATGTTCATAGCAGCCTTATTTATAATAGCCAAAAGCTGGAAACAATCCAGATGTCTCTCAACAGAGGAATGGATACAGAAAATGTGGTATATTTACACAGTGGAGTACTACTCAGCTATTAAAAACAATGACTTTATGAAATTTTCAGGCAAATGGATGGATCTAGAATATATCATCCCGAGTGAGGTGACTCAGTCACAAAAGAACACACATGGGATGTATTCACTGATAAGTAGATATTAGACAAAGAACATGAGATACCCATGATACAACTCATGGAACACATGAAGCTCAAGAGGAAGAAAGACCAAAGAGTGGATGCTTCAGTCCTACTTAGAAGGGGGAACAAAATAATCATGGGAGGTAGAGGGTGGGAGAGACTTGGGAGGAAGAGAAGAGGTGGAGGGGAAAAGGAGGGGCAGAATCAGGTAAGGGAGGAGATGTGCAAAGGGTCAGGAAATTGAACAGAGGTTCAAATTACTAGGATGTCGGGGAAAGGGACCTGTTCAGCATTGGTTCTTTGGAAGAGATCTTGATCTTCTTTGTCAGCAGTTCAGTATAGTAGCAAACACCAAATACTATTCAGCAGGGGACTTCACAGGGGAGGAAAGCAGGAGCATAGTGGAAACATTGTGGCAATGGTTGTGCAGACTCGGGAACTCCTGCTCAGGCTACAACAAAGCTTCCTGGCTCTGATGCAAAGCAGCTTAGCCAGTTCACTGGAGACTTGGCTCTCCCACCGCCTGCCTTGCCTGGTTACAAGAGGACAAGTAACTATGCCCAAACTGAGCCAGCAGGGCAAAAGTGCCTGTGGAGGACCCACAGGCACAAACTCAGTCAACTCCATTAGAGCAAAGGGTCCAAAGTGTTTTCCTCCTTCAAGTATGGCACCCAGAGCCCATTTTATTTCAATCCATGATTTAATTTAGATGGCTTCTATTTCTCTTCATAATTTTTTTAGTTAGTTTCTTTCTTCTCTCTCTCTCTCTCTCTCTCTCTCTCTCTCTCTCTCTCTCTCTCT
>JANHMN010000006.1:42062-71269 GCA_030674055.1 Rhabdomys pumilio | reverse complement strand
TTTTAGGATGCACAGACGTACAATGATGTGCCTGTGAACTTCACTGCGGAAGAGTGGAATTTGCTGGATCCTTCCCAGAAGAATCTCAACAAAGATGTGATGCTGGAGACCTACCAGAACCTCACTGCTACAGGTAAGACTGTGAATTTTGTTTTGCTTTTCAAAATAATGGAACAAGTGAGTCTTGGTTATTGATGATCCTCTGTTATTTCAACTGAGAACAAGGAAGATTAAGCTGAATAAATCAGGTTCAGTGCTGTCAAAATTCACAGTAACCTGAAATTTACCTCATTTCCAATACTGTATCATTCATTTTCTGGTCCTGTGTTTTAGGTCACAGTTTGGAAGATCATCATATTGAAGAACAACATCAAAGTTCTGGAAGGTGTGAAAGGTAGTTTTCATGTGCACGCTGATACAAATATGCCTGTGAGGAAATTTTACTGTGTTCTGGAAGCTCTAAAGTAAAGCAAGTGTGTAAAAAAAAAATCAGTCCTTTAAGTATAGCTATGATTATAGTATTCTCACACAGCCATTGTTCCTCAATGTCAGTTATCTGATTTATGTTTGTAAGGCATTCCTCTAAGGAAGAAGACACGGAAACAATGCCTTAAGAGATACCTTTAATTTATTTGTAGCTCCATTAGAGCTTTGCTCTGGAACTACCAATCTGAATAGTCTCATAATATTTAGATGTTGCACACTGAATAGTGATAAATATATATCCAAAGCCATCCAATAAGCAAATAGTCCATGGTAAATTTGGTGATACTCATATATCTGTAGTGACATTTCTAGGTTTATTGAGTGGTCAATTAGTGAGAGTGAAGAAAGTGGTGGAGAGACCTTAATTCATATACCACATGTCTACAAGAACAAAATGTCAAATGGTGTGAATTCAATATGGAAACCTTTCACATTCTTCTTTTAATGGGTATATCAGTTGTCAGAATGGATAAAACCTTGTGAGCATAGGGATGTTGAAAGAAGCAACATACCTCTTTCTACCCCAGAAAAATGAGAACATATATTGTATTCTGCCTTTGGTAAACTTTCTGAATATGATAGACATTTGAAATTAATTGGTTTTCTAACATTACTGGGGACATCCCCAAGTCACACCGCAGAAAATCTCTATGGATGCTAGAAGTTTAGAAATTCTTCTGTTTGTCCTGGCTTACAGTGCTGATGTGGTGTGATTCACACTAAAGGAAAAAGTAAGAAAGCAATCAGTGTTTTCATACCCTGATATCTTCAGACATGTGAAATACATCATATAGAAATATAGAGACCGTGAACATCAAAGTGATGAAACCTTACAATCTGAGTGTTCTTTATTATTAGACCAACCGCAAAATTTATTCGTATTGGTAAAATGATTGATTAGGCTAATGAATGTGTTAAAACTTTCACATGTGCCCATTATTGTTGCAGGCATGAAAGAAGTCATACTGGACAGAAACCACATGAATGTAATCAATGTGGTAAAGCCTTTTCTTGTCACAGTAATCTCCAAAGACATAAAAGAATACATACTGGAGAGAAACCTCATGAATGTAATCAATGTGGTAAAGCCTTTTCACATCACAGTGGTCTCCGGTATCATAAAAAGACACATACTGGAGAGAAACCTTATCAATGCAACCAATGTGGTAAAGCGTTTTCACGTCAGAGTGGTCTCCAATATCATAATAGAACACATACTGGAGAGAAACCTTATGAATGTAATCAATGTGGTAAAGCCTTTTCATGTCACCAGAGTCTCCAATGTCATAATAGAACACATACTGGAGAGAAACCTTATGAATGTAATCAATGTGGTAAAACCTTTTCACATCACAGTACTCTCAAATATCATAAAAGAACACATACTGGAGAGAAACCTTATCAATGTAATCAATGTGGTAAAACCTTTTCATATCACAGTCATCTCCAAAGACATAAAAGAACACATACTGGAGAGAAGCCTCATGAATGTAATCAATGTGGTAAAGCCTTTTCACATCACAGTACTCTCCAGAGACATAAAAGAACACATACTGGAGAGAAACCTTATGAATGTACTCAATGTGGTAAAGCCTTTTCACGTCACAGTACTCTCCAAAGACATAGAAGAACACATACTGGAGAGAAACCTCATCAATGTAATCAATGTGGTAAAGCCTTTTCATGTCTCAGTGGTCTCCAATATCATAAAAGGACACATACTGGAGAGAAACCTTATCAATGTAATCAGTGTGGTAAAGCATTTTCACGTCAGAATGGTCTCAAATATCATAATATAACACATACTGGAAAGAACCTGAATGTCGTGAATGAGATAAAGCCTTTCCAGGACACAGTCATCTCTGAATACACAAAAGAAAATGTGCAGAGTGAAACCTTATGAATGTAGTCAATGTGAGAAAGCCTTTGTATGTCACTGTACTCTCCAAACACTTGAAGGAACACATGCTATAGAGAAACCTTACAGATGTAATGAACGTGGTAAAGCCTGTGCATATCTCTGTAGTCTCCAAAGACATAGAAGAACACAAACTGAGCAGAAACCTTTTGATTGTTCTAAAGTTGGGAAATTGTTTACATGCCACAGTGGTTTCTGAACACAGAAATGAACATATGAGAGAGAAACCATCTGAAAGTAATCAACATGTTAAAGCCTCTGCATGTCCTCATTGTTTTTAAAAGCATGAAAGAATTTATAGTAGAAATAAACTGTGGTGACTTAAGTTTGTTTGACCCTAAGAAGTGGCAATATTAAGAGATGTGCCTTGTGGGAGATGTTACCTTTTTGAAGGAATTGAATTACTATGGTGGTGGTCTTTAGAGCTCAGGCCAGTACAAAACAGATACTCCTACCACTTGACTGGAAGACAGTCTCTTCCTGAATGCCTTCACATGAGGATGCAGAACTCTCAGCTCCTTCTCCAGCATCATGGCTGCCAGCATGCTGACATGCTTCCTGCTGTGATGGTAATGGACTAAACATTTGAAAGTGTAAGCCAGGCCCAATTAAATATTTGCCTTTAACACAGTTGCCTTGGTTACAATGTCTCTTTTTAGCAATGGAAATTCTATCTAAGGCAGAAGTTGGTACCCCAGACTTAAGCATTGCTATGATAGGCCTGACTGTGTTTTTTTTGTTTTGTTTTATGGAGCAATGTGGATTTTTAGACTTTGGATTTATATATGCATTAAGTGGAACTTAATGGGCCATCCTAGTAGGAATATGAAACACATATGTACTGAGGGTGATTTGAACTTTGTATATAGTTTTAATGATGTTTTGCAGACGAATGTTGCTGACTTTTGCCCTTGTCTGTAGAGTGTTCTTGAAGATAAGATTTTCCATTATTTTTAGTAATTCCAGTTAGATGGAGTTGAGGCTTTTTAAAACTATGTCATTACCATTCTTTAGATTTCTTCATTATCTATTATTTTGTCCCCATTTTCATTTTAGATTTCATTAATTTGGATATTCTCCATCCTTTAATAAAGGTTTGAGTATCTTATCTAATAAAAGGCTCAAAGGACCAATTCCATGTTTCGTTAATTCTTTGCATTCTTCTATTTTGTTGATTTCAGCCCCCAACTGATAATTTACTGATGTCTAATCCTTTTTTTTTTTCATTGCTCACTTGTTTCTGTTCTAGAATTTAAAGCGTGCTGTTGAATTGCCAGTATGAGAGCTCTCCAAATTTTTCATGTAGGGATTTTGTGCTATGAACCTTCATCTTAGAACCAGTTTCATGTTTTTTGTGTTTGGTAAAATTGTGCATGTTTCATATTCATTTGTATTGAGTTCTAGAAAGTCTCTAATGTCTTCCTCTATGTTTGTCTTAAGCTATTTTTCATTCATAGTCGGGTGTTCAGCTTCCATGAGTTTGTAAGCTTTGTGTTCTTTCTGGTTTTGTTGATATTCAGCTGTAATCCATGGTGGTCTGATAAGATACATGGTGTTATTTCAATTTTCTTGTATGTATTGAGGTTGGCAGTGTGTCTGAATATTTATGTGTTCAGTTTACAAGTAAGTTTCATGAGGTGCTGAGCAAAAGGCATATTCTCCTATATTTTAGTAGAATGTTCTCTAAGTATCAGCTGGACTCATGTTCATGTTGTCAATTAACTGGAATATTTCTCTCTCTCTTTTTTTTTTTTTGGAGGGTGGAGGTGTCTGGAAAATTTGTCCACTGGTGAGAATGGGGTATTGAAATCTTGGAATATAAGTGTATGAGTGTAATGTGATTTTAGGTTTAAAACACTTTCTTTAACAAAGGTTGGTGACCATGTGTTTAAGGCATAGATGTTAAAAGTTGAAATGTCATCTTTGGTGATTATTTTTTCCTTTAAGAAATTTGCAGTGTCTTTGATTCTTTTGATTAATTGTTTAATATCTATTTTGCTATATTTTAAGATGACAACACCAGCTTGCGTCTTTGGTCCATCTGCTTGGAATATCTTTTTACATTCCTTTACCTTTAATTAATGCTTATTCTCGATGTTGAGCTATATTTCTTGTCTGCAATTGAAGGATAGATTTTTATTAGCATCTATTCTGTTAGCCTTTGTCTTTTTATTGGTGAACTGTGGTCATTGATACTGAGAGAGTCAACGAACAGTAATTGTTAACTCCTTGTATTTTGTTGCTGCTGCTGGTGGTGCTGGTGTTGGGATATTTGTGTGCTTTCATTTCTTTTGCGGATAATACAAGATTATTTACTACCTGTGTTTTCATATGTATTGTTAACTTCCTTGGGTTGGATTCTTTGTGTATAACTTTATGTAAGTTTCTGTGTATAGATAGATATTGTTGCTGGCTGCTGGTGGTGCACACCTTTAATCCCAGGCAGGTGGATTTCTGAGTTTGAGGCCAGCCTGGTCTACAGAGTGATTGCTAGTACAGCCAGGACTACACAGAGAAACCCTGTCTCAAAAAAATCAAAAATAGAAAAAAAAATAGATAGATATTGTTTAAATTTGATTTTAGCATGGGCTATCTGATTTTTTCCACTAATAGTGATTAAATGTTTTTCTACATATAATAATCTGGGTGTCTGTAGTTTCTGCAGCATATATGTCCAAGCCCTTCTGACATTTACAGACTCCAGTGAAATGTCACCTGCAATTTTAATAGATCTTCATATATAAGTTTCTCGGCTTTTGACCTTTGTAGCTTTTAGTATTATTTCTTTGTAGTGGATGTATTGATTATTATACAGGAGACTTCATTTTATGGTCCATTCCGTTAGGTGTTTTGATGATTCTTTTACTTTGATAGGTACCTACCTCCTTATTTTGGAAATTTTTCTTCTAAAATTTTGTCATCAATATTTTAGGAGAATTTGATCTAATATTCTCATTCCTCTAGTCCTAGTATCCTTATATTTTATCCTTTTCAAAATGTCCTCGATATTCTGGATATTTTATATTAGGAAGTTTTAGATTTAACATTTTTTTTGACGTAATATATCCATTCCTTCCATTGTATCTTCAGTGCTTGAGATTTGTCTTCCATCTCTGTATTCTGTTTGTGAATCTTGCCTCCATAGTTCCTCTTTGCAGTCGCAAAGTTTTGTTTCCATTATTCCCTCAGTTTGTGTTTTTATTATTCTTTCTATTTCCACATTTAGGTATTCAACAGTTTTGTTTTCTTCTAATCTTGGTTTGTTTTTCTTGGCTTTATTTATTTATTCATTTACGTATTTATTTACGTATTTATTTATTTATTTATTTATTTATTTATTTATTTATTTGGTTTTTCAAGACAGGGTTTCTCTGTGTAGCCCTGGCTGTCCTGGAACTCACTCTGTAGACTAGGGTGGCCTCAAACTCAGAAATCTGCCTGCCTCTGCCTCCCAAGTACTGGGATTAAAGGCGTGCACCACCACCACCCAGCTCTTGGCTTTATTTATAAGATTCATTGGTTTCCTCCACTATTTTGTTTGTATTTTCCTGGCTATCTTTGAGGTATTTATTGATTTAGTCCAATTGTTTGTGTTTTCCTGAATTTCTTTAAGTGATTTAGTCATTTCCACTTTAAGGGCCTCCATTATCTTCATACAGTTGGTTTCAAAGCCTTTTTCTTGTATTTCAGCTATGTTGGAATATTTAAGACCTTCTTTGGCAATATAAATGAGCTCACACTCATTAACTAGTGGGTGATATATGTTAATCCTTATTACATAATCTAGTACCAACATCATGGAATGGAATGTGGCTATCACTTCTGGAAGTGAAAAGGTCCATTTTATGTCAATATACTTGATATACAATAGTTTGTGTCCACACAATGAAATTTATGGTGGGACCCAACACTGGATCCATGACAGAGTCTGTGAAGTATTTAGCTTACATTTAACCCAATGTTCGATTAATGCCATGGTTGTTTTTCCTCCTTAAATTGGACAGAGAGGCAAGTGAACCACTTTTTAAATAAGTTACTTTTGTTGTGATGATGGTTTTAATAACGTCACTTCCAATCACTAACACTGGAATCACCATTACCAAAAAAAAAAAAAAAAAAAAAAAAAAAAAAAATTAAATACATAGAAATAAAACTGATGGTGGCGGGGTAATAGTTTTCTAATTTGCCAGCGTGTATTTATTCATGTCAGGTGGATGAAGACAAACTAGATTGATAGGTATATAATTTTGGAACTTTAGCATAATGCAAGGAATATTGAATTTCCAACTTTGGAGATATGTCCAATGCACTTTCAGTGTTAAGTCAGGTCAGATGATTGAGACACAGGCCATTGGCTGTAGCTGTGTGTGTCATGTTACAGATCACAGAAGCTAACCCTGCACATAGTGGTCAGGTCAAAGAGTACTGTAGTAATGCCATTTTCTCCACCAGGAAACTACCTACACTTTTTCAAAGTCAGTGTAGGTATATATTTGTTTTCAATTATGTTTCCTTTTTCCTTTTTTAATTAAAATTTTAAAAATTATTCGCCGGGCAGTGGTGGCACATGCCTTTAATCCCAGCACTTAGGAGGCAGAGGCAGGTGGATTTCTGAGTTCCAGGACAGCCAGGACTACACAGAGAAACCCTGTCTCAGAAAAAAAAAAAAAAAAAAAAAAAAAAAAAAAAAAAAAAAAAAAAAAAGACAAAAATTATTAACATTCCAAACTTGCCTCTTTTCTTGCTTCCTCTTCCCTGAGGTCTTCTCCCCATCTTCCTCCCTGCTGCCTCTGAGAGGTTTCTCTACCACCCACCCACCTACCCACTCACCAGCACCTCACCTCCACCAGTTTCCCTTTTCCCTGGGGCATCAAGTTTCTATAGAGTTAAGTGCATCCTCTCCCAGTTTGGTCAAACAAGGTAGTCCTGTGCTGCACACATGCCCAGGGCCATGAACCATCCCCTATATGTTCCTTGGTTTTTGGCTTAGACTCTGGAAGCCCTGATGTGTCCAGTTAGTTGACACTGTTGCCATCCTCTTCACTTCCTTAAGTTCTTCTGACTCTTCCAAATGGAACTTTTTATCCTACAATAATACGTGTGTGTGTGTGTGTGTGTGTGTGTGTGTGTGTGTGTGTGTATAGATATAGATATAGATAGATAGATTGATAGATGGAGAGGGAGAGAGGGAGAGAAAAAATCCACAAGATAGATAAACTTTTAGCCAAACTAATGAAAGAACAGAGACAATATCCTAATTACCAAAGTCAGAAATGGAAAGGGAGACATACAATTATATGTATATGTGTATGTATATGTATATACATATTCTCCTCAGCACCTCATGGTATCTTCTCCAAAACTGACCATATAATCTGTCACAAATCAAGTCTCAACAGATACAAGAAGACCAAATTTTTCTCATGCATCCTATCAAATCACTACAGACTAATCTAGACTTCACTAATAACAAAAACATCAGAAAGCCGCATACTGAATAACTTTCTACACAATGATAACTTGCTCAGGGAAGAAATAAAGAAATAAAAGACTTTCTAGAATACAATGAGAATGAAGACACAGTATACTCAAACTTATGGGACACAATGAAAGCAGTGGTAGGACAAAAATTCATAGCACTGAGTGCCCTCATAAACATACCAGAGAGATCCTACACAAGCAACTTAACACACCAGAAAGCTTTAGAACAAAAAGAAGCAGACACACCTAAGAGATGTAGACAGCAGGAAACAATCAAACTCAGGGCAGAAATGAACCAATTAGAAACAAAGGTAACAGTACAGAGACACATCAAAACCAAGAATTGTTTCTTTGACAAAATCAACAAGATAGAAAAACACTTAGCCAGACTAACCAGAGGGCACAGAGACAGTATCCAAATTAACAAAATCAGAAAGGAAAACGGAGACATAACAAGAGAAATTCTGGAAACTTGTAAAAATCATTAGTTCTTTCTATAAACTGGAAAATCTAAATAAAATATGTAGCCAGAAAAATGGATAATTAGAAAAATGCTATAAGCACAAGTTAAATCAAGATCAGGTAAAATATGTAAACTGTAGTATAACCCCTAAGGAAATCAAAGCAGGTATTATAAACCTATCCAAAAAAAAAAAAAAAAAAAAAAAAAAAAAAGGCAAGGGCTAGGTAGTTTTAGTGCAGCATTCTACCAGACTTTTAAAGAAGAGCTAAGACCACCTTGGACTATTCCACAAAATAGAAACAAAAGGAATACTACCTAATTCTTTCTATGTGTGTTTGTTTTAAAGGTCAATTATTGATTTTAAATGCAGCACTGCTATATTCTCCTTTTTCTTTTCATTCCCCTTCAATTCCAAGTCATTAAGAATTTCCATTTTTTTCAACTGCTGATTATTTTTGTTCATAAAACTGTTGTCTGTAGCTAAGGCCTGCCTCTTTGTATGTGATTGAGAATTGTTTTGATCATCAATCCTTTCTCTGCTTCTCAGTGATGAAAAGAGTGTCTTCCAACTCTTCCAGACTGGTCCTTGACTGGTCAGTGAAAAGCAAAAATAAAACACTGAGTGAGTTTCCTCCAACTTCTCTGGCTTTTCTTGAGTCTTGAAGAGGGCCTGTGCAAGAATCAAGTTCTATGACTAACTTTGAAGCAGGGTTAGTCACAGAACAAAAGGGATGGAAAACGAGGATGAAAGCTTCCCTGAATTGACAGTGATTGATATTAGCAAAGAGTTGTGAGTTAATTAATTTTAGATGATCAACAAATGTCCTGATTGGTAATTTCTTGTGTCTGCACATTAAACAATCAAGAATCTGGATAAAGGCTGAGCAGTGGTGGTGCAGGCCTTTAATCCCAGCACTTGGGAGACAGAGACAGGCAGATTTCTGAGTTCCAGGCCAGCCTGGACTACAGAATGAGTTCCAAGACAGCCAGGGATTTGTAGATAAACCCTGTCTCCAAAAACCAAAGAACAAAACAAAAGAATCCGGTTAAAGAAACTGAACTTATGTTAAATGAATTTACACTAGTTATACTAGTTCAACCAAGATAGAAAATCTGGGAATCATGAAGTGGCCCTGTTTAAAAAGACTATTTTTTTCTAGGTTTAAGATGTTCAGCCTGGCCTGGCGGTGGTGGCACATGCCTTTAATCCCAGCACTTGGGAGGCAGAGGCAGGTAGATTTCTGAGTTCGAGGCCAGCCTGGTCTACTGAGTGAGTTCCAGGAGAGCCAGGGCTACAAGAGAAACCCTGTCTCAAAAAACCAAAAAAAAAAAAAAAAAAAAGATGTTCAGCCTCAGAGAAAGTAAAATAATATTTGATGTGCTCTAATACAAGATCCTATACTCTGGATACATGGCCATAAAGGCTGGCTCAACTTTGTAGAATAATTTTGAGGACTGTAATGTCATCATTTCTACATTTCTTTCCTGCCTCCCATGATTGCTTAATAAATATGCCTAAAGCCTGAAGCTGGGGAGAAGAAAGGTAGATGGTGCTTCAGGTCCCAGACTTAGTGTCTGGGGAAGAGATCATGAAGGAGGGAGAGGAGGGAGAAGGAAGAAGGCACCATGGAGTAGGTGGAGTGTGAGTGCATGGCCAGTAGGGCTGGCCTGGGAGTATGAGCAGCCTAGGCAAAACATGACACGTGATATCTCACAGTTATTAACAGGGAAATAGACAAATAAAATAAGAATAGAGGGTTGATAGCTGCCTAACTCTGTTGCTTTACTTCTCATTGTAAATACAAAATCTTTTGAGTCTTTTATTTGGTACCTCTAAGATTTAAGTGGGGTAAGAAACTCCCAAATAATATTTACCACAACAAAATGGCTGCTATTATGGTTTGTGTCCAGTGATTGAAATGGAATGAAAAGTAAGATGATAGAGGATGCTCAGTAGTCCTGGCTCTGGTTCTCTCTAGAAAATGTCATACTGTGCTTTCAGACGCCTTTTCTTTAAAGAAGATGAAAGGAAGGGATTGTTTCAGTAACCCATTGTTAGAAGTGGAAGCTGAAACATAAGGTGCTGCTCCCTGTGGTGGTCATGCCTAAAATCTCAGAACCCAACAGACAAGGCTAGATGATCATAAGGCCAAGTCCCAGCTCAGCTATGTAATGAATTTGAGGCTAGCCTAAGCTAAATTAAACCCAGTCATACTTCCACCTCAAATATGTTCATCCAAAGAAAATGGAAAGTATGCTAAATGCATACATTCATATGTACATATACCTTTCTAATTAATATTTTTGTGTGTGTATAACAGCATTGGGAAAACTAGGAGAATCAATAATAATATATTAAAATAACTCTCTGTGTGGGGAAAATAAAGTTTAATTTAGCCTTTGGGTTTTCTATTTGCATTTGTATTTCATCATTTTCTGTGTCATTAACTTAGAAGGGATCTTGATCATCTGTGTCTTCCATAAAATATGATATTAGTGCTTTAAAGTGCACATTATGTAAAATTGACCTAGGGCTCATGAGGTGTCAACCAAATTGGACTCACTGCAAACCCATAAGGGCACCAGAGGACAGAAAATAAATCCAACCAAAACTTAGTAGTCTTTTGTTGTTGTTGTTTTGGGGGTTTTTTTTTGTTTGTATTTTTTGTTGTTGTTGTTGCTGTTGTTTCGTTTGTTTTCTTTTCTTTCTTTCTTTCTTTTTTTTTTTTGTTTTTTGTTTTTTGTTTTGTTTTGTTTTTTGAGACAGGTTTCTCTGTGTAGCCCTGGCTGTCCTGGAACTCACTCTGTAGACCAGGCTGGCCTCAAACTCAGAAATTTACCTGCCTCTGCCTCCTGAGTGTTGGGATTAAAGGTGTGAGCCACCACTGCCAGGCAGTAGTCTTCTAATTTAGTGAAATGCTTAGGAATCTAGTGTCATAGGGTTTTCAGAGATATTAATTCTTAGGTGAAAGATAAGTCAGTGCACCTGACCAATCCCACTGCAAAAAGAGAAGCATAACATTTACTGGCCAATTGGGATTCTGGAGACAGCACACTCCTCAATTGTGTGTGTTACACCAGCCAGTATATCAAGTAGCTCAGAAAACTGCTAGCTTTCTGTTGGGGGCCAAAATCAGGAGAAGGCTCTGTAACAGGACCAGGCTGCTGTGTAGGCTGTTCTACCAGTTTCATGGTTAGATAGGAATGTTGTTTGAAGTCTTTGGCAGGTGTTTATTGTGAATCATAGATTTTGAATATTAGAGCAAGGCTCTACCATCAACTCTATCCAACTATTTTTCCTTGGGAAAAAAATATCTTCACCTGCTACTCCATCTTACCAGAAATTGAACATGTCATGCCAGGGAAATGTTAGTGATCCTCAAAAAGACACACACAGGAGCCGATCTGATACAAGCACAGGAGAGTCTTTATTCTATTTGAGCTAGCTTGCCCCCATCCCCAATGCACCAGCATCAGCCAAGACTATTTTGGTGATGGTGGAGCCCCAAATGTCTATCAGGGAAAGACTTTATTGTAAGCAGCAAGTGGGAAGTTGTAGGAGGAGCTAAGATGGGAAGAGTAAGGAGAGGAAGAGGAGGAGCTAGGGGAGAGGGACACGAGAGGGGGGGAACATAGAAGCAGAAGTGTGTGTGTCTCTAGCAATCAAAGGTAGTTGGTATATCTAGATTGGGTATTGGGTTACACCTCTGATTGTATAGGCATCTTGTTATTGATCATTACTCTTAGTATTCTGTCTAAACTCCACAGTTACCTGGCAACAGCCAGGTATGCTCCTCCCCACAGTTACCTGGCAACAGCCAGGTAGGCCTGGCCCACTATAAAAGGGGCTTTTTGCCCCCTCCTCTCTCTCTTAATCTCTTGCCCTCTCTCTTACCCTCTTGCCTCTCTGTCCCCTCCTCCCTCTTCCTCTCTCTCCATGTGGTCATGGCCGGCTTCTACTTCTCTTCTCCTTTTATCCTTCTACCTTCTTCTCCCCACCTTTGCCCTATCTCCTGAATAAACCTCCTCCCCCTTGGAGGGGTCTGTTCTGAACTGCAGTCGCACTTCTTCTAAAAAATTACCAAACACATAGAGCCTTTGGATAACCTAAGCATTGGAGTCTCATTTGACTGAGCCCATGTGGATGGCGGGATGGTCTGGGTTCAGCCAAGTATTGTGGAGGCATCTAATGGGTGGCAGGGTTGGTGTCTCTGACTGGCTGAGCAAACTACTTGAGCTGAGCAGTGAGGGGAACAGCTGCAGTCGTTCCTGGCCACAGGCCTAGGCTAGTCAAGAACATGGCAGGGGATTAAGAAAAGCCTGATAGAATGCCGCCAGTTTAAATGTCTCTCGCAATCGGGAGTATGTGTGCAAGCATCTAACTGGAAAGCTGCTGTGGCCTTTAACATAATTGGCTGGTGCTGGGAGTCACATCATAAACTTAACGTCACCACCCCTCTGCATTAGTGGTTGTTAGGCATGATCTTGTAACCTGAGGTGCAGGTTTGTTGGGGGAATAACCTGGAGACCCTGCTATTGTTGAGGATGTAACTTGGAAACTGGTCTTGTTTGGGATTAGACTAGAGAGTGAAGCTAGGCTTGGGCTTTGTTGGGGAGTGGGCAACTTGGAAACTAATGCTAGGTACCTGACTTGCCTAGAAGCCTATAGTTTCTATTCCTGTACAATGCCCCTGGTATTATACATGTACCTAGAACTTCCTGGTATAGGCCCTAACATCAAGTGACTAAGGAAGAAATAACTAGGTCCTGCTTTACTAAGGGTTCTGCCTGTTACGCAAACTCCATCAAGAAATGAACAACTGTAGCATGAAAACATGTTTCTGGGACAATCCTGAAAGACACCAGTAAAGGGAAATCACCACAGTTCAGAGCTTCATGCAGTCGTCATGCTCATACATTTGTTTGAAAATGTGTGATAATTCATTGAATCATCAGCTCAATGAATAAACAGTGGGATGGCTTGACTGTCAGAGACTTGGAAACAGAACGATTAGAATATTGTTGAGAGCCGGCGGTGGTGGCGCACACCTTTCATCCCAGCACTTGGGAGGCAGAGGCAGGCGGATTTCTGAGTTCGAGGCCAGCCTGGTCTACCGAGTGAGTTCCAGGACAGCCAGAGCTACACAGAGAAACCCTGTCTCGAAAAACCAAAAAAAAAAAAAAAAAAAAAAAAAAAATTGTTGAGAAAAACATAAAAGGAAGAAGTAGGTGGATAGATCTCTCAAAATGGTCAAAGGATGTAAAGATACTTATGTCCCATGTAAATACTGATCAAAAGGTAAGTTCAGCTGAGCAAACATTCAATAACCAAGTGGTTAGGGTGATCTATTCTGTGGGAAGTAGGCTGTGTCCCCAGCCTTATCTGTCATTTTCCAATGGTACCATGAACATAGTGGCCATGGTGGACTCAGTGGGGTTTATTCATGGGTACAACAGTAGTGTTGTCCTCTCATCAAGCCTGACATGGCCACACCTCACCTGAGTGCCAGATCTACCAGCAGCAGAGACTAACACTGAGCCCTACCTAGATATGGAACTATATCCTGGGTTTACCAGCCAGTGACTGGGTGGCAGGTTGACTACATTGGATCATTTCTCTTGGGCAAAGAACAAAGCTTTCTACTTCCTGGAATAGATACACATTCTGCTTATGATTTTGACTTTCATGCACATATTGCTTCTGCCAAATCCACGATCCATGGACATACTGAGTGTCTCATTCACCACAATCTCATTCTACATAGTATTGCATCTGACCAAGGAACTCATTTCACAACTGCCGGGGGCCACTCCACCTGGGCCCCGGCTTGGGGTGGCGAGGGGGAGAGAGAGAGATGCAGCTTCTTCTTCTTTCTTCTCCTCCTCCCACCGTCCGGTTCTTCTCGAGGTAGCCCCTGGGCTGCTGCTGTGTGCTGATCTGCTGTCAGGGATCCTATGGCCTGAGACTGGCACTAGTATCCCAGCCTTAAGACCAGCAAGGGGTTAAGCAGATAGCTTTGTGCTATCCTAAAAACTTCTGAGGGTAAGAGACTGCAGGCTGGGGTGATTAACACCTGTAGCCTAACTGCTGAGGATTAGGCAAGATGGCCTTTGTTCTATCTCAGCAGGAACTGCTGGGCTCTAACTTACGGCTGGGTCACAGGAAGAAAAGACACTTAGAAAAGTTGCTATAGAGTTTATTAAGTGTAAAAAGTATCCTATGAAAGCTATCTGAGGGGAAACGTGGAAAGTCCTAAATGGGGAAGAAGAAAGATTCTAACAAAGTAAAAATTCTAAGGGAGAAAAATTCTAGGCAGGGGGAAAGGAAAGGGCAACGGGGTCTTAACTAACTAACTTACTCACTCCATTCTAACTCCCTAACTTACTAACTGTCTTTGTCTTCAGTATTTATTCACCATTCAGCATACATGATCACATGTTACAAAGTTCATCACAAGTTCACACCAAAAATCGGATCATAAATTGAAATAGAAGTTTACAACACAGAATGTTTACATGAATATCCATTAGGAGTAATTATCTAACTAGACATTCATCACCTGTCTAGCTCCACAGGTTCGCAGAAAGTTTGAAACTATAACTTGAGAAATTGGTGAAGTTTTGTATAGATAAACCCAGGCAATATTTTCTCTTCTGTCCTGGTACCTATAATAAATTGTGGATAACCTCTATTGACCTAGGCTAATGGTTATGACTTCTTGGAATGTGCTCTAAGCAGGAGAAGGTCTAGGGGCAATTAACTGATAACACTCAGGAGACTGGCAGAGTTCTCTTTGCAGCTTCGACTATGCCTGAGAGACTTAATAGCAGTCCCGATATAAAAGAGCTTAATAATCATTGATATAATTTTAGGAATTCTTATAGGATCATCGTTAAGACTTAAGAAGTCACCTTTTTGTCTATATAGTGCCACTACAAGACAATACATCTTCGTGGGTCTGCAGAGATCTGCTACAAAGGGGTGTGCTATTGCTTAGTAGCAAATGTCTAATAATAATAATAATGGGAAAAGCATATTAATAGCAGGAATCTTTCCTAAAATCACGTCCACCATAGCCTTGCTAATGGGGCACACTCGTCGCAGATTATATAATAATCCGAGGCAAGCATTTCAGGATGATCATCTGCCAATTATTAGCTTGTCCCATTATGGCTCCTGACACACAACAGAGAAGTGAGACAGTGGGCCAATGATCACGGATTCTAATGGTATTAATTACCATTAATACTATAGTCCTTGTTACCCTAAAGGTGCTGAACTGATAGAAAAATAGAATGACCTTTAGAAGACACTTTTACACAGCCAATTATGGGACAGCCACCTGGAGAGCTGGTCAGGGTCCTAGGCTGTATGTATTTTGAATCAGCTTCCAGTATTTGGTAGTTTCTCTCACAGCCAAGATCTATGGTTTAAGGAATCAAGGTTGTTGGAAACCTGTGTGAAGGACACAGTTCCCCAAATCTGAGTGGAACTCAGCTCAAAATACAGGGCTCCCTTTATCAGCAGGGATTCCATTCCTCTGCCTGACTTTGTCTGGATAATGAACCTGAACACAGGTGACTGTCCTTATCTAAGGAATGTCCTTCTGCAGAGCTGCTTAAACTCAGCACACAAGTCACATTCTGGATTCCCAGTGCACATGAAGCACATGTATCTGCTACATTATATGAAAAGACAGTTGAAGTTTAAGGGCATGAGATAGGACACCTGAATAATTCTATAAATCTGTGCATTTGATGGCAGAAGCTCCTGCAACACATTTAAATCAGGGAGCATGCATGACTAGGGTAATGAAGGACACAATTTATTAGTGAGAAGTTCTCTTTGATAGTGAGATGGTGTTCTGTATTTAGTAAATGTAGCTTTTAGATTTGGCCTCATTATTTAATATGGTTGTTCAGTTTTTCTCAGCTGTATATAGACCCTGCCATGCTGAAGTATTCCATGATCTTTTCTTTCATCTGGGATATTGAGATACATCTATATATGGCAAAGAGAAACAAGAGTGAGAATTTATTTTCTAAATAATATTTCACAAGATCAAACATAATTTTTGAGGACTCTTGTCCCTTCACTTGCTAAAGAGACACACTGCATTTTGAAAGTGATCATACTTTACATGTGCTGGCTTAAGATTACATGTTTAGCAAAATCAACTTCTGTTGACCTTCTGTTAAGGTCTGTTGAAATTTCCTGTCTAGATCATCACTTGATCTTCTGAAGAATCTCTGTATCTTCAAGCTTTTCGTTGTACTATTTTCCTCTTAGTGAACATTACTTGATATCCTTACTTGGACTGAGTGTGACTTCCCATAGACGCTCTGAGGGAATCATCCTTGTATTTTGACTCTCCTCAATGTAGACTGGACACAGGATAGAATTAAACTTAGATTACAGCCAGTTTGTCATAGCAGTGGCTCTGAAGACAGAGACTTTAATCCCATATGTATTTCCCATAAGTCTCATAATCTAAGTGCCTTCAATACCTAACTTATTCCTTCAGAATTTCCAAATGCTTTGTATTTTTTTTTCTACTCACTTTGGACATTTCATCCTAATCTACATATAACTCCTTCTTTATTAAAACCATTCCCATCTTTAGATCACTCTAACATTTTATAAATGTTAATACCATAGAATACAATAGGTTAAACTAATAAATTCACGATCTGTTGTGAGAATATTTTTTTAAGAGTGAGGAATAAGCAATTTATATCCCCTCTTTCTAAGTTCTCAATGGCTCCACATTTCAAAATTCTCATAGTTCACCCTAGGATAACAGTAATATTACTGGTTTTACTTGCAGAAAAATTGTTCCTTATGAGACTGTAGATATCCTGTACTCAGTCATATCAAAAATATTTTACTTAGTATGTCAGGAGACAAATTTACATTACCTAAATATTCTATATTGTACAAATAATGGCCAGCCATGTTCTCTCTCTTTCTCTCTCTCTCTGTCTCTCTCTCTCTCTCTTTCTAATAGAGGGTTAGCAATATTTAAAAACTCCTGCTGTGAATATTTTAACTCAACAAAGCTGAAAATATGAAAATGTTCATTGTTTAATTTAGAAAATAAGACACAAGCCCTGAGGTGGATCTTTCAATCATTTAATATTTATTTGTTTTTAAAGAGGCTTTACTGGATATAAATATTTCTTAAATCATTAACATGTTTATGTCTGTATAAAAATTCAAATATGTATCTATCATATTTAAAAGGACAGATATGTTGTTCTAATATGAGTGAGGACAATGTCCATTATGAATAGCATCTACTAGTCTAGGAGCAGTCAACCCTTTAGAAATAATTTATACCCTTAAGGGATAGAGACCATATTGTGTACTAGAATTGGGATAGGGTTCAATGAGATACCATTGTGACCAGAATTGTATGATTACATATATCATGTCCTTAAAAACAGACAATAATATTTGAATATATATGTTCATGTTACCTATTTTAAGAAAAGATTCAGACTTGTATTATTATTTTATATTACTTTTACCTGAGAGGGTATATGGATTAAATATATTTTTGACTTTTCATATTAGTATCTAAGTTTAATTTATTATGAATTAAATAAACTTAGGCCAGCATATCCAATTTACTTTGTAATCCATTTGCTATTTCATACATGATATGAATCACAAACCATGATCTCATGTGCATAGTCTATACATATGTAATAAAGGGGTAGAGTTTAGTAAGCTATGAATTTGTGTTCATCGCTTGTCTGGGATTCCTTTTTCAGAATTTTCATTGTCAAGTGAAAACTTCACATTGAAATCTTTAGTAAGCATATTTTTAGGTTAGGAAGAAAGTAAACAAGACATGACTAGCGCAGAAGAGTACTGAAGCACATTTTATCTCAGAGGAAAATTAACTGCAGCAATAGCTGACAGTGAGATCCAGCATAGGGTAGCATAAATGTTCTTTGCTGCCAGCAGTCTGTCTGGCTCTTGGCAACTTATCCTTTGGTTATCTGTAGAGTTCTATGAATATTAAAGTCTTTGCTTCCTTTGTTAGTATGCTAGTTTTGGAGGCAAATGGCTGGAAAAACTTTTAGGTTCTTTTGAGAAGCCTTTGTCTAAGTAAGAGAGAAGCTATCAGAATAATAATAAAACAAACCATTAAGACATAAAATGAATACTTTGTAGGCCTGATATTTCTTCTTTGTACAATAGGAATAATATTGATTCAGTGGGACCATCAAGAATAATGGTAGCCACCTTAACCTTAACCCTGATCTTAACCCTATTGTAACCCTCACCTCTTAATTTCCTAACCTCCTAAACCTAATTCTAAAAACCCTTATCCTAATCCTAACCATGACTGTCTAATCCCTTAATCCTAACTCAAATCCTGCTTGCTGTGGGGCATATTTCTTAATTACAACTTTTGAAGTGAGAAACCCTTTATTAATCTTGATCTTTTGAGATGTTCAGATCCACCTTTAATCCGGGCTACAGATTCTTTTGACAGCCTACATATATAAAGGACATTGAACAGGGTGGTGTTTTTGTTTTTTGTACTTGCCCTACATATTTACAAAACAAAGGTGATTTGTTTATTTTTGTTTTAAAACTGCCATTACAAAGTACTTATGTCTTCAGAATCCCATATACACTGAATATCAGCTGTAATAGCCTGCAACATGAAAAGAACCAGTCCTTGTTTTTCTAATTTACCTTGTCCAACAGCCTTTATTGTGGCATTCTATTAAATCCCCTTTTTACATACATAGAAAGATTCATTGTGCCGTGCAGTGGTGGCGCACGCCTTTAATCCCAGCACTTGGGAGGCAGAGGCAGGCAGATTTCTGAGTTTGAGGCCAGCCTGGTCTACAGAGTGAGTTCCAGGACAGCGAGGACTACACAGAGAAACCATGTATTGAAAAACAAAAAACAAACAAACAAAAAAGATTCATTGTCTCTATGATTTGAGATATGTTCATCTAGAGAACCTGTACTAATACAACTCTGGTTTTTCTTCACTTTGGCACTGATGTGCTGGCTAACAGTAGTGCTCAACTGTGTTTCCCTTATGATTCTGGATTTTCTATAGGGTTGATTGATACCTATCATCTGGTGAAAGGAAGCTGCAGTTTCTCTGAGCCTAGCATTAAGTCACAAAATAAGACTGTTGTTTCCTAACATCCCTCTTTAATGCTAATGGTATTAACTTTCTGTCAACAACTCTACCTCACAGTTACCTGGTGACAGCCAGGTAGGCCCCTCCCCATAGTTACCTCTCTTTAAAGAGAGATGGAATATGTTCTATGTGTGGGGAGGTGTGGGGGAAGGGGATGGCTCAGCAGGCTCATGCCTCCTACTGAGATATTTCTTCCCCAGGAGGGACCATGCCTCATGCTGAGACAGCTCTTCCCCATGAGGAACCCACCACAAGACAGTATATAAATATCAATAAATATATATAAAATATAGTTTATTCAGGACATGAGGAGGGGAGTTAAGAGGGTAGTAGAGACAGAGAAAGGCAGAGGGAGGCAGAGAGTAGAGAAGTAGAGGCCAGGCATGAGCATGTGGAGAGAGAGGGGGGAAGGGAAGAGCCTAAGAGGGCAAGAGAAAGAGAGAGCAAGAGATCAAAAGAGAGAGGAGGGGGCAAGCAGCCACCTTTACAGTGGGTCAGGCTTACCCAGCTGTTACCAGGTAACTGAGGGGAGGAGCATATCTGGCTGTTGCCAGGTAACTGAGGTGGAGTTTAAACAGAATGCTAGGAAATAGCCAGGGCATCCTTCTACTTGTGGGTCAGATTGATACCTCCACTGCACCTTGAGTACTGGGCTATGGAAGCTGTTCATCTTGATTACAGGAAGAAGAAGGCAAGTGCTGTGAGGAAAGCTCAGGTAAGGTCTGGAGTCAGGTCCTGATAGGTGTAGGATCATTGCTCTCAGAGGGGAGGAGCAGGCAGCTGAACAGCCAGAGCTGGAATGCTGGGTTCTCCCCTAGTGCTGGGTGGTGTGAGATTCCTCTTTGAAGACTGAAACAAATGCTAATGGAGTGCAAACCCCTCCTGAGCTCTGGAAAAGGTCTGACCCTGGTCCAGAAGCAGACTTTAACCTTTAGGAGTGATAAGACTCACTGGCCAATTAACGCTTCCAGGCCGACCTGCCAATCAGACAAGGAGGCGGGTTCTTCCCCGTGTTATTTTGCGAGTTTGCTGATGGTCATCTGTGTCTCTCTCTGAGCTTTGTTTTGGATGCTGTGTGGAGACCTCAGGGAAGCTCTGAAATCGAGTCATAGTGAGCACAGGATCACTGCCCACAATGGGTAGGGGCAGGCGGGTGAGCAGTGGGAGGTGGGGTGCTGGGTCCTCTCTGGGGCTGCATGGGAAGCATCAGCCAGATGTGACCACCTGTGAGATCCCTGGTGATGCTCCTTACGTGTTAGATCAGGAAGTGACCTCTGAGTAACTTCACTATCATGGCTGATTCTAAATCTGCCCAAAACATTTGGACCAGTTGCTTTCTTATAGAAGCATGGGTGGTTTCTTTGACTCTGCAGCACATGTGTCCCAACTCTTTTGTCTTTTATAGTATACATTAAGAAGACAGGTATAAACCTAATAGATCTTCTTTTATATGTTACTTGGTTTTGTTTGTTATTTTTTGTTAATTTTTTCCATTGTAGTTTTTTTTTTTTTATATTGCTTTACTTTTTATGTTTACTGTTTGATTATTATGTGGTAAAGCGACTTTTTTTTCCCTCCAATCTGTTGGGTGTTTTGGATGCTTCTTGTACATTAACAGGAATCTTTTTGGTTTAGGAAATTTTTCCTTTACTATTTCATTGAAAATATTTTCTAGATCTTTGGGCTGATATTCTTCTTCCTCTATTCCAATCATCTGTAGTTTTCTCTTCTCACATATTGCAGAATTCCTGGTTGTTTAGGGTTAGGAAACTTTTAGAATCCACATTTTTTTTTTGACAAATGTATTCATTTTGTCATATTCATCTTTAATGTCTGAGATTCTTCTTTCCTGTTCCTTGGGTGAACCTTAACTCTGTAGTTGTCAGTGCACAGACAATTTCAATGCTCTGCTCTCAGGGACTTAGGAACTGCTTAGGTCATCCTGCCTCCATCACCTGCTGTTGTTGTCAGGTGTACTTTATATACACGGACCACCAGCTATAGCCACTCTCTCTGTTTGTTCCCTGTCTCTGTTCATGCCTTCTCTCTATTCTCTTTCTCTACTCTCAGGTCTCTCTCTCTGCTCTCTGTCTGTGTGCCTGTCTGCAAGTCCTCAGCTGTGCCTCTATCCCTTACCCAGACTCTCACTCATCTCCCTTCCCCCAACAATCTCTTTTGCACCGTATCTGTTGCATGTTTTAATTTCTCAGGACCTGCTGTGATAGGATAGGTTGGCACTTTTGGTGACTTATTTTTCTGGCTGTTATTTATTATATTCCTCTGCTGGTGTCTAGGCCTCTGAGTTTGAAGTGATTATTGATCTCGATACTGATTTCTGGATTTTTCTTGCTTGGGTGGAAATTTTGTTCCTGGGTTACTGTTTGATGTCTGGATTTACAGGGAGAGTTGCCACAGTGTTGCCTCTTTTACTGACCTGTTTGGTGGGTATGCTCAAGAGGGAATACTGGGTAATGTTGGAAACTGGGAGAAGAGGTGGGCAGGAAAGATGATCTTAGAAATCCACAAGGAAACATAGTCTGGACTCAGGTAAAGCTGCCTCTGGTGTTTCATGGAGTGCTAGGGGAAACTGTGATCATTGCATCAGGGATAATGAATAGTGCGGTAGATCCATAGAAAGCTAACCTTGTGTCCTTTCAGTCATGGCATGTGGGTGAACAGGAACTATCTGCCCAAGTAGAGACTATGATACAGGGATGAGGCAGAAAAGGAAGGGAAAATGGGGATTGCTGTAGTATCTTTAGGAGACATGCATGGTTTTTGAGATTGCACAAAGTCCACTTGAGCAAATGTGCTATGACAAACCCCCTTATCAACAGCCAGTCAAGGTTCAACAGCAGAGTCAAGCTACATATAGATAACTAATACACCTGAAAGAGGAAAAAAAAAAGTTGGCCTACCCATTATAGTTATCAGATGATTTTGCCCCTGTTTTTGGTTCCTCCAAATTATGCCAGACATGTCGTTTCTAAAAAATTAAGTTGCTGACCTGTATGTTAATGCCCCAATCTTACTGGAGCTGCATTAAATACCCAGCACCCCTAGACTTGGTCTCTCAGTTTGCACCTAATATGAGATTGACTGGGGAGAATCCTTGTTACTGAGCTCATAGTACAGACCTTTGTGTATTTGCATTGCAATAGGGTCTTTGGGGTCCCAGTGACTTGGGCACAACATCTTGGTGCATGGACTGGAACCCTGAAACCCTCAGGAATCCCAGTTGAAGGATTGAAAGTCTGCCTGTTAAAATGTGTCATTGTTGTTCTTTGTGTCAGTGGCTTGTCTGTCAGATTTGTGTCTGTGTGCCTTGGTTTTTGGATTTTTCTGGAGTATTTGCGGAGAGAGATGACTAAAGTGACTGTGAAAGCACAGTATAGTGGATGCACTGGAGAGCTGAAGCCACAAAGGGCTTGGAAGATGTTTCAGAGCCTGGTTTAAGGGATGGTGTGTCCATGGTCTTAATTTTTGGGATAGTTTTCAGCTGACATTCATTCTAAAGCCAAGAAAAAAGCCAGGTTCAGAACTAGGTGTTTTAGTTAGGAGAGATAACAGAGGTTCTGGTTAGTCAACCAAATGATGGACTGGGTATTAGGACTATCTTGTACCTCACTGGTACAAATAAGCGTAATTATGCTCTAATTGTACTTTGAGAGAAAAGTTTTATTTTAACGGGAAGGGTGATATGTAGGAGTAGCTAAGGTGGGAGGTGTACTGAGAGGAAGAGAAGGAGTAAGGAGAGGAGAAGAAGAAGGAGAGGAGAAGTTAGGTGATGAGAGAAAGAAAGGGTGGGTGGGGGGGACATGGAGGTAGATGTTCATGTGTCTCCACCAGTCAAAGTTAGTTGATATGTTGGGTTATACTTCTGATTGAGCATTACCAAACTTATAAAGCCATTGATTAACATTTTTAAAAAATTGTATAAAAGCAAAAAGGAAAAGGGGGCATGGGATAGGGGTTTTCTAGGGAGGGGAAATAGGGAAAGGGGATGACATCTGAAATGTAAAGAAAATATCCAATAAAAAAAATTGGGGGGAAGGTTAAAGCCTACTTAGAACCCTGCTACATGGCTGACAGCTACCTTCCCATCTTCATTGTCTCCTCTGTACAAGTGGAGGAATCTGCTGGGTAGCCTTTACCGCCCCCTTGTGGTTGTGTATTTTGTGTGTGGCACTTTGTTATTCTCTCACTGAGGAAATGAGACAGATCTCATTCTAATCAACGTAGTTACTAGCCCCACACCTTAGGTTAAATTATTCTTGACAACCGGACATAGACCCATTGACTAGTCCATGACAGAGAGCTCTTCAAGACAGCATCCAGGGCAAAATCGGACTCTTATTACATTGTTTTGTAAAGCCTGCCAGGAAGGAAGAAACTCCCTCTCAACTCACAGGAATTCATGGCCACCCCAATAACTGCAAGACACTGAACTTGATGTAATTAACAAGAGGTATATTTGATTTCAACGCCTTGAGGTCGCACTTCTAGCCTGTTCTATACAGAGGCAAGCAATGAAGTATGACCCCCTTAGAGAAAAGATGAAGAGCTTTTTAAAGGGAAAAAACCACAACCCAGGGAGACGAGGGGGGAAATCATGATTAAATATCTATAGAAAGCACCTGTCCAATGTTCAGCTTCCGTGACAGGTTCAAGAAATGGTCATGTTAAGAATCAAACCCTATTCAATTTGTCTTGTGGTTAGTTCTGTTTCTGGTATCCAGGGTGTACGGCATGCTGACCTGAACTCCCAGCTCTGAACTCTTATCTTATTTATTTTGTCTTGTAGATAGCTAGTTTCCTAGGACCCAGAGTGCAGAACAAGCTGATCTGCACTCTTGACTCCATCTGTGGAAGGTTTAAAAAATTTTAACTCTTTCATTTCCCCATTTCTTCTGATGTAAGTGTTCTAATCATAGAACTCACTCATTTTAGTATCTTTATAATCTGGATTTTTCTGACCCTGTAAAGTATGATATTGTTGGCATAACATCAAAATCTGAACAGCACTTATTTTTTTCTCTAACAAAGGTAACTAATCTATTTAGAGATGTCTTCGACTTTCATCACTTTGGGGATGGTCAGGAGCACCCGGTATAGTCTTCTCTAGTGAGGCTCAAGGTTCTCAACCCGGTGGCGGCAGATGAGAACAGCATCTTTAATCTGGAACTGATGAGGCACATTCAGGTCTCCAGTCTCATAAGCTTTTAACTGCTCCCAGACCTCATGTCGGGCCAACTTAAGTGTTTTCATGTAAACAAACAGGGATTTAGAAAGAACAACATCAGAATCATATATTCTATCTATCTCAGCTAGTGATGGAGACCCCCACACACACAAAATCTTATAAGGTGTTAACTTAAATCATAACCCAGAACAAGGCAAAAGGAAGGAGGGCTGTCCAGTCATCCCCAGCCAGTCTCTAAGGCTAATAATACTTTTATTTATCTTTTTTTTTTACCTGTCCTGAGCTCTGGGGTCTGTAAGCACAATGTAATTTTTAATTAATCTCTAGCTAGATGGCCAGTCCCTGACTTACCTGGGCAACAAAGGCAGGTCTATTGTCAGACCCAATTATCTTGGGTATCTCAAACCTTGGGAAGATTTTTTCTAGTATCTTCTTAGCCACTACGTTGGTTGTTTCAGTTTTTGTAGGAAAGGCTTCTACTCATCCTGAAAAGGTGTCTATAAAAACTAGAAGGCATTTGTTTTTTATACTTAGCTGATTTGACTTCCGTGAAGTCCACTTCCCAATAGGCTCCTGGTCTATTGCCTCTAAGTCTTCTTTCTGGAAGACATCTTGAATATTCAGCATTAGTCATTGCACAGGCTTGACAATTTTTTACTACTGTTTCAGCTATATCAGACAAGTCCAGTACATAAAATTCTGAAGCCTTAGTTAGAGTCTTTAAATGTTTTGAGCCTATGGTCAGGTGATATAGATTTGTCACATATTTTTGTCCCTCCTTCTGTGGAAGAATTATTTTACCATCTGTGGTCTCTATTTTCCCTTGAGATGCCTCAGGATGAAGTCCTAGTTTTCTTATCTTTAGGTTATCATCATTGGAGTACTCAAATTTAGTGAAGTGTGGGTACAAAGGGGATCTTCAGGGGCCTCAACTGTCAGAACCATTTTCCCTTGGGCAGCCTGCTTGGCTTTTAAATCTGCCATCTGGTTCTCTTTAGCCACTGCATCCTGTGTCCTTTGATGTCCAGGGCAATGAATGATAGCCACCCTCTTGGGCAGGTGTATAGCCTCCAGGAGGCTTAAAATCTATTTTTAATGTCTTTTCCTGCAGAAGTCAATAGTCCCCTTTGTCTGTAAATTGTCCCATGGATGTGGGCAGTGACAAAGGCATATCTACTATCGGTATAGATGTTGACACACTTTCCTTCTGCCAGCTGTAGTGCCTTTATCAGGGCAATGAACTCAGCTTTCTGGGCAGAAGTTCCTTCTGGCAAGCTGCTTGCCCAAATCACCTGCTTCCCGTCTACTACTGCCACTCCCACCATTCGCTTACCTTCAACCACAAAGCTGCTCCCATCAGTATACCAGTTTGGACTTCCTGGCCAGGGCTGGTCCCTTAAGTCTCTTCTAGGACCTGTCTCTTCCACCAGGATGTCGAGGCAGCAGTGGATAGGAGCAGAGCCATCAGCTTCAGGCAGTAAGGTGGCAGGATTCAGGATGGCTGCGGAGGCAAAGATCACCCTTTTATGTGAGCATTAGTCATCTGTCAGTCAGGGGACTGCCGGATAATGTTCTCAAGGGAGTGGGGTCTCACCACAGTTGTCTGTTATCTCAGAGTCAATTTATCAATATCTTTGTAAAAGCCAGCAGTGTCTAGAAACTCTCTCATTTGTCTTAGTTCTTTGTAATCAAACGTAGTTCTGGCTTTTTTACCGGTAGCAGGGGGGTGTTCCACGGAGACTGACAAGGAACCAGAAAGTCCTATTGTAACAGTATTGAATGTGAGGTCTAATTTTTTTCTCTGACTTCACGACTCATTGGGTACTGCCACACTCCAATAGAGGAGGTGCTGGTTTTAGTCCAAGTTTTTGGAAATTCTGCTAACCATTTACTAATGTCAGGGAGGCTTCTTGTAGTTTTTGAATTTTATAAAGCTGGTACTCATCTTCTAGTTTTAAGGCCAATATCATAGAGATGGGGGTTCTCTCAAGACACGCCTGGTCCTGTTTGAGTAAACTTTCTTCTTTTGCCCAGGTTCCCTGTCCTTTCTCTCTATATATCTCTTATAACTGTGGCCAATATTCTAGTCTTCAGTCTCTCTTTTGTAATATATTTTTTCTGTCTCTTTAACTAAATCCTGCAGGGTATAATCCTGTAATCTCTCTAAATGCTATAACTTCTTACCTGTCACCAGAGCCCAGCAGGGTAAACTGTCAGCCACTCCCTACCTGTAGCCATGTTGAAGTCTCAGTCTGGTCAGCTAAGGGGGGCTTCTAACAGGAACTTTTCTCTTTCTTCTGTGGTAAAGAGAACCTGTAAAAGCTGCTGACAATCATCCCAGGTAGGCTGATGGAAAAACATTAAAGACTCTTTCAGTTCGGTCAGACTGGCAGGGTTATCTGAAAAGAAAGGGGGATTAATCTTCCAGTTTAGTCTGTGTTTCATTCCGCAGAGGGCCAGGGCTCAGGAGCTTGGCTTTCTCTTTCTCACCTATGGTGATGGATCTTGGATCAGGTCCTGCCACAGAGTAATGTATGGCTGTTGATCAGGATATGACCCTGGTCTTTCCTGAAAAATAATAGCTTTAACTTTAAAAATAATAGTCAAGTCAAATGTCTCTTCTGGCGGCCTGTCAACATCAAAAGTCAGTCACTCTGAGGCACAAAAAAAATCTGTCACGGTCCTTTCCTGATCTCAACTGATAAGTTAGTTATGTGCTCTGGTTCTAACTTTAGTCCAATGGTCTAGGGTTAAACTTTAGTCACAGTCTGTCTCATTGTCACAAATAACACAAAACCCAGACAAAACATATATACAGAAAGTCTAACAAAAAACCTGTCTCAATTGAGAGTGCCAGCCAGGAAGAAGTCCACGTCTTCCCTGGCACCCTGTGCTAGCCGGGAGGGATTCCACTTTCTCTCTGGCCCCTGGTGCCAGCTGGGAGGGATTTCACGTCTTCCCCCGGCACTGAAAAGTTCCCAGAAGCCTCTGAGAATCTTCTCACCCTGTGGGATGTCTCTCCCACCACACCCCCGCTTCAGCTGGTGATTTTCCTAGCACGTCTGCCAATCACTCCATTCATCTCCTCTAGAGACAGAACCTTCTGCAAACAGATGTAAAAAACTGAAAGTACTTTCACAGAACCAGCTTACTGAGACAGTACAGACAAGAGAATGGGTCCAAAACACAGCAAAGCTCATAAACAGAGACAACACATTGTCCAAAAACACAGAAATCATACCTCCAAGTGGGTTCTTAGAGCTTAGGATGGTCACAGATTCCCAGTCAGGGAACCAAGGTGTAAGGCCTGCCAGAAAGGAAGGAACTCCTTCCCTGCTCTTGGGAATTCATGGCCACCCCAATAACTGCAAGACACCGAACTTGATGTAATTAACAAGAGGTATATTTGATTCAACGTGTTGAGGCCACACTGCTAGCCTGTCCTACGCAGAGGCAAGCAATGAAGTATGACCCCCCACTTAGAGAAGAGATAGAGCTTTTAAAGGAAGAACCACAACCCAGGGAGATGAGGGGGGAAATCATGATTAAGTATCTATAGAAAGCACCTGTCCAGTGTTCAGCTTCCGTGACAGGTTCAAGGAATGGTCTATTCAATTTGTCTTTTGGTTAGTTCTGTTTCTGGTATCCAGGGTGTACGGGCACGCTGATCTGAACTCCCAGCTCTGAACTCTTATTTATTTTGTCTTGTGGATAGCTAGAACAAGCTGATCTGCATTCTTGACTCAGTCTGTGGAAGGTTTAAAAAATTTTAACTCTTTCACTCTCTCTGTGTATATACCCTTTCTGATTTTCTCTTTCCCCTCAACCCCCCCCCCCCCCCCCCCCGCCAAAGTGACTTCCCAGCCTCGGGACCAATGAATTCACCCTGCTGCAATTTTCCAGTAAACATGCATTTAATATAACCTAATCTGGATTCAATTGCCTTATTTCAAAAGCATAGAAATAACCTATCACCTGTGAAGAGAAATAACCTATCAGTCAGGAGGGTAAATGACAGATAAAAAAGACCAGGTAACAAAATGGAAGGGCAGTTGAGAAACAGACAGACCAACCCCTGGGGTAGAGGGCAGTTCTACCAGGCACACCTTGTAAAGGTAGGAACTGAGAAATATCAGGGAGAACTGACAGCCACATCTGCTTTATCTGTTAAATGGGCACCTCAGCCATTTGTCCCAGGGTTTGAGACTCAACAGTAGGAAAAAATGAGAAAGTTCAAAATGATCAATTATAACCTCAAAAATTATTTTAAAAGTTTTAACAGGCTGGACAGTGGTGGTGTATGCCTTTAATCCCAGCACTTGGGAGGCAGAGGCAGGTGGATTTCTGAGTTTGAGACCAGCCTGGTCTACAGAGTGAGTTCCAGACAGCCAGGGCTACACAGAGAAACCCTTTCTCAAAAAACCAAAAAGGAAGAAGGAGGAGGAGGAGGAGGAGGAGGAGGAGGAGGAGGAGGAGGAG
>JANHMN010000006.1:14574-29487 GCA_030674055.1 Rhabdomys pumilio | reverse complement strand
CTCCTTCTCCTTCTCCTTCTCCTTCTCCTTCTCCTTCTCCTTCTCCTTCTCCTTCTCCTTCTCCTTCTCCTTCTCCTCCTCCTCCTCCTCCTCCTCCTCCTCCTCCTCCTCCTCCTCCTCCTCCTCCTCCTTCTTCTTCTTCTTCTTTTTTTGGCCAAGACTCACATTGAATATTGTATAATGATTGTAGTTTTCAAATACCCTAAACTTTGATTTTAGCATAAAATTTCTATACTTATCCTGATGTAAACCAAATTGGTCCTTCTCTGTAAACTACATCTTACAAAAATGAGAGAACATCTCATGCCAGTTTCAGTGAAAATTAGATAAATACAGAATACAGTGAAGTTCCTTATAGGAACTTTTATTTCTGTGTGTCTCTGTGTTTTTGTGTTGTGTGGGTGTCTGTGTTCATTCTGTGTGTGTCTCTGTGTGTGTGTGTGTGTGTGTGTGTGTGTGTGTGTGTGTTGAGCTGTGTGTGTGTCAGAGTGTTTGTGTTTGTTTGGGTGTGTGTGTTTATGTGTGTGTGTATCTGTCTGTCTGAGTGTTGTGTGCATTTGTGTGTGTGTGTCAGAGTATTTGTCTGTGTGGGTGTGTTTGTTTATGTGTATGTCTGTCTGTCTGTCTGTCTGTCTGTCTGAGTGGGGTGTGTGTGTGTGTGTGTGTGTGTGTGTGTGTGTGTGCACTTGATGACACCTGTGCTGGGGATTTTTATAGTCTTTGTATGCACAATTTGATAGATCCAGGTATGTTAAAGGAATAGATATATCAAAGTCACAGAGGGTGATATGTACAACAGGTTCCCTCATTCCTAAGCTTTCTTAATGGATCTGCATGTAATCCATAACTCACACAGAATATTAGTTCCAACCAGCATCTTATGTGTTTTTCATGGGTCCATTTTATGTAATTCAGATACTCCAGTTTGCATGGCCACCATAAATACCTGAGCTACCTTCCTTATCTCATTTGAAGAAATGATTGTGTGTCAATGTGTCTTATATTCCTGTATTTAGCATTTCCCATTCTTCAGGTTTCTCACAAATTCTCTTGTCTTTCCACAAATCCATCACTGGTGACTCTGTGACAAGATGAATATGAATGGGCTGGCACTGTAGTCCTCTTTGAGAGGATATCTGTACTTTTTTGGTATTTGTACAATGGATCCTTCTAGATTGTTAAACTGACCAAAGGGGTGATATAGAAAGAGCAACAGTTATGGTGCCTCAGAGAAGAGTCCTTCTAAGGGGACAAAATAAAACAAAAGAGATGACAAAGATTCTACAAATAAGACAGTCATGGAAGGATTCTGTTATGCAAGTCAGGTAACATCCACAATACACAAAAGCCAGACTGTTAGGACCATCATATTTCCATTCAGGACGTAGTTAAGAACATAATTAGGGCAGCATTATGCTTATTATAGGAAGAAAATAGGCAAGAGTACCACCTAAAAACCAATGTCATGCTTTGTATTGGATGTTAGAAGACTGATATTTTTGACATTCTTGTAAGGCCAGTAATTTGGTGAAAAATATTGAGGAATTTTGGACAACTCATTATAAGTTTAGATTCAACCTCTGATTCTCTTCTATTACAATCTTTTGTAATATATGAAGAATTAAATTTTGAGGAAATACTCCTAGCATCATTTTTAACATGAGTTATGTTTTATAAGGTGAAATGTGCGTCCATTATGAGTTGTAAAATATTCCATAGTCCTTCACAAAAGGATATAACTTGAGCCAGCTGTTTGCTTCATCAGAACTCTGCGTGAAAAGCATGTACCTGCTGCTCCTACATTACATTTAAATCAGGGAGCATTCATGGTTACTATAATGAAGGTCATAGTCTATTAATGAGAAGTACTCTTTGATAGTGAGATGGTGTACTATATTTGGTAAATATAGGTTTTAGATTTGACTTCAGTATTTAATAAGATTGTTCAGTTTTTCTCAGCTGTATATAGATCCTGCCAAGCTGAAGTATTCCATGATCTTTTCTTTTATCTGGAATATTGAGAATCATCTATATATGACAAAGAGAATCGGGAGTGAAAATTTATTTTCTAAATAACATTTCATAAGATCAAACATAATTTTTGAGGACTTTTGTCCCTTGAATTACTAAAGAGACACATTTCATTTTGAAAGTGATCATACTTTACATATGCTTCCTTAAGATTACATATTTAGCAAAATCAACTTCTGTTGACCTTCTGTTAAGGTCTGTTGAAATTTCATGACTAGGTTATCACTTGATCTTCTGAAAAATCTCTGTATCTTCAAGCTTTTCTTTGTACTATTTTCCCTCTTAGTGAACATTACTCGATATCCTTGCTTGGACTGAGTGTGACTTTCCATAGAAGTTCTGAGGAAATCATCCCTGTATTTTGACTCTCCTCAATGTAGACTGGACACAGGATAGGATATAAAACTTAGATGACAGCCAGTTTGTTATAAATGTTGATCTGAAGACAGATACTTTAATCCCATAGGTTTTCCCAGAACTTTTATGATTTAAGTGCCTTAAATACCTCATTTATTTCTTCAGAACTTTCAACAGCTTTGTGTGTTTTCTTTTCTTCTCATTTGGAAAATTTCCATCGTAATCTATATATAACTCCCTTATTGAAACCATTTACATATTTAGATCATTCTAACATTTTATAAGCAAAATAAAAAAATCACAATCTATTGTGAGAATATTTATTCAGAAGTGGGAAATAAGCAAATTATATCCCCTTTTTCTAAGTTCTCATTGGCACCGCATTTCAAAATTAGCATAGTTCACCCTAGGATAACAATGAGACAATTGGTTTTCCATACAGAAAATGGACAAAGTGTTTCTTATGAGACTTTAGACATCCTACAATCAGTCACATTAAAAATGCTTTACTCAGTACATCTGGAGACAAATTTACATTACCTAAATAGTTATTCCCCTGCCAAGTTGTACAAATACTGGACAGCCATGTCATGTTTTTTTTTTTTTTGATAGAGGTTTAGTAACATTTAGAAAGCCCTCCTGTGATTATTTTAATTCAACAAAGCTGAAGGTATAAAAATGGTTGTGGTTTAATTTAGAAGATAAGATAAGCCCTGAGCTGGATCTTCCTATCTTTGTATATTTATCTATTTTTAAAGAAGTTTTACTACATATAAATATCTTTTAAATTATTAACATGTTTATGGCTTCATAACATTTTAAATATGGCCGGGCAGTGATGGTGCATGCCTTTAATCACAGCACTTGGGAGGCAGAGGCAGGTGGATTTCTGAGTTCGAGGCCAGACTGGTCTACAGAGCAAGTTCCAGGACAGCCAGGGCTACACAGAGAAACCCTATCTGGAAAAAAATTAAATATGTATATATCATTATTAAAAACATAGATATGTTATTCTCATATGTGTGAGGACAGTGTTCAGTATTAATAACATCTTCTGGTCTAGGAGTAGTAAACTCTTTAAAAGTAACTTAGAATCTTAAGGGATAGACACCACATTGTGTACCAGATATAGGATAGGATAGATACCACTGTACCCAGAACTGTATGTTTACATGTATCATATTTTTAAAAGTAGACATTAAAATTTAAGTATAAATCCTCATGTTACCTATTCCAAGGAAAGATTCAGACCCATATTATCATTTTATACTTATTGTACCTGTGTGGATATATTGATTAAATATATTCTTGTCCTTTCATATCAATTTTTAAGTTTATTTTCATTATGAACAAATTGAACTAGGGTCAAGTTAACAAGTTTAATTTACTTGTAATTCATTTGCTATTAAGTACATCATGTGAATAACAAACCATGTCTCATATATATATTCTACATATAACTAATAAAAAGTCAAATTTTATAAGCCATGCCTTTGTGTCTATTGCTTGTCTTGGATTCCTATTTCCAAATTTTCATTGTCAAGTGAAAACTTCACATAGAAATCTTTAGTAAGCATATTTTTAGGTTGGGCAGAAACTAAACCAGACATGTCTAGTGCAGAAGAATACTGAAGGGCATTTTATCTCTGGGCCATGGTAGCACACATTTTTAATCCCAGCACTAATCTCAGAGAAAAATTAACTGCAGAAATAGCTGACAGTGAGACCCAGCATAGGGTAGCATAAATGTTCTTTGCTGCCAGCAGTCTGTCTGGCTCTTGGCAACTTATCCTTTGATTATCTATAGAGTTCTGTGAATATCAGTCTTTACTTCCTTTGTTGGTATGCTAGTTTTGGAGGCAAATGGCTGAAAAAAACTTTTAGGTTGTTTTGAGAAGCCTTTCTATAAGTAAGAGAGAAGCTCTCAGAATAAGAATAAAACAAACCATTAAGATATAAAAAAAAAAAAAAAAAAGATATAAAATGAATACCTTGTAGGCCTGATATTTTGTCTTTGTGTAATAGGGATAATATTGACAAAGTGGGACCATCAAGAATAATGGTGGCCACCTTAACCTTAACCCTGAGCCTAACACTATCCTAACCCTCACCTCTTAATTTCCTAACCTCCTAAACCTAATTCTATCCTAATCCTAACCATGACTGTCTAATCCCCTAATCCTAACTCAAATCCTGCTTGCTGTGGGGCATATTTCTTAATTACAACTTTTGAAGTGAGAAACCCTTTATTAATCTTAATGTTTTGAGATGTTCAGATCCACCTTTAATCTGGGATACAGATTCTTTTGACAACCTACATATATAAAGAACACTGGACAGGGTGGTGTTTTGTTTTTTGAACTTGCCATACTTTTTATCAAACAAAGATGATTCGTTTATTTGTGTTTTAAAACTGGTATTAGTAAGTACTTATCTCTTCAGAATTCTGGTATTCACTGAAGATCAGCTGTAATATCCTGCAACATGAAATCAAGCAGCTCTTGCTTTTCCAATTTCCCTTGCCCAACAGCCTTTATTGTGGCATTCTATTAAATCCCCTTTTTACATACATAAAGAGACTCATTCTCTCTATGATTTGAGATATGTTTATATACAGAACATGTACTAATACAACTGTTATTTTTCTCCACTTTGCCACTAATGAACATGTGCTGGCTAACAGTAGTGCTCAACTGTGTTTCCCTTATGTTTCTGGCTTTTTTCCAGGGTTGATTGATACCCATCATCTAGACTTACTCTGTAACTTACACTAAACCTTTCATCTTCTTTCTTTTCCTTTCTCCACTCTTTTCCTTTCTCCCTGCCACCCTAGGACTCCCGAAGACCCCTTGGAGGTAGGTTTCCGTCTGTACTGTCTGTGTGAGTCTGTGTGAGTGCAGTGTGTTTAGATGCGGCACCTCTTCTGACTTCTGGCTTCTGATTTCTGACTTCTGATTCTGGGTTCTGGCTCTGGTTCTGGCAGCTGCGGTTGTGTGACTGTGAGGTCTAACGGTCGCAGGCTGCAAAATCTGGGGGACGCCATCCAAAATCTTTGGGAAAGGAGTGGAGAAAGAAAAAGAAAGAAGAGAAAAGGTCTAGTGTAAGTTTCAGAGGAAGTCTATGAAAGACAGGAAAAGTGACAGGAAAGGGAGGAAACTTTTGCGCGGTTTCACATGATTGGTTGTTTTACAGTTTTTGAACATCAGCAGGCTGTTCTAGTTGGTGGGGGCAGAGTGCAGTTCCTGCAGGCGGATGCTTATCTAGGTTAGCAGAGCTTTGCATACCTTTCTTATCAGCTAGTTCCTGAGATGGCTTTAACAGGACTTGTCCTTTGTCCTGTAACTCTACATTCCTTGGTAACTGATTAACTGGGCCTCTGGCTAGCAAGCCCTGAAGGCAGCATTTTTAGCTACTTGCGTTTGGGAGAAGGAATCTACAGGGCCCTGCTATTTTATGAGTTTTTCGTGGGACCCATAAAATTTCTTTCAGTAGGTGTAGGATCATTGCTCTCCGAGGGGAGAAGCGGGCAACTGAACAGCCAGAACTGGAATACTGGGTTCTCCCCCAGGGCTGGGTGAGTGAGATTCCTCTTTGAAGACAGAAACAAATGCTAATGGAGTGCAAACCCCTCCTGAGCTCAGGAAAAGGTCTGACCCAGGTCTGGAAGCATACTTTAACCTTGAGGAGTGGTAAGACTCGCTGATCTATCAAGGCTTCCAGCCAGATCTGCCAATCAGAAAAAAAGGCGGGTTCTTCCATTTTGCAAGATCATTGTGCCGATGCAGGCTTGAATGATCATCTGTGCCCTACTCTGAGCTCTGCTGTTGGGTGCTGTGTGGAGACCTCAGGGAAGCTCTGAAATCGAGTCATGGTGAGCACAGGATCACTGCCCACAATGGGTAGGTGAGGAGGGTGAGCAGTGGGAGCTGGAGTGCTGGGTCCTCTCTGGGGCTGCATGGGAAGCATCAGCCAGATGTGACCACCTGTGAGATCCCTGGTGATGCTCCTCACGTGTTAGATAAGGAAGTGACCTCTGAGTAACGTCACTATCATGGCTGATTCTGAATCTGCCCAAAACATTTGGACCAGTTGCTTTCTTTTAGAAACATGGGTGGTTTTTCTGACTCTGCAACACATGTGTCCAAACCCTTTTGTTTTTTTATAGACTACATTAAGAAGACAGGCATAAACCTAATAGATCTGCTTTCATATATTACTTGTCTTTGTTTTCCTTAGATTTTGTTAATTTTTTCCATTGCAGTTTTTTGTGTTGCTTTACTATTTACATTTAGTGTTTGATTATTATGTGGTAAAGGGACTTTTTTCCCCCAGTATATTGGGTGTTTTGGATGCTTCTTGTACATTAACAGGCATCTTCTTTGGTTTAGGAAATTTTTCCTTTACTATTTCATTGAAAATATTATCTAGACCTTTGGGCTGATATTTTTCTTTTTTCTATTCCAATCATCTGTAGTTTTCCCTTCTCATATGTTGCAGAATTCCTGGTTGATTATTGCCAGGAATCTTTTAAAATCCACATTTTATTTTTATTGATTGATGTTTCCATTTTGTCGTACTCATCTTTAATGTCTGAGACTCTCTCTTCCTTTCCTGTTCCCTGGGTGAACCTTATCTCTGTAGTTGTCACGGCACAGGAAATTTCAATGGCCTACTCTCAGTGACTTAGCAACTGCTTAAGTCATTCCCTGCCTCCATCACATGCTGCTGTTGTCAGGTGTGCTTTATATTCAAGGACCACCAGCTACACAGCTCTCTGTTTGTTCCCTGTCTCTGTTCATGCCTTTTCTCTATTCTCTTTCTCTACTCTCAGGTCTCTCTCTCTGCTCCCTGTCTGTGTGCCTGTCTGCAGGTCCTCTTCTTTGCCTCTAACCCTTCCCCAGGTTCTCACTCATCTCCCTTCCCCCATACCTCTTGTGCACTATATCTGTTGTATGTTTTTATTTCTCAGGACCTGTGTGATAGGATAACTTGGATTTCTTGGTGACATATTTTCCTGGTTATTATTTATTATATTCCTCTGCTGGTATCTAGGCCTCTGAGTTTGAAGTGATTATTGATTTAGGTACTGATTTCTGGATTTGTCTTGCTTGGGTGGAAGTTTTGTTCCTGGGTTACTGTTTGATGTCTGGATTTACAGAGAGAGTTGCCACAGTGTTGCCTCTTTTACTGACCTGTTTGGTGGGTATGCTCAAGAGGGAATACTGGGTAATGTTGGAAGCTGGGAGAAGAGGTGGGCAGGAAAGATGATCTTAGCAATCCACAAGGAGACATAGTCAGGACAGAGGTAAAGCTGCCTCTGGTGTGTAGTACAGTGTTAGGGGAAATGGTGATCATTGCATCTATGATAAGAAACAGTGTGGTAGATCTATAGAAAGCTTACTGTGTGTCCTGGCAAGTAAAGCATGTGGTTGAATAGGAACTGTCTGCTCAAGTGGGGCTGAGACACAAGGATGAGGCAGGAAAGGACAGGCAGGTGGCAATTGTCTATCTTATCTATAAGATGATGCACAGGGGGAAAGGCAACTTCCACTAGTATTCTGTCTCAGAGTCAGTGCAACTGAT
Organism: Rhabdomys pumilio; assembly: GCA_030674055.1. NCBI lineage: Eukaryota > Metazoa > Chordata > Mammalia > Rodentia > Muridae > Rhabdomys > Rhabdomys pumilio. The sequence continues at coordinate 21,516 of JANHMN010000006.1, read as the reverse complement.
ATTAGGATTTGCAGTAACATTTAGTGAGGCGGGTCTTTGGACAAAGTACCTTTTCTACTGCAGTGTATGGCTTGTGGTTGAACAGGAGCATCTTTCAATAATAAGGACTGCAGGCACAAAGATGAGTTTGTAAAGTCCAATCAATTCCGTTTTAGAGAGTTCACAAAGTCCATTTGAGCAAACATCCTATGAAAAACCCCCCTTGTCAACAGACAGTCAAGGTACAACTGCAGGGTTAAGGTACATATAGATGACTCATACACCTTACAGAAAAAAGTTAGTCTACCCATCATGGTTAGCAGATGATTTTGCCCCATTTATTAGATCCTGAAGATTATACCAGTCATGCAGCTGTTAAAATATTTAGTTGCTGGCCTGTATGTTAATGTCTCAATCTTGCTGTAACTGCAATAAATACCCAGCACCCCTAGACTTGGTCTCTCAGATTCCATCTCACGTGAGGCTGACTGGTGAGAATCCTTATTACAGAGCTCATAATAAAGACCTCCATGTGTTTGTATTGCAATAGGCTCCTTGTTGGTCATTGGGGTCTCTGTGACTTGGACATAACATCTTAATGCATTGACTGGAATCCCAAGACCCTCAGGACTTCCAGCTAAAAGATTCAAAGGCTGCTGTTTAAGATGTACTATTGTTTGTGTCAGTGGCTTGTCTGCCAGATTTGAGTCCATGTGCCTTGGTTTTTAGGTTTTTCTTGAGTATCTGTGGAGGGAGATGACTAAATTGAATGTGAAACCCTGCTACAGTAGATACGCTGGAGAGTCGTTGCCCCAAAGTACTTCAAAGATGTTCCAGAGCCTGGTATAGTGGACGGTGTGCCTCTGGTCTTAATTTCTGGTAAGGTTAGAGCAGACTTGGAAACCTGCTACAGGGCTCACAGCTGCAATCCTGTCTTCATTTTCTCCTCTGTCCAAGTGAAGGAATCTGCTGGGTAGCCTTTACAGCCCCCTTGTGGCTGTCTGTTATGTGTGTGGCATTTTATTATTCTGTGACTGAGCGAGGAAATAAGACTGTTTCCATTCCAATTGATTTAGTTACTTGTCCCTCACCTTGGGTTAAATCCTTCTTACTAACAAAACTAAGACCCATTGAATAGTCCATGACAGAAAACTCAATCACATTCTTCCTTCCCTGTTTTACATGGTGGAAAGGACAAATACCTCATTACCCCCCTCTCATTCTACCCTGGACCCAGTTCATAGGTGACTCTAGTTTTGGAGTTGTCATTGGAGGGTTGTTCTTCATCCATTCCAACAGAGTTAGCATATCTTCCTTGGACCAGAGATTCTGTCCATTGGGGAGGCCGTTTCCAGGTCTGTGGGGCAATCTGCTTCTCTATCCACCTTCCAGCTGTTTTAGCCACATCTTTGGTAGCACTCCCTTGGGAACCAAGGTTAAAGACACCTCACCCAAGGGCAGCACAGCCTCTGAGCTTCCCATTCCAGTGTATCCTTCCCTTCTCTGAGCAAGTGCCCTCCCCATTTTGTTGTGGCTCAGCCACAACTCCAAGTCCCTTGTGGAGTGGCATGGCCTCCTGTATTGATATGGTTAGCTCACTGGTTTTGGGTTGTAACAGCTTCCTCATTTATTATTGTGTCTATGTCATAGTTGTGTTAAGTTTTCAACATTTCAGAGCTACAGTCATCTGAAGGAGCCTCAATTGAGGGCATGTCCTCATCAGAATGGCTGGTTGCTATGTCTGTGAGAGATAGTGTTAATGATTGATTAGGAAGGCTCTTCCACTGAGGGTGGCAATATCCCTAAGCACGTGGTCCTGGGCTGGATGAGAGAGGTAGATAAGCATGAAACAGTGACCAAGCAAGAGAGCAAGCCAGGAGACAGTGTTTGTCCATGCTTTTTGCCTTCAGTTTCTAATCTAAGCTCCCAATACGTTGGACTGTGATCTGAGAAAACCTTGTACAACAACCATTTATTACCTGAGATGCTTTGGATCAGAGGATTCAATCACGGCAGCAGAGTAGCAAGTTAGAACAACAACAGTATCTAAATGTGATTATGCTGCAGGACAGAATCTATGTTCTCTTTTGAAGGAATGTAGAGAATATCAGAAACTGAGATGGGTAAAGTCATAGAAAACTGTACATGGATCTTAACTGGTTGTTCTCACAGGACATGGAAGCTTGGGGTGTTGACAGTAGTGCAGCCAAAGGTAATTGAGGTTGTGCTATTTCAGTGGAAAATAGACTCTGTGAAAACTTTAGCTAGAGGTTATTTGTGTGATTATTTTGTCCAAAAATCTTTCTTACTTGGCTTATGCCCTGAGATATTGAGTAGAGCAAAATTTAAAACTAATATGCTGATTTTTATATTTTTATTTTATTTATGTGTATTGTTTGATCTTCCAATTTATTTATATATTCAATTATATCTCAATTACTACCCACTCCCCATTCTATCTGCCACAGTATCTCATCCCTGACTCCTTTGGTGGGTGGCTCAGTCTCTGAGAGTCTCCTAGGGCCCAGGTAAGTTAACTCTGATGGTCTTCTCATGCACTTCCTGTTCCTTCTGAGGCCATCAATCATCTCCCCAAGTCTTCCACAAAATTCCCTGAGCCTTCTCCAGTGTTAGGCTGTGGGTCTCTGCATCTGTTTCAGTCAGGTGCTGGATGGAGACTCTCAGAGGACAATTATGCTAAACTACTGTTTGTAAGTATAAAAAAGTATCTTCACTAATGTCAGGGAGTAGTGCTTGCCTTTGGGATGGGTCTCAAGTTGGACAGGGTATATTTTGGTCATTCCTTCAGTCTCTACTACATCTTTGTGCCTGCATTTCTTGTAGACAAGACCAATTTTAGGTGGAATGGTTTTTGGTTTGGTTGGTGTCCTTAACTTTCCAGTGGGGATCCTGCCTTGCTTCAGAATATGGCCTCTTCAGGGTTCATATCTCACTGCTATGCATCTCAGCTAAAATCACCCCCATAGACTCCTTGGTGCTCTCCAATTTGTGGCCTCTGGCTCATTCTAAAGATGCTTCCATCCTTTCACCCCTGCCAGCGGCAGATTTCAATTCAATATTCTGTCTCTCTGGCCCTCTCTTGTCTCTCACCACACCTGTTCCTGACCCTGCTTTCCCTTTCTTATCTGCTCTCCCACGGAGTTCTCTCTTCCATCTGCCTCCTATGACTGTTTTATTCCAACTTCTGAGTGAGAGTCAACCATGCTCATTTTGGCCTTCCTTCTTGTTTAGTTTCTTTGGGTCTATGGAGTGTAGTGTGGGTTTCCTGTATTTTATAATTATTATTCACATGTAAGTGAGTACATACATGCATGTGCTTTTAGGTCTGGGTTACCTCACTTGGGATGATAGTTTCTAGTTGTATTCATTTACCTGCCAAATTCATGATGTCCTTGTATTTAGTAGGTAAATAATATTTAATTTAAAAAAATGAACCACATTTTCTATATCCATATTTTGGTTGAGGGACATCTGAATTCTTCCAGTTTCAAGCTGTTATAAATAAGATGGCTATGAACTTTGTGAAGTCCCTACTCTAGGTCCCCTGCCCACACAGAGTCCCTCTCTCTAATATCCTCTGTTTCTCTTTTGAAAAGGTGTGGGCCCCTGGGTAACTCCACATCATGGTGCATCAAGTCTCTGCTGGGTTAAGTGCATTCTCTCCTGCTGAGGCCAGACATGGCAGCCCAGTTAGGGAACAGATTCCAAAAATAGGCAGCAGCTTTAGGGACAGCCTCTGCTATAGTTATTGGAGTACCTTCATGAAGACTGAGCTACACATCTGCTACATATGTTCCAGGGGCCTTAGTCTAGACTCTGTGTGTTATTGGTTTGTGGATCAGTCTCTGAGTGTCCCCAAGAATCCAAGTTAGTTGAGACTGTTGGTCTTCCTGTGGAGGAGTTCTTATCCTCTTCAGGGCCACCAATCCTTCCCTCAACTCTTCCATAATAGTCCCTAAGGACCATTCAATGTTTGACTGTGGTTCTCTACATATGTGTCTACTGTGTTGTGGTTGAAATGGATTCTTCAGCTATCTTCTCATACTCCCATATATTCCCCATTTGTTCTCAGTCTCTAATTCACATAAGATACAGGATAAACATTTGCTATTCAATGCTAAGCTATTTTGCAAGCCTGCTGGTTTTATATTTTTAACTTTATATCTTTTGTTTATTGTTTTTAAGACTAAATTTCTCTGTGAAGCTCTTCCTGTGCTGATAGTAGATATAGAAACCACAGAAGCTCCATGACATGTTTTTGTAAAATAAGCACATGCTTCTGTGCACCTCTTCATTCACATCTTCAATTTTAAAATTCAGCAATATATATATATATATATTATATTTCTCTGGATGGCATATGTTCATGATATCAATATTGCCTGAGGCTTCAGAGTCATTGGATTCCAGGTGTATGTCATTCTGCCTTACTCTTGTGTTTGTTCTGAAATTTTTGAATAAATAAGAGTATTATGCCTGTGTGCATGAATATGAATATCATGTGTGCCTCATCTTTACTGTTGTCAGAAGATGGCCTCAGTACTCTTGATCTTGAAGAAATGGGTAGTTGTTGATCCCCATGTAGATACTAGAAATTGACTACCATTATGTGGAAGACCAGCAGGAGCTTTCCACTCCTGAGCTATCTTTCCTGCTCTATGTTCCTTATTTCTGAACAGCATATACATTACTAACATTTTCATCTGTCCATTTTTAACTGTTTAAACATGCATTCCCTTCTAGTAAAATTTATTAATGTTGCTGTTTAAACTGGTTCACTTCATGTTTTTGCAAGATAAATACAGAACTGCAGTGAATGTATATTTCTTTATAGGAACTTCAGTAAAGAACCATGAGTTCTCTCTATCGTTTTTGTTTCCTTGGTTGATTTTTGCAAGAGAGTGAGGGTCTTAATATGTAACTTTTGCTGTCCTGCATCACATCACATAGACCATGCCAGCATCCAGCTCAATGATATACACCTTCCTGTACCTCTATGGTTAAAGACATGAGAAAATACACACAGCTTGCCCATCATTTTTGTAGTTAGTAATTGTTCATACAGTTTTTCAAATGTTTGCTCAGTACAGTTGATCTGTATGCCCCTGTATATCCCTCTCAGTTGCCATTTGTGTTGCAAGGCTATATCCTATTCAAAGGGATCAGAACACAGGTAAAACTTATAATTCAGTTTCCTTCTAAAATGACAGAATGATTAGATTATAACTTCTGTTTCAGGAAATAAGTGGAGGAAACATCAGAATTACATTAATATATTGTCTAGAAAGTATCCATTTATTTACAGTAATTTCATGATCATGCTTTGTGTTGTACACATATGTGGGATATTTTAGGATGCAGTGACTTACGATGATGTGCATGTGAACTTCACTGCGGAAGAGTGGAATTTGCTGGATCCTTCCCAGAAGAATCTCTACAAAGATGTGATGCTGGAGACCTACCAGAACCTCACTGCTACAGGTAAGACTGTGAATTTTGTTTTGCTTTTCAAAATAATGGAACAAGTGAGTCTTGGTTATTGATGATCCTCTGTTATTTCAACTGAGAACAAGGAAGATTAAGCTGAATAAATCAGGTTCAGTGCTGTCAAAATTCACAGTAACCTGAAATTTACCTCATTTCCAATACTGTATCATTCATTTTCTGGTCCTGTGTTTTAGGTCACAGTTTGGAAGATCATCATATTGAAGAACAACATCAAAGTTCTAGAAGGCGTGAAAGGTAGTTTTCATGTGCACGCTGATACAAATATGCCTGTGAGGAAATTTTACTGTGTTCTGGAAGCTCTAAAGTAAAGCAAGTGTGTAAAAAAATCAGTCCTTTAAGTATAGCTATGATTATAATATTCTCACACAGTCATTGTTCCTCAATGTCAGTTATCTAATTTATGTTTGTAAGGCATTCCTCTAAGGAAGAAGACACGGAAATAATGCCTTAAGAGATACCTTTAATTCATTTGTAGCTCCATTAGAGCTTTGCTCTGGAACTACCAATCTGAATAGTCTCATAATATTTAGATGTTGCACACTGAATAGTGATAAATATATATCCAAAGCCATCCAATAAGCAAATAGTCCATGGTAAATTTGGTGATACTCATATATCTGTAGTGACATTTCTAGGTTTATTGAGTGGTCAGTTAGTGAGAGTGAAGAAAGTGGTGGAGAAACCTTAATTCATATACCACATGTCTACAAAGAACAAAATGTCAAATGGTGTGAATTCAATTTGGAAACCTTTCACTCCTCCTTCTTTTAATGGGTATATCAATTGTCAGAATGAATAAAACCTTGTGAGCATAGGGATGTTGAAAGAAGCAATGTACCTCTTTCTACTCCAGACAAATGAGAAGATATGTAGTATTCTGCCTTTGGTAGACTTTCTGAATATGATAGACATTTGAAATTAATTGGTTTTCTGACATTACCGGGGAAAAGCCCAAGTCACACTGCAGAAATCTCTATGAGTAATAGAAGTTTAGAAATTCTTCTGTTTGTCCTGGCTCACAGTGCTGCTGTGGTTTTTCACACTAAAGGAAAAAGTAAGAAAGCAATCAGTGTTTTCATACCCTGATATCTTCAGACATGTGAAATATATCATATAGAAATCTCATATAGAAAAGAGATGTTATAAATGTGAGCCATGTAGTAAATTCTGTTACCATCACAGGTATTTTCAAAGAGGTAAAGCAACCCACACTGAGCAAGTACAACCATGAGCATCAAAGGGATAAAACCTTACGATCTGAGTGTTCTTTATTATTCGACCAATTGCAAAATTTATTCATATTGATCAATGGATTGATTGGGGTAATGAATGTGGTAAAGCTTTCACATGTGCCCATTATTGTTGCAGGCATGAAAGAGGTCATACGGGAGAGAAACCTTATGAATGTAATCAATGTGGTAAAGCCTTTTCACA
>JANHMN010000006.1:0-14564 GCA_030674055.1 Rhabdomys pumilio | reverse complement strand
ATACTGGAGAGAAACCCTATGAATGTAATCAATGTGGTAAAGCCTTTGCAAGATCCAGTTATCTCCAATATCATAAAATAACACATACTGGAGCGAAACCTCATGAATGTAATCAACATGGTAAAGCCTTTCCATAAAGTTTTTTCTTCCCAAAACATACAAGAACCCATATCGGAGAAAAACTATGAATGTAATCAATGTGCTAAAGCCTTTGTATGTCCCACTAGTCTGAAAACATTAATGATCCCATACTGGAAAGACAATTCATGAATGTAATCAACGTAGTAAAGACTTTTCAGAACCTTAGAATCTCCATTATTATAAAAGAACATGTACAGGAGAGAAACCTTATCAATGTAATGAATGTGGTAAAGCATTTGCATGTCACTGTACTCTCCAAACACTTGAAGGAATACATGCTTTAGAGAAACCTTACAGATGTAATGAACTGTAATGAACGTGGTAAAGCCTGTGCATATCTCTGTAGTCTCCAAAGACATAAAAGAACACAAACTGAGCAGAAGCCTTTTGATTGTTCTAAAGTTGGGATATTATTTACATTTCACCATGGTTTCTGAATACAGAAATGAACATATGAGAGAGAAACCATCTGAAAGTAATCAACATGTTAAAGCCTCTGCATGTCCTCATCATTTTTAAAAGCATGAAAGAATTTATAGTAGAAATAAACTGTGGTGACTTAAGTTTGTTTGACCCTAAGAAGTGGCAATATTAAGAGATGTGCCTTGTGGGAGATATTACCTTTTTGAAGGAATTGAATTACAATGGTGGTGATCTTTGGAGCTCAAGCCAGTACAAAAAAGACCCTTCTACCACTTGACTGGAAGACAGTCTCTTCATGAATGCCTTCACATGAGGATGCAGAACTCTCAGCTCCTTTTCCAGCTCATGGCTACCAGCATGCTGGCATTCCTGCTATGATGGCAATGGACTAAACATTTGAAACTGTGAGCCAGGCCCAATTAAATATTTGCCTTTAACACAGTTGCCTTGGTTACAATGTCTCTTCTTAGCAATGAGAATTCTATCTAAGATAGAAGTTGGTACCCCAGACTTAAACATTGCTATGATAGGCCTGAATGTGTTATTTTGTTTTCTTTTGTTTTATGGAACAATGTGGATTTTTAGACTTTGGATTTATACATGCATTAAGTGGAAGTTAATGGGTCATCCTAGTAGGAATATAAAACTCATATGTACTGAGGGTGATTTAAACTTTGTATATAGTTTTTATGATGTTTTGCTGAAGAATGTTGCTGCCTTTTGCCCTTGTCTGTAGAGTGTCCTTGAAGATAGGTAAAGAGGTTGATGTTCATTGTATTGACAAAGGAAGTCTCAGGAAAGCCAGCAAAGCCTTTGACCTATGTTTATTATCATGATGATTGTTTTGAGCAAGCATAGTAATCTTAGAAAGAAAAAAATATAGAATGTTAGGTCAAAAGAGAAAATCTAACCATGAAGTTGAATGAAGCTAAATTCTGTGATCAATGATATTAAATGGTATTAAAGGAATGGTGAAATTAATGCAAGATTCCATCCACCTAAACTTATGGATGTGAAGTTGGACAAAGGAGAACTGTATCGTGTTAGGCATTATTATTACCTAGTTGTTGTTTTCATGTGGACACAAGAGTTACCAGTATGTGTGAAACTGACAATCGATGGATTATAATTATTATTCTGAGTTTTTATTTTAAGATCTAAAATAAAATACTTAAGTACAGGCATGGTGGTACATGCCTTAAATCCCAGGAGATGAGCATCAAGCAGATCTCTGATTCAAGTCTTCCTGGTACAGAACAAGTTTTAGGTAATGAAAAGCTTAGGTATAGGCAAAGTGATACACATGTATTACCCAACATTCAGAAGACAGAGCCATGCAGATCTATTGAGTTCAAGGTTAAACTACTGAGCAAGTTCCAGTACCACCAAGTTTAAGCAGTGAAGTTGTTTAAAATAGAAAGCTGGTGATAATATAATTGAAGGGGCCAAGTTCCGGCCCCAGCAAGTAGAGAAACTCAGCAGCTTTTTCCATGTGGCTCTGCATTTAGCTGAAAGAACAGAAGGGATGACTGAGACAATTGATGCTGGTTGGCTATAATTAAAAAATTAGTGGTGAGGAAGAGGAAACCAGCATTACTGAGGTTAAATCTTCTGGTAAGTGTTTTCTGAGAGGAGAAAGAAGCTGTATTCCAGAGGTAGCCAAGGTTGTCCCTTGTGGTGCAGCTTGACTCAGTCCTGTGTAAGACTCACTCAGGTGGCACTGGTTTTAAGGCATGAATGTTTCATGCAGTGCAGCTAAGGCTTTGCACCATGAAGCAAGCATGAGAGGAATGCAGTGAAGACTATGTGTCACAGAAGAACCCGATATATTGAAGATGTCAGTCCCATGGGATGAGCAGAAAGAACAGCAGCAGCAGTTGAGTGGAGGCAAGCAGAACCTAGTGTACTATAGAGAGAAGAGCTGGAGAGAGACCCAGCTTCTTCTGAGGAGCACAGAAGATCATCTATGGATCCCAGATACTGGAACAAGAAGCTGTAATTTTGAAGTAATTTTGGAGACCCTAAGAGTTTTAGATTCCAAATCTATGGGGTACCTTCTCAGGAAAACTACTTTCAGGAAATATAATCAGCCAAAGAGAAAGAATTGTGCTGCAGTGAGCAGGGCAGAAAGGAGTTGGAGATCTGAAGACCACTTTGACATCAGACATGGAGATGCAGTGTTTAGAGATTGCCCAGCTGGCTTTGGTCTTCTTTTGGCCCAGTATTTCCTCACAATGGCATTTAGGAATGGTGACGTATATCCTGTGAATTTGGATGGATATTATGTGCTTTATTTTTGAAAGTATAGGGGATTATAGTTACATGATTGAATGAATCTCAGAAGAGACTTTGAACTTTGGACTTTTAACATTTATGAGACTTCTATAGATGATGAGGACTTTTAAATTTGAACCTCACATATTTTATATTATGCTATTTTTAAATATGGTCTCCAACAATCATGTGTTTGCACCATCATATGGGGGCCAGGCAGTGGAATGTGGTAATATAAATATGCTTGGCTCAGGGAGTAGAAGGAAGTTATTATGAGATGTGGCCTTGGAGGAAGTGCATCACTGAAGGCTTTGAAGTTACACCCAGTGCAGAATGGGCCCTCCTATTAGCTCCCTGGCAGACAGTCTCTTCCTGGCTGCCTTTGGATCAAGATGGAGAACTCTCAGCTTCTTCACCAGCATCATGTTTTCTTGCATGCCTGCCTTGCTTCCTGCTATGACAAAAAAGGACTAAATCTCTGAAACTGCAAGCCAGTCCCAATTAAACTGTTGCTCTTATAGGAGTTGCTTTGTTCATGATTTCTCTTCATAGCAATGGAATCACTAAGACAGACACCCTGTGAGTGTATTTAATATGGTCAAGCCTTTGCACAATTCTCTAGTATTCATTATCATGAAAGAATACATGCTAGAGTCTAAGCATGCCCCCTGTGACTCAGGACATGCCCCCTGAGTCTTAAACACGCCCCCAGAGTCCTAAACATGCTGCCTGTGACTCAGGACATGCTCCTGAGTCTTAAACATGCCCTCTGTGTCTCAGGACATGCCCCCTCAGTCTTAAGCATGCCCCCTGTGACTCAGGACACGCCTCTAGTGACTCAGGACATGCCCCCTGAGTCTTAAACACAACCCCTGTGACTGGACAGAGTTCTAAACAGGCTCCCTGTGTCACAGGACACGCCCTCCTGAGTCTTAAGCACACCCTCTCTGACTCTGGACATAGCCCCTGATTCTTAAACTTGTATCCCTGTGACTCAGGACATACCCCCTGAGTCTTAAGGATACCCCCTGTGTCTTAGGACATGCCCCCTGAGACTTAAGCACACCCCCTGTGTCTCTGGATACACGCCCTGAGTTTTAAGCACACCCACTGTGACTCAGAACACTCCCCCTCAATCTTAAACATGCCCCCTGTGACTCAGGACATGCCTCTGAGTCTTAAGCATGTCTTCTGTGACTCTGGACTTGCCTCCTGAGTGCTAAACATGCACCCTGTGTCTCAGGACATGCCCACTGAGTTTTAAGCACATCCCCCTGTGTCTCAGGACACACCCCCTGAGTCTTAAATATGCCCTCTGTGACTCAGGACACACAAAGTCCTAATGGACATGTTTAGTATAATGAAGCCTTTGCACACTTCTGTAATCTTCATCATTATGAAACTATTCATACTGGACAGTGTTTACATATTGTACTAAAGCCTTTACATCATGGGGTCCACTGAGATCCAACACAACTCAACCACAGGACAAGGCAAATGATAATTCATTGTAATCAAGTCACTACTGATAAATCAGGGCCACAAAATTACACTCAGACACTTAGCTGCAATACCCAGCTTCACCCCCACCCTGAACCAGAAAGTTATATAGCTTCCAAAAGTCAAAACCACAAAGTCCTGTGCCAAGTTACAGTTACATTTTCTCCCAATCACTTTTTAATCTATGTCAAATGATACAGAATGTAGGTTGTATGGTCTACACTATCACAGCCATTTATTCTTTTGTGGTTAGAAACATACATTATATTTTGAGGAATAAAACATGAATAACAGAAATCATGGTTGGGGCAGTTGTTCTGTTTTAGAGAACAAAACATGAATGATAAAAGCTGGTCAGATATTGTTAAGTACACAGGTCCCCTATGACCTAGAATTTAAAACTTAGTTTCAGTTTGTGATTAAATGAAGAGTGGTAACAAAAAGGCAGTCCTTAGGGCAAGTTTCTTTTGCTTCTTTCCAACATTTGTATATTATAAACGTATTAGACTATATAACAGAGCATATATTGAAGACATATCTTACAAATTTTATCAATGAGATAAAACATTTTCACAACACAGTCATCTATGAACATAGAAGAACACATCCTGGAGAGAAATGCTATGAATAAGCAATGTGGTAAAGCCTATACATTTGGCAGTCATTCTAGAAACCATGAGAAAAAACCATAATGCAGAGAAACCCCATAAACATAGTCGATGCGTTAAAGTTTTATACTTTCTGGTATCTTTATATAAGAGTAAACTCTTCAGCATGAAATCAATTTATTAAAGCCTTTATGTATCACAGTAGTCTTTGAGGACCCTCAAGAATACCAAAAGCAATCTGTGACTACAAAGAATTTGGTAAGATCTTACCCAACACTCATTGAGTTACTCAAGGTTATTCATTATGTCAAAACAAAATTTGACAAGCTTCACTCATCAGTTCAAACTTTACAGTGTCTCTCTATTTTGTTTACACTGGTAAACTCATTTGTAAATACAAAGGCCACTGGTTTTTCTTTATCTTTTTTAGTTAATCATGTATCCAGCAACTTTGCTGAAAGTGTTTATCAACTCTGGCAATTGTCTTCAAGAAGTTTTAGTTCACTGGTGCTTACTATCATATCATCTGCAGATAAAGATAATTTTACTTGCTCCTTAAATTTACAATTTAATGTTAACTTATTTAACATTAAGTTGTAAATTGCAATATAGGACTTGGAATATAGGACTAGTTAACATTAAATTGTAAATTGCCATACAGGGCTAGTTAGTATTAAATTGTTTGTAAATTGCAATATAGGACTACTTAACATTACATTTTAAATTGCAGTAAAGGACTAGTTAACATTAAATTGTAATTTCAATATAGGACTAGTTAACATTAAAATTTTATATAGTACTTTGAATTGATATGGAGAGAATGGATCACCTTCTCTTCTTTTTCAATTAGTGGAATTAATTAGAATTTCTCTTCATAATTTAATGTCAGCTATAGGTTTGCAGTAAAGTGACATTATTATGTTTAGGTATGTTCCTTATATCCTTAATCACTCCAAGAACTTTATCATATAGTGGGGTTAAATATTGTCAGAGAATTTTTCGTCATCTAAGAGATTACAACTTTTTTTCTTACACTTTAATCACATTATGTTGAATCATCCCTGCACCTTTTGAATGAAGCCTACCTCATTTATCATGGTGAATGGTCTTTTGATGTGGTTTCTATTTTATTTTATTTTATTTTATTTTATTCTATTTATTTTATTTTATTTATTCTGTTTTATTAAATATTTTTACATATTTGGTTTTAAGGAAAAATTGGTCTATAATTCTCATTTGTTACTGAGCCTTTCTTTATATTGACTGGATATTTGCGTAACCATGGGTTCACAAAACAAATTTGCTAAAGTCTCTTCTTTTTCTATATTGTTGAATACTTTGAGAGGAGTATTCTCATGAACTCCTCTTTGAAAGTCTGGTAGGAGTCTACCCTAAAATTCATGGCCCTGGGCTCTTTTTGGTGGCAGACTTGTAATGACTTCTCTCTTTCTAGATGTTTAGGCAGTTTGAGTTGTTTCCCTTAGTTTGATTTAACTTTGGTAAGAGGAACCTATTGAGGAAATTTTCCATTATTTTTAGAAATTCCAGTTAGATGGAGTTGAGGTTTTTAAAATTATGTCATTACTTCTTTAGATTTCTTCATTGTCTATTATTTTGTCCCCATTTTCATTTTAGATTTCATTAATTTGGATATTCTTCATCCTTTAATAAGGGTTTGAGTATCTTATCTAATAAAAGACTCAAAGGACCAATTCCATGTTTCATTAATTCTTTGCATTATCCTCTTTCTATTTTGTTGATTTCAGTCCCCAACTTGATAATTTACTGATGTCTAATCCTTATTTTTTTTATTGCTCACTTGTTTCTGTTCTAGAATTTAAAGCGTGCTGTTGAATTGCCAGTATGAGAGCTCTCCAAATTTTTCATGTAGGGATTTTGTGCTATGAACCTTCATCTTAGAACCAGTTTCATGTTTTTTGTGTTTGGTAAAATTGTGCATGTTTCAAATTCATTTGTATTGAGTTCTAGAAAGTCTCTAATGTCTTCCTCTATGTTTGTCTTAAGCTATTTTTCATTCATAGTCAGGTGTTCAGCTTCCATGAGTTTGTAAGCTTTGTGTTCTTTCTGGTTTTGTTGACATCCAGCTGTAATCCATGGTGGTCTGATAAGATAACATGGTGTTATTTCAATTTTCTTGTATGTATTGAGGTTGGCAGTGTGTCTGAATATGTGTTCAGTTTACAAGTAAGTTTCATGAGGTGCAGAGCAGAAGGCATATTCTCCTATATTTCAGTAGAATGTTCTTTAAGTATCAGCTGGACTCATGTTCAGGTTGTCAGTTAGCTAGACTATTTCTCTTTTTTCGGGGAGTGGGGAGTGTCTGGAGAATTTGTCCACCGGTGAGAATGAGGTATTGAAATCTTGGAATATAAGTGAATGTGTTATTATGTGATTTTAGGTTTAAAACACTTTCTTTAACAAAGGTTGGTGACCATGTGTTTAAGGCATAGATGTTAAAACTTGAAATGTCATCTTTGGTGATTATTTTTTCCTTTAAGTAATTTGTAGTGTCTTTCTCCAATTCTTTTGATTAGTTTTGTTTAATATCTATTTTGCAACATTTTAAAATGACTACACCAGCTTGCTCCTTTGGTCCATCTGCCTGGAGTATTTTTTTTTTTTTTACATCTATTCACCTTGAGTAAATGCCTATTCTTGATGTTGAGCTATTTCTTCTATGCAATTAAAGTTAGATTTTTTTTACTAGCATCTATTCTGTTAGCCTTTGTCTTTTTATTGGTGAACTGTGGTCATTGATACTGAGGGAGTCAATGAATGGTGATTCTTAACTCCTTGTATTTTGTTGCTGCTGGTGGTGGTGCTGCTGCTGCTGGTGTTGGGGTATTTGTGTGCTTTCCTTTCTTTTGCAGATAATACAAGATTATTTACTACCTGTGTTTTCATGTATATTGTTAACTTCCTTGGGTTGGATTCTTTGTATATAACTTTGTATAAGTTTGTATGTGTAGATAGATATTGTTTAAATTTGACTTTAGCATGGACTATCTGATTTTTTCCATTAATAGTGATTAAATTTTTTTCTACGTATAATAATCTGGGCATCTGTAGTTTCTGCAGCATATATGTCCAACCCCTTCTGACATTTGCAGACTCCAGTGAGAGGTCATCTGCAATTGTAATAGATTTTCATTTGTATGTTTCTTGACTTTTGACCTTTGCAGCTTTTAGTATTTCTTTGTACTGGGTGTTTTGCTTGTTATACAGGGAAGAGACTTCATTTTATGGTTCATTCTGTTGGTGTTTTGATGATTCTTTTACTTTGATAGATACCTTCCTCCTTATGCTAGAAAATTTTTTCTTCTAAGATTTTGTCACCAATGTTTTCAAATATCAGTATTTGATCTATTATTCTCCTTCCTCTAGTCCTAGTATTCTTATATTTTATCCTTTAACAATGTCCTAGATTTTCTGGATATTTTATGTCAGGAAGTGTTAGATTCAACATTTTCGTTGTGTGATATATCCATCCCTTTTATTGTGTATTCAATGCTTGAGATTTGTCTTCCATCTCTGTATTTTGCTTGTGAATCTTGCCTCCATAGTCCTCTTTGCAGTCCTAAAGTTTTGTTTCCATTATTCCCTCAGTTTGTGTTTTTATTATTGTTCCCACTTCCACATTTAAATATTCACCAATTTTGTTTCCTTCTACTCTTGGTTTGTTTTTCTTGGCTTTATTTATAATATTTATTGGTTTCCTTCACTTTTTTGTTTGTGTTTCCTGGCTATCTTTGGAGGTATTTATTGATTTACTCCAATTGTGTTTTCCTGGATTTTATTTATTGATTGATTGATTGATTGATTGATTTAAATATTTTTGGTTTGTCGAGACAGGGTTTCTCTGTGTAGCTCTGACTGTCCTGGAACTCACTCTGTAGACCAGGCTGGCGTCGAACTCAGAAATCCACCTGCCTTTGCCTCCCAAGTGCTGAGATTAAAAGGCATGCACCACCACTGCCCAGCTTCCTGGATTTCTTTAAGTGATTTAGTCATTTCCACTTTAAGGACCTCCATCATCTTCATACAGTTGGTTTCAAAGCTGTTTTCTTGTACTTCAGCTATGTTGGAATATTTAAGACCCTCTTTGGCAATATAAATGGGCTCACACTCATTAACTAGAGGGTGATAAATGTTACTCCTTATTACATAATCAAGTACCAGTATCATGGAATGGAATGTGGCTATCACTTCTGGAAGTGAAAAGGTCCATTTTATGTCAATGTACTTGATATACAATAGTTTATGTCCACATAGTGAAATTTATGGTGGGACCCATCATAGGCTCCATGATAGATTCCGTGAAGTATTCAGCATACATTTAACCCAATGTTTGATTAATGCCATGGTTGTTTTTTTCTCCTTAAATTGGACATGGAGGCAAGTGAACCACTTTTTAAATAAGTTACTTTGTTGAGATGATGGTTTTAATAACATTACTTCCAATCACTAACCTTGGAGTCACCATTACAAAAAAAAAAAAAAAAAAAAAAAAGACCTGATGGTGGCGGGGTAATAGTTTTCTAATTTGTCAGCATGTATTTATTCATGTCAGGTGAATGAAGACAAACTAGACTGGTAGGTATATAATTCGGGAACTTTAGCATAATCCAAGGAATATTGAATTTCCAACTTTGGAGATATGTCCAATGCACTTTCAGTGTTAAGTCAGGTCAGATGATTGAGACACAGGCCATTGGCTGTAGCTGTGTGTGTCATGTTACAGATCACAGAAGCTAACATTGCATATAGCAGCCAGGTCAAAGAGTAGCGAATTAATGTCTAATAATAATAATAGCAGGAATCTTTCCTAAAATCACATCCACCACAGCCTTGCTAATGGGGCACACTCGTCGCAGATTATATAATAATTCGAGGCAAGCATACAGAAAATGGACAAAGTGTTTCTTATGAGACTGAAGACATCCTGCAATCAGTCACATTAAAAATGCTTTACTCAGTACATCTGGAGACAAATTTACATTACCTGAATAGTTATTCCCCTGCCAAGTTGTACAAATACTGGACAGCCATGTCATGGTTTTTTTTTTTGATAGAGGTTTAGTAACATTTAAAAAGCCCTGCTGTGATTATTGTAATTCAATAAAGCTGAAGGTATGAAAATGGTTGTGGTTTAATTAGAAGATAAGATAAGCCCTGTGCTTGATCTGCCTATCTTTGTATATTTATGTGTTTTTAAAGAGATTTTACTAGATATAAATATCTTTTAAATTATTAACATGTTTATGCCTGCATAAAATTTAAAATATGTATATATCATAATTAAAAACATAGATGTCTTGTATAAGTGAGGACAATGTCCAGTACCAATAACATCTTCTGGTCTAGGAGTAGTAAACTCTTTAAAACATGTTACCTATTCCAAGGAAAGATTTAGACCCATATTATCATTTTATATTTATTGTACTGTGTGGATATATTGATTAAATATATTTTTGTCCTTTAATATCAATTTTTAAGTTCATTTTCATTAGGAACAAATGAACTATGGTCAAGTTAACAAGTTTAATTTACTTGTAATTCATTTGCTATTAAGTACATCATGTGAATAACAAACCATGTCTCAGGTGTATATTCTACATGTAATTAATAAAAAGTCAATTTTTAATAAGCCATGAACTTGTGTCTATTGCTTGTCTGGGATTCCTGTTTCCAAATTTTCATTGTCAAGTGAAAACTTCACATAGAAATCTTTAGTAAGATCTTTTCCTGTTGAGACCCCCAAGAGTTCCCCTGCGGCCCTCGGCTCCAGCAAGGACTTTGGGCCAAGAGGGCTAGTCCTTAACAAAGGAAAAGAGATAGATGTAAATAAGCTCACATTTTCAGAATGAGCGGTTTGCAGTAAGGAGCTGCAGCAGCCCAGAGTCTGCTCCTTTTGGGCTGGGCTAACCTTTCCCTGGTTTTTTGTTTCTTTTTTTTTTTTTTATGGATAAAAATATGCGCTTCCAAAGTGCGAGTTGCCCGTTTACATGTTTACTAGCTAACTATCTACAGGCATGAGCACATTCTCTCATCTAGCACACTCTTTCTTGGGCACTCTGTTGAGGAACTCTTTGATCGCCTGCCTCTAGAAAATTCATTGATTATCCAAGTCTCAGATAAATCTGGTGCCAGAGTTCAGTTTGAACTAACTAATGAAGAAAACATTCTCTACTGGTCCCTAGTCTCAAGAGTGGTGAACTCCTGCACTTTGCAGGCAGGCTCTCTGGGGAAAAAAATCCATGGGTGACAGAAGATTTATTGACTTCCAATTCCAAGATTTAAATTCAAGTCTCAGACCAAGGTTGGGTCTGCCAATAATACTTGCATTGTTGATGATTCCTTCAAGTATAATCTGAATGGCGCTGTCTATAGTGTTGTATTCATCCTGGGTCTAATAACCAACAGTGCCTCCCTGTTTGTCTTCTGCTTCCGCATGAAAATGAGTATTGAGAACGCTATTTTCATCACCAATCTGGCCCTCTCTGATTTGCTTTTTGTCTGTATCCTACCTTTCAAATATTTTACAACTTTAATCGCCACTGGCCTTTTGGTGACACCCTCTGTAAGATCTCAGGGACTGCGTTCCTCACCAACATCTCTTCCTCACCTGCATTAGTGTGGATCGTTTCTCAGCCATTGTCTATCCCTTCCGATCAGGACCAGGAGGAATTCTGCCATTGTGTGCGCTGGAGTCTAGATCCTAGTCCTCAGTGGTGGTATTTCAGCTTCTTTGTTCTCCACCACTAATGTCAATAATGAGACCACCACTTGCTTTGAAGGCTTCTCCAAACGTGTCTGGAAGACATATCTGTCCAAGATCACCGTATTCATTGAAGTTGTTGGGTTCATCATTCCTCTGATACTGAATGTTTCTTGCTCTTCTGTGGTGCTTAGAACCCTGCGCAAGCCTGCAACATTGTCTCAAATTGGGACCAATA
Organism: Rhabdomys pumilio; assembly: GCA_030674055.1. Classification (NCBI taxonomy): domain Eukaryota; kingdom Metazoa; phylum Chordata; class Mammalia; order Rodentia; family Muridae; genus Rhabdomys; species Rhabdomys pumilio. The sequence goes on along the minus strand of JANHMN010000006.1, from coordinate 2,641 downwards.
AGAAAAAAGTATTGAAGATGATCACAGTACATATGGCAGTTTTTGTGATATGCTTTGTACCGTACAACTCTGTTCTCTTTTTATATGCCTTGGTACACTCCCAAGCCATTACTAATTGCTTATTGGAAAGGTTTGCAAAGATCATGTACCCAAGCACCTCGGGCCTTGCAACTCTGAATTGTTGCTTTGACCCTTTTATCTATTACTTCACTCTCGAATCCTTTCAGAAGTCCTTTTATATCAACACACACATAAGGATGGAGTCGCTGTTTAAGACTGAGACACCCACCTCTGACCCCTAAACCTTCCCTTCCAACTATCCAAGAGGAAGTTAGTGATCAAACAACAAATAATGATGGTGAATTAATGCTGGAATCCACCTTCTAGGTATGGAAATTGTCTTTCAGGTTCAGCTACAATGTCTCTTATGATTTTCTTCCTATGCTATAAATAAGAGAAACAAATTGAAGCTAATGATACTGAGAATAGATTAATGTACCAAATGCAGTCAGATACATTTGTTTGAACACTATTGTGCAGATTCTGTTTTGTTCAGTAATTATAGGTCAAGTCTAATTACAACATCCAAAACAGATCAGACTCTTCTGTTGAGTTGACTTTTTATTATATAAATGACCAGTGGTCTTGACTTTTAATGATGTGGGGGTTGTTTTAAACTTTAAAAAAAGGCATTCCAGTAATTTTGGTAATTGGGTTGGGCCTATAAATATAGAACAAATTCAGGGATTATTTAAAAATATCTGTGTTACTACTGATATATGCTACTATTTTTTCCTTTTTTGAATTATCATTGAATTTATTTTACAAAAAGAACTATTTTTACCTAACATTAATAAGACATGTTGAGAAAGAGAAATGTGTTGAATTTTAAAGGATTGGCAAATTTTATCTAGATTTTAAAAGCATAAATAAAGTGTTTGAATAAATATGGGTGGGAAAATTTGGAATTTAGACAGCATTTACACATATATAATAACCACAGTTAGTGTCAGCTTTTAAAAATTTTCTTTTAAAAGAATTCTAGAATTTTCATATGACATTGTTAATCCTGAAAGGTGCTACATATGTGCCTGGCAGGTATAAAATGGAAAACTCATAAAATTAACAGTGTCAACTAAAAACCTTTAAGCAACACTACATTATTTCTTAAGATATTCACTTATCCTTATGGGGGTGGGGACTGGCTTATAGAAAATATTTATTCTTCATGTTAAATGTTGAGGACACAGTACAGGCAGAGAGCTACAGTATTTGTGCCCAGGTCAGGAGCAAATTGAAAAGGTAAGTGGATAGAATAGTAGAAGCAAGATATCTTAGAGCTTATATTAGTAGTTTTTGAAGTAGGGGTTAGATAGCTTTAACTTTGAAATACAATTTTTTTTCTGTAAATTTTGGAGCACGTTGTAGCCAAGGCACTGCTGAATTTGTGCTCAGGTCAGGAGCACAAATTGAAAAAGATGTGTACATTAAAAAAAGAAGAAGAAAAATTAACAAAAAAAACCCTACAAAACTAACAAACAAACAACAACAACAAAAAAAAAAAAAAATAAGAAAAAATGGTTCCTAACACTTTCATCATCATTTTATTAGTTTTAAAGTTCTATAAACTTAAAAATACTATGTCATTTTAATAAAAAAAATTTAGCATAATTCAATTAGAAATCTGCTAAAATTGTGTCTGGGACAGGATTGAATTATAGAAAAATACATAATTTGTAAAACTTCAAGTGCTACAATTTGCAGATGATGCCTTGGCTCAAAATGCACCTAGGCAACTGCACAACTGGCACCAAGTTTGAGAGGGAATGAATAAAAACATCATTTTAAAATTTACAAGAAAAGAATCCTTTTTGTAACTCACTTACACAACACAAACATAATCTTTACATTATTTTTCTGATGTATATAGTAGATGTACCTTAAATATGCATCAGCTGGTTTCAATAATATGTACCAAATGTGGCAATTTAAAAATACCCAGAAATGCTGAGCAGTGGTGGCGCACTCCTTTAATCCCAGCACTTCGGAGGCATAGGCTGGCGGATTTCTGAGTTCAAGGCCAGCCTGGTCTACAGAGTGAGTTTCAAGACAGCCAGCCTGGTCTACAGAGTGAATTCCAGGACAGCTAGGACTATACAGAGAAACCTGTGTCAAAAAACAAAAACAAATGTCTAGAATTTTCAAGTAAACATCCAGGAATAACACATCTTGTATCTTGCTGAACTTGTGCCAGAGAGTGGCTAAATTAAAAACCACAAAACAATGATGAAATGGTAAAAAAAAAAAAAAAAAAAAATCCAAAACAATTAACAAATTCTTGAAATTCCTTAACCTGTGTTTCTTTCTGGTGACATGTAGGCTTAAAAATAATAATAAATAACAAAGTAAAAATTAGTGTGCACAATGCAGTATTAAAGGCTGCTGAATTTGGGCTTGGGTTAGGAACTAGCTGAAAAAAAAATTGCTAAAACAATAGAACAATAGTAAAAATGAATTCATAATTTAAACTCCTAAAAATAACTATGCATTATATTGTCTTGCAAAGAAGGGTAATTGTTGGAATACATAAAGCAGTAGGCTCAGTTAGACAAAAGTAGGTTAAGTTAGATGGAGTTCAGTT
>JANHMN010000005.1:122457939-122477363 GCA_030674055.1 Rhabdomys pumilio | reverse complement strand
AAAGAGAGAGAGAGAGAGAGAGAGAGAGAGAGAGAGAGAGAGAGAGAGAGAGGCAGATGCACCCACTATCCAACAATAGACAAAAACATGGCTTAGGAATCCCCAGTGTCCAGCATGGACACTCACCTCTGGCCAGTGGAAGCCCCTGCCTTGTTTTATAAGCTGGTTGCAGCTGGTTGTCATTTTTTGCATTAGGAAGGGTAGAGGGAGAGTGATCATGCAGCCTGGCAGTTTGCATTCTCAGTCGTCTTCTCCCACTAAGCTGAATTCTTTTGAGGATTCCTCCTGCACATCCCTGTGCCTCTCTGAACATGGTGGCAGACCTGCTTAGGAGCTGCTCTATTTTGGCTACACAGGTGAAACTAGGGGCTCTTGATGGCTTCTTGGCATAGAAAAGGCCTGTGAGCCAGCAGGATCCAACTGACCAGAGATCAGGGCCTGTGACACCAGGTTTGGCAAGCCTGACTCAGGAAGCACAGCCTCTCAGATCCTGAGCACAGTGCAGGAGGACATCTTAGGTTGCACAGAGTCACAGGACCTCTCTACACAGGCATCTGTCTTCTTGTAGGTGACCTGTCTTGCTTGTCCCTGTTCATCAGAGGGATCCAGGTCCCTCTTATTTTGTTTGAGGCTGCCAATTAAATGCCTTACAGTATACCATTTGTACCCAAAGTCCCCTTGTTATTAACACACACAGAGTTAGGCTGTGGGATCAGGATACTCTGCTTCTGTTAGGTCTCAAAATCTCAGGGCTAGTTAACATATTTGGCCAGATATCCTTAAGCAACTAATGTTCTCCCGGCCATCCTTAATCCTACCTCAGCCACTTCCTAGGTCTAAGGTTGTTATGTCTGATTTCCTTTTTTTTTTTTAAAAGGCTCTCTCCTTTAGCTGTGCTTCAGGTGTTGGTAGGAGTCCAATGCCTGTCTGAAAATTACACAATTCCCCAGAACTCTTCAATGGTCTTAGAGGCTTCAACATCATCCTATGCAAACAACCTCATGGTTTGCCCCAAGGGAGCAAGGAGCCTAGGCAGTGTCTTGTCTCGGGGCCAAAGTGAGTAGAAACAGCCAGAGTATGCTCTAGTCTAATGGGTGTCTAAAACAGCCCCAGCTGCCTGGGAACTATACAAGCTGGATACCTTGAAAGTTTTCTGGCTCTGATGCCTGACACAGAAACGAGCAGCATAGTCTGGGCTTTTCCTGACTTGGTGACCTTTCCTAATATCCAGGAAGATGAACCAGGATGAAGGCTCAAAAGATACTTCCCATTCTCTGCCATGTTTAGGGATCTCTAGAAAAATAGATATGGTTCTGGAATTAACAGATGGACAGTCTCAGATCTCAGAAATATCTGTCTCTGTCTTGTCTCTGTCTCTCTCTGTCCTTGTCTCTGACTTTGTGTCTCTCTGTCTCTGACTGTCTGTCTTTCTGTCTCATTCTCTCTTACACACATTTTGTGCATGTGCATGTGTGTGTGTTTCTATGAATCTAATAGCTGTGTGTCCTCTAATGAGGAAACTATGCCCCTGATATCTCTGAAGCAGTTCCAGTTTGTCACCGGGGTGTAACATTTCTTATGATATTGAGCTCCTCATTGTCTGGGAAGGCCAGGTTTGGATGTAGAGAAAACCCTTAAGGCTGTATGTGTGCCCAGGCCATAACTCGGGTGGCACAATGTGTAGAAAGTTCTGAGATAGACAGCAGGGAAGTTGTTTCTCGGTGGATGGATGAGACAGTTGCTTAGCAATAAATAATATGAAGAGTGGCAGGGCCCTTCCTTTTTTGGGGTTGTGGGCCTTGAACCTCTGAGAACTCAGAGTAGGCCAGTCTAGATAGAAAGAACTCTCTTGCTTGTGTCAGACCAGATGCCTTCAGGAAGCTTGGTAGAGAGGAAGAAGTGGAAAGAAATGTCAGGCTTCTTTCATGGTGGTTGTTAGAGGGGTCTTCTACCACATGTGACTTAAGCTCTCAACAGTGCAGGGCTGGACTCTGGAGACTCTCAGTGGTCATCAAAGAAAGGTGTGCTGTTGGAGAGTAAAAAGCATTTCATAAATGACCATGGCATACATCATCTGGTAAATAGAAAGGCACTTCTGTCCTAGAAAATGTATCTGAAAGTGGATATATTAGCGAGCCATGAGAAGATAGTAGAGGTATGTAGGTAGGGAAAGAGGTACATCCATATGTAGTTAGGTAGGAAGGAAAAAGAGATGATAGATAGATAGATAGATAGATAGATAGATAGATAGATAGATAGATGGACAGACAGGTCCATAGATAGGAGGACAGCCAGGCAGTTGTTATCCTGCTGTGGTAGTGAACACTTTGAAAGTAAGTTTGAAGTCACCTTGAGAATTTCCAATGAGCACCCTCAGAGGACCTTGGTGTGAATTGGTCTAGGAGGAGTTGGTGAGGGGAGGTGATATGCTGCAGGGATCCTGGTGGGACAAGTGAGAAATGCTCATTGTGCTTTGTGTCTAGGTGCCTGTCATTTTGCGTCCACTTGAATCTCTTCAGAGAGCTCTGAGTTGCATGTGTGCCTAGCCTCTGCACAGGTAGGTAGATGGGTGTGTGCTAGGATACAGAAAGAAGGATCCATGGTGAGAGTGACTTGGGGACTGTGGAGAATAAAAGAACAACAAAGCATTCCCTGAGTGCTGCAAGATGGTTAGTGAATGGTTGTGGTGTGGTGAAGGTGAGGTGGAGGGTTACAGAGAGGAGAGAGATTGTGATGGAGCTGGAATTAGCTCATAATGGTTGCCTGGTTTTCTGGTCAGTTACCTGGAGATGCTGACTCAGTACTAGTTTGGACATGCAATCCAGTGTCCAGGGCCTGGTTGTCAAGAGCACAGGTTGGGATGGAATATTCATTGCTTCTTTTGATATGTTCTTGTCCTCAGCTCAGGGTGCCAGGTGGCCTTGCGGTGAGATTGTGGAAGTGGGTTGCAAGAGCCTCTGGGCCTCTGAGGTGGACAGATGACTGGATGACTTTGTCTAGACGCATTTGCCAGAACTCATATTGAGGGGTCCCTGAAATACCAACCTGTGTGCCCGGGTAAGTAGACCAAGGTTATTGAGGGGCACATCTTTTCATCTGCCACCACACTCTGGGCTCAGGCCAGGTAAACAGTAGCCCTCTGGGACACACAGAGCACCCCACCCATTGCCCTGGGTCAAGTGTATAGCCTCCTGCTTCTACTGGGAAGAAAGTGTTGGGACTAGTACCCATGTAGAAGGTTGGTTGCTCAACCCCAACCCCTGTGGCCTCTGTTTAACTTCCCCTGTTCTCTGAGCTCTCTGACACCACCTGGGTGCCGTACCAGCTGAGGATCAACCTGGGAGGGCCTTCCTGGCTGGGTGCCTCGACCTTGCAACTTGAGAGAGTGTGCCCAGGGACAGCGGAGTCTGCATCCCCAAGAAGAGAACTGATTGTCAGTTTTCAGGGACCCCCGTGTGGGTGGGGTCAGGCAACCAGATGCTGTGTCAATCTCTGGGCCAGGCCCAGTCCCATATTTGTTCATGGCAATTACTTATTTTCACATTCTAATTTTTTCTGAAGTGTAAATTTAAATGTAATGTATATTAAATATCCAATAATAAAAAAGAATGTTAAATACATCATACCTTATTATATTATATATATTTTATACTATTATATATTTATACATTATATAATATAAATATATTATTATAATATATTGTATGTTATTATACATTGGGTGTTCATATATGACCGTCTCCTCACGTGACTTTTCATTCAAATCTATTGAATTTGATTTCTTTAACTCATGAAGAAAATAAATAGATAAATCATAAATAAATGTAAAAATGAATAAATGTGATTGCTGATTCAGCATTCACCATCAATTGACAATATCTATCATCAATACTCCGTTATCTACAGGTCAGGGTTCCCCCTATTTATTATTATTATTATTATTATTATTATTATTATTATTATTATTACCAACATTTAATTTATGGGTGTTGAATCACAATTGTTGAATCACACATGGGTGTGACATCATGGGTATATTGAAATGGGGTTGACAACATGTGAGTGACATCATGTGTGATATCATGGGTATGACATGTGTATAAAACCTGGGTATGAAATCACTAGTATGACATCAGGGTTATGACATCACAGGTGTGATGTCATGAGTATGACAAAATGAGTGTGACATCATGGGTATGACACCATGATTTTGACATAAAGTATAGGACTCTCTGAGTGTGACATCAAGAGTGAGATATAACATGTATGACATCATAGGTAAGACATCATTAAAAATCATAATTATGACATCACTGTTCTGACATCGGGTGTGTGACATCGTGGTTGTGGCATCATAGGGGTCACATCATAGGGGTGACATTATGAGTGAGCCCTTATGGGTGTAAAATTAAGAGTATGACATCACAGGTATGACATCATGGATGAGACATCAAGTGTATGATTCATATGATTATGAATAATGGATATGTTATCACAGGTATGACATCACTGTGTGATATAATGGGTTTGACATCATGTGTGTGACATAATGGGTGTGACATCAGTGAATGACGTTATGTGTATGACATAACACGGGTGTGACATCACTGTGTGACATCATTGGTAATTCATTACAAGTATGACATCACTTTTGGCACTTTGTGGGTGTGACATCAGAAGTGTGACATCAATTGTATGTCATCATGTGACATCAATTGTAGGACATCAGAGGTGTGACATCAAGAGTGTGACCTCATGCATGTGACTCCATGGTTGTGACATAACGAGTGTGATATCACAGGTATGACATCATGGGTGTGACATCATGAGTATGAGATCATAGTTATCAGGTATGACATCTTGAGTGTGACATCCCAGGAGTGACAGCACAAGTATGACATCACAGGCATGAAATGTGTATAAATCATGGGTGTGGGATGATAGTTTGGACATCACATTTGAGACATCACAGGTACGAAATCAAAAGTGTGACATCAGGTTTGTGACATTACTGGTGTGACATCATGCATGTGATATCAACAGGTATGACCTCATGGGTGAGACATCAAAGGTATGAGATTATGAGTGTGTAATTATGGGTGTGACATCACCCATGTGACATCACAGTTATAGCATCACGGGAGTGATATCAAGGATAGGACATTATGAGTGTGAAATTATGGGTGTGACATTACACATGTGACATCACAGGTATGACATCACAGGAATGATACAACAGGTGTGACATCACGAGTTTGATATTATGAGTGTGACATCATAGGCGCCACACCATTGACATTATGGGTGTGATATGTCAAGTGTGACATCATAAGTGTGACATCACTGGTGTGACATCAGTGTATGACATGGTTGTGAAATTATGGGTGAGATATTACATGTGTTACATCACAAGTATGACATCACAGTAGTGACATCACAGGCATGATACCATAGGTGTGTCATCACAGGTATGACATCACGGGTATGAAATGTGTATAAATCATTGGTGTAATATCATAGATTTGCCATCCACAGTTGAGACATCACAGTTGCAACATCATGGGAGTGACATCAAGGGTGTGACATCATGGGTGTGACATCACCTGTGTGGCATCCAGAGTTTGACATCACAGGTGTCACTGTTGTGAAATCATGAGAAAGACATCATGAGTGTGACATCATGTGTGTGCAATCACAGGTGTGATATCAGGAGTGTGACATTATGGCTGAGTCATCACAGGTATGACATCATAAGTGTGATGTCAAATGTCTGACATTATGGGTGTGAAATTATGGTATCACAGATGTAACATTATGTGTGTGACATCAAGGATTTACCATCACAGTTGTGACATTTTGGGTGTGACATCATGATTGTGACATCAAGTGTGTGACATCGTGATTATGAGATCAATTGTAGGACATCACAGGTGTGTCATCATGAGTGTGACATCACGGGTGACATCACAGGTGTAACATTATGAATGTGACATCACAGGTGTGACATCATGTGTGACATCACGGGTGTGGCATCCAGAGTTTGACATCAAGTGAATGACTGACGTTATGGGTGTGAGGTGTATATGAGATTGGTATGAATCATGGGTCTGACATCATGGGTGTGACATTATAAGTGTGACATCATGCATGAGACATCACAGGTATAACATGAGTGTGACATCAAGGATGTGACATCACTGTTGTGAGATTTTGGGTGTGACAAATCATGACATCACACCCATGATGTAACACTCATCATGTTTTACCCATGATTCTTACCCATGTCATACCCATGTCATGCCCATGATGTCATACACTTGATGTCACATCCGTTATGTCACACACATAATTATACCTGTGATGACTCAACTGTGAAGTCAAACCTATGATAACACACCCATGATGTCATACACACGTCACACCCATGATGTCATATACTTGATGTCACACCCATTATGACCTCCAATTTATGTCACACTTATGATGTCACATCGTGATATCACAACTGTGATATCACAATCATGATGTCACACTTGTGGTGTCACTCATCATGTTACACCTGTGGTGTCACACCCATGATTCATTACCATGAAACACCCATGTCATACCCATGATGTCATACATTTAATGTCACACTCATATCACACCCATGTCACACCCATAACACATGTGACGTCACACCTGTAATGTCATAGCAATGATGTCATACTCATAATTCACACCCATGTCATATCCATGATGTCACACATGTGATGTAGTACCCATGATGTCACACATGTGATGTAGTACCCATGATGTCACACATGTGATGTCATATACTTGATGTCACACATATGGTATCACATCAATAATGTCCTACTTATGACTCATAACCATATCATACCAATGATGTCATAGACTTGATGTAACACTCATGATGTCACACCTGTTATGTCAGACACATGAAGTCTTACCCATGATGTTACACAGTGATGTCACACCCTTCATGTCACACCAAAGATGTCACACTCCTGATGTCACGCCTGTGATTTTACACACATGATGTCACACTCACGATGTCTTACCTATGATGTAACACTGGTGATGACACACCCATGATGATGTCATATACAAGATGTCACACTTATAATGTTACACCTGTGATTTCCCAACTGTGATGTCAAACCTACGATATCACACCCATGTTTCATACACATTTCATACCCATGATGTCACACCTGTAATGTTATACCTGAGATGTCACACCCATGATGTCATACCTGTGTTGTCACATGTGTACTGTCACACCCATAATTTCACACACATGATGTCATAGCCTTGATGTCAGACCTGTGATGTAATACCCATGATGTCACACTCATAATGTCATACCCGTAATGTCACACTGATAATGTCACACCAGTCATTTTACACACATGATGTCACACTCATGGTGTCATACCCATGATGTCACATTCATGATGTCACACTCATGAGGCGCTACAACCATAATTACACACCCATGATGTATTACCCTTGATGTCACAACCATGATGTCATACCTGTGATATCACACTCATAATGTCATACCTGTTATGTCACACCAGTGATGTCATACACTTGATGTCACACACATATCACACCCATAATGTCCTACATATGACTCATAACCATATCATACCTATGATGCACATACTTGATGTAACACTCATGATGTCACACCTGTGATGTCATACCCACTATGTCACACCCATGTTGTCATACCTGTGATGTCACACCCATGATATTAGAACAGTGATGTCACATCCATGATGTCAAACCCATGATGTCACACTCCTGATGTCACAGCCATGATTTATACACTTTTCATATGCAGGATGTCATACCATTGATATCACTTCTGTGATGTAATAACTGTGGTGTCATACCTGTGATGTCACACCCATCATGTCACACTCGTGATGTCACACTCGTGATGTCATACCCTTGATTTTAAACCCATAATGTCACACCAATTTTGTCACACCTGTGATGTCACACTTGTGAAGTCACACACGTGATTTACATTACATTCTAATGTAATAACCTTGATGAACGTGGCGTGTTCACGTGTACATGATATTCTAATGTAATTACCTGTTATGGACACTGTGGCATGTTCAGGTGTACGTGTTGTTCACATGTAATCACTGTGATGGAAGCTGTGGCGTGGTCACATGTGCGTGACATTCTAACGTCATCCTCAGGATTGGAGCCGTGGTGTATTCAGTTCAAATAATTAGAGGCTGATAATAATAACAATAGTAATGACAATAATACAGATACTAATACCAACTAATACCAATAAATATTAATGATAATAATATTAATAATAGCTATAATAATAATGATAAAATGATAATGATAATAATGAAGTAATAAGTTAATAGTGACATAATTATAATATAATCATAGCAATAATAGTGATAATATTATAATAATAATAACACACTTATAATACAATATTTGTAATATTAATAATAAATATTTAACAATAATAGTAAGAGACATGTATAACATAATGACGATATAATAATTAAATAATATTTATAATACTGTTGATGATAATGATAAAAATAATTATAATAACAATATATATATATAGTATGTTAATAATAATCATAAAAAAATAACAGTAATAAAATATAATAATTAACAAATTATATAATAATAACATATTAATAATACTGATTATTAAGATATAGATAATACTCATGAATATTCATATTAATAAAATGATATAATAAATACAATATACAAATATTGTATATATATATATACAATATAAAATATAAAAAATACAATATACAGATGATACTATATATACAGTATGTTGATAATAATCATAAAGCAATAAAAGTAATAAAATATAATAATGAACAAATAATATAATAAAATATTAATAACACTGATTATTAAGATATAAATAATAATACTCATGAATATTCATATTAGTATAATGATCTAATAAAGAAAAAATACTAACACTAATGTTGTTACTACTAATAAAATTATAGTAAAATGTTATTTTAATAATATAATAATATGAAAATTTATTTATATAAATATAAATTAATAGTAGTCATCAACTAATATCAATAACAGTCAGATAATATGAAATAATAGTATAAAATAATAAAATATTAAGAATACTACTAAAAAGTATATTAATAATCAATTAAATAAAACTAATATAATGAATATAGAATAAAATACTAATACTAATGATAATGATAATACTAATATAATAATAATAGTAAGATAACAGTAGAGTTATAATACTACAATGAGACAATAATAACAATAATAAATTATAATTTGATATCTTAAAATATTAATTACACAGCTAATAAAATATAAATATGCTAACAAATATTAATGATAATGTAGTAATAAAATAATAATAAGACACTGGAATTAATGATGTAAACTTAGTATAATATAATCAAATAATAGCAATATTATTGAAATAATATTAAGAAAATAATAATAGAATAGCATAATAATAATAATATAATAATCATACTGGTGATAAAATATAATAAAATAGCAATAATGACAATAATAATAATAATTAGACTGTTTAAACCTTGAGGAAATATCATGAATCACAATAACTGTATTTGGTCTTCTGCTGCTTCAGCTAAAGACATGGATATCCTAGACTGTGAAGAACAGTTAGAAGTTGAGGCAATGCTAAGACCTCATGAGCTAAGGTAAGCAATCTGAAAAACAATAGGAAAAATATCTGAGGTTCAGCTCACAATATCAGAAATTTGTGGACTAATGTTTCTCAAATTTCTCCTTCACCTCAAGGAAAACTATAGGTTCAGTAATGATGATATGAAGAATCTTTGACAAGCAGACTCTGTCAATGAAGAAGCACATCTTCTGTATTCTTGGAATAAAGGAAATCTAGACACCCTTAAATTTGAAAGGGACTTAATACCAATTCTTCTGATTATGTGGCTGACAGAGATGCCACTGACATAAAAACTCACACAGATGTTCATGAAGTTGTATGGGATTCCTCAACCTAAATGAATGTTTAAGCCTCATTTGGACTGAAATGATCTGAAACTCCCTTTGCTTCAGTGAGAAAATACGATGTCTCCTTAATCAAAGGTAGAAGGAGTGAGTGACCCAGAAAAGAAGGGAGGTCCTGATGTCCTTGTAACATGAGAGACGATCAGAGTATAAAAATTCCCATAATGTTTTGAGCAAACATCCCCTGACAATGGTTTCTTCAGAGAATCCACTTCTAGTCATAGAATCCTCAGTTCTGTTTCTCTAGGAGGTCGTAATGTTTCCCTTCTGACCTGGTGATAAGTCATCCCCAAGTGACAGAAGGGATGTCACACCACTCTGAATGGATATCCTGGGATGTAAAATGATGGTTTTGGACCTGACAGTAACAATCTGAGCCCTGATCACACTTTTATCTTTAGGATTGTCACTTGAAATGGAGCAGGTCCATCTCTGTTGCCCAGGTCTGTGCTGCTGCTGAACAGCTGGTGGAGAAGACAGAGCCACGATTACCAACCAATTAGTAAGAAAACATTCTCTGATTGCTGGGAAACTCACCTCAGCCTCTCACATCACATGGGTTTTCTGGACTGTGAGGACATTTGCTCCTGATAAGGTATTTTCTGCACCTCCTTTCAATTCCTGAGGTTACATTTGGCCTGAGAGATTAGTGGACCTTCATGGTCTTCTCTATCCTCCCAACATATTCTCTTCACAAAATGAGTCCCAGGGTTTTCCACATGTGGCCAAAATAGGTTTTCTACCTAACTGATCAGGCATAGTTTCAAAAGTGACTCTTTTTTTAAACAAGGGACTGTAGTCCACTCTGGTTTGAGGTCCAATAGTCCAAGTTTAAAATCAGAGGATAGAACCTGTGCCACCTGGGGCCAGGCAAGTCCATAGAAATATAATAACTTTTCTGCCTAAATCTGGACAGTGGAACAAATTAGAAATGACCCAGCCAGCAGCAGTCATCCAAACCATGGGAAAAATAAGATGCTGCAGAATGAACACACACTATAAAGATACAAAACTCTGAATAAGAACTGGAAACTTATCATCACTGCTGGAAACTTTCTCCACTGTATAAGGTACCCAGGACCTTTACCTTTGACAGAATTGTATATGGCACCGTCACACTGTCTGAAGGAGATTCTGTCAATAGGGCCTCAGGGTTTTCCTTTCTTAGGAAAGGGCTCACTTTTGCCAGTGTAACTGACTCCTTCTCACTACATTGAACAGAATGGCACAACGCTCCTAGGACTAGAGTTGCCTTAGACCTCATTTGCCAAGTAGGGCCTTGAACACCTATTATGTCTCATGTGGTCCTTATATATTCCTATTCCTACAAAGTTACTTTGAGTCTTTTCTCCTTTTAAGTCTGTCAGATCAAGGGAGCCTTATACCACTCATTCTACATAAAAAAGCATCTAACATTTCCTGTCTTTCTTTTCAGTAGGACTGTGGCCCTTTTGTGTCTCTCCAAACAACAAATGGATTTAAGACCTTCAATTTCTGCAAAAGGGGCCCTTGGCAATCAAAGTATATTGAAAAAGCTCTCATAACTGGACCCAGTGTCAAAGGGGTGTTTCAGACCTCGATTTTCTACACTAGGGGTCTTCAGGTCCACCTGTGAAAGTGAAGAATCACCAGACCTTCTCCTTCCCATGCCTCACACACACCCCTATTAACTACATTTTCTTTAAAGCTAACCCGACTGTTCAAGATGGTTTCACATCACAATTGCAACCAATAGTACCTCAAATTTCTTTGCTTTTAGATCATATGATCGAGAAGAGGAAGCTGTAATCTGCTTTTCTACCCTGTGCCTCAAAGTAGGTCATCAAAAATGCACCATTCCTATCATTTATTCACAGATGAGGGCGATTGAACACAGCCTTGAAGAAACATCAATGCTTGCGTAATTACTTATCTTGTTGGAAGACTGTTGTGATAATTGCCTGGACTTTCCAAGTTTTCACACCTATGCATATGGGGAAAATATTTGGTAGCTAGTGAGGCATAATCAGAACATTTCTCCAGTACCTAATTTAACCTAGAACCTTCCCTGGTGCCCATGGGTGAACTGGGTATTTCTGTCCTGCAAAATATGACCGGGGACCTCCACCTTATGAACCAAGACATTCGGGATTTCTCCTTTGTTGAAGGTGATCTTAGAACTTCCCGTTCTAAGAAGAGGTGCTTAGAACCCCTCTGTTGCCCACTTACTTCACACACACTCATTTTTTGAAGTCCTTGAGAGCCCTTGGCCTCTGCCCTTCCCTTCACAAACAATGTGGCCTTGGATATTTTCTACCTCTGCAAAGGGCAATGTGATCCACTGTCTGTGACCTAAGGAAGCTCAAACACTATTCCAAAAGTGACATTTTGAATAATAAATAATGATTTTTAATAATAATTTGAATAATAATAATTTTTTGAATAATAATGTATCGTGTCTAGTATCCTCAACCATTCTTTTATGTGTTTGAACAACCTCCAATGTGTGTATGTTGTGGTCAATCTCCGACCCAAACAAGTCCGGTCAAGGAAAACACAACTCAATATTTATGATTATAAACTGCAAGCCTAGATTGGGCAGATTTACCATTCACTAATTTAATCCCCAGCTATGAGATCCCTTACAACTTGCAATTTTCTAAACCAATCTCTTCTTCTTTTTTCCTTCCACCAACAGCTCCAATGGCTCCTCCGGCTCCTCCCACTCCTCCTCTCTCTATCACCTACATAGCCTCCCTCCCGGGCAACTTTGTCTTCTGACTCCTCCTCTTCTGACTCATCCCCTAAGCGTTTTTCTCCACCTCCCTTCTACTGCCCAATCACTGGCTCAAGTTTTTATTTAACAAATTCAATTAAACAGAAGGTTCACAAGATTCACTCCTCCTCTGCAGCCCCTCGCAGGAGTGGAAATACCATGGAAACGAAAGGCTGGGGCTATCCACAACACTTCCCCCTTTCTGTCCAATTAAAAGACTCTTTTCTCTCAAATATAAATTGAACACAAACTATATTATCATGTCATAATTGTTAAAGCACAAGATAGACCTGATACCCAGTCCATTATTTTTGTTAACTAAATAGAACCTCTGCCATCTCTCTCAACTAAAAGACTTGGTTCTGAACCCGGCTTGTGTCCTGTCTTTACAATGAACAGCATCTGAAAACCATCCTCTGAAAGTAAATAGCCTGGGTTGGCTGTGAGACTATAAATCTTCAACCCCATCAGAAATCCAGAATGGCTCAGTTAACTGAAGATATGGGAAGCACAAAGCGTGGCTTCCAAAACTCAGTCAATTCAAATAGACCACTGAACACCTGGACAGTCCCTTATTTCAAAACGTTGGAGCATCTGGTCTTCAGTCTTCTGGCCCAGGATCATCTGACAGACCTCGTACTGCAGAATTATTAAGGGCTGATGACTCTGTCTAGGCAGATATAATCAGTCGACTGTTCCGCAAGTTTGTCTTTTTTCTGCACAGTATTTCATTTGTAGATTAAAAGAGGCAACTCTTGCCCAGTGGCTGTCTCACCACAACTGGAGTAACACCAAAGACACTCTATTTCTTCTTAGGATCCAAGACAGGAAGCTGTCAGGAGCAGACAGGTCTCCAATAACAAGGGATCCTAGTTTACTCTGGTTCGAGGTCCAATAATCCAAGTTTAGAGTCATAGCATAGAACCTGTGCCATCTGATGCCAGGCAAGTCCATAGAAATGTAACAATGCCAACATTTCTACCTCAATGTGGATAACGGAACAAACTAGAAATGACCCAGTCAGCAACAGTCATCCAAACCATTGGGGAAAATAAATAAGTTGCTGCCTGCTCTCTCCCAGAATGAACACAAACTATAAAGATACAAAACTCTGAATAAGAACTGGAAACTTATTATCACTGCTGGAAACTTTCTCCACTGTATAAGGTACTTGGGACCTTTACCTCTGACAGAATTGTATATGGCACCTTCACACTGTCTGAAGGAGATTCTGTGAATAGGGCCACAGGGTTTTCCTTTCTTACATGGGGTTCACTTCTCCCAGTGTTAACTTACTGCTTCTCACTACATTGAACAGAATGGCAGAAATCTCCCAAAACTAGCATTGCCCGAGACTCCATTTACCAAGTGAGGCCTTAGCACATATTTCACCTTACGTGGTCCTTATATATTCCTATTCCTACCACGTTGCTTTGAGTCTTTTCTCCTTAAAGGGCTGTCAGATCAAGGGAGCTTTATACCACTCATTATACATAAAAAATCATCTAATATTCTCTGTTTATTTCCCAGTAGGATTGTGGCCCTATTGTCTACCTCCACCCACCAAGTGGATTTTAGATCTTCAATTTCTGCAAAAGGGGCCCTGGGAAATCAAAGTCTATAGAAAAGTCTCTCATAACTAGACCCAGTGTCAAAGGGGTGTGTTAGACTTCCATCCTCTACACTAGGGTACTTTAGGTCTCCTAGCAACTAAAGATCCACCAGACCTTCTCTTCTGCCAATGCTGCACAAACACCCCTATTAACTAAATTTTCTTTACACCCTTCACAAGATTAGAATCACCACTGCCCTTCTATACTAGAAGAAAGGAGGAGATGTCAGAGGCAGCCCCACTTACACACTGAAGGTCTAAAATCAGCCATAGGCCTAAAATCTTCAATAGGCGTGACACACATGCCTGCTAACACAAGGTCTTGGGTCTCTGTGGAAAAGCACAGAAACAGATGATTATTAGCGACTGTAAAGAAGCAGCTTTGGTGGAAAGTTGCCAAGTCTTAGTCGTAGACTTTGTAAATAGATAGCCTTTTTGGATAGTACCAACTTAGACAAAAACAAGTAAATCATAGGTGGAGTCATAGTGATCTGTCTCCTGAACATTCACCCAGCTGACACTCTGTTCTGTAAGATATGTGTGCTCCCCCTGAACACCTATGCTTCTGCGTCATTCCCTTCTCCATATCCTGCATTTTTGTGTATATGACCCCTGTGTGAAAAAATAAAAATTAAGGTTTAATCATACTATAGACAACCCCCTTTGCATTCACATGCTCCCACATTCGCTCTGTAAGGTGATCCCACCAGACCCTGTTCACTGCCCAGCTGATTGAGGCAGTGGAGGGTTAGAGAGAGGAGAGAGATTGTGAGGGAGCTGGAATTAGCTCATAATGGTTGCCCGGTTTCCTTCTCAGTTTCCTGGAGATGCTTGCTTAGTAGGTTCATAGAATTGGGGCCTGAGGTCAGAGCTTTGTATTCAATAGGGCAGGTCTGGATGGAATATTAATTTCTTCTTTGGATATGTCCTTGTCCTCAGCTCAGTATGCTAGGTGACCTGCAGGTGAGATTGTGGAAGTGGGTGTCCAGCCCTTCTGAGCCTCTGAGGTGGACAGATGACTGGGTGACTCTATGGGGCAGCATCCACCAGAACTCAGATTGAGGGGACCTGAGATACCAACCTGTGTGTCCGGGTAAGTAGACAAAATATTTCTGGGGTAAGGGGGCTTCTTTTCACTTCCCACTGCACTTCGGGCTCACACCAGGGAAAACTGAAGGCCTCAGCGACACACAGAGCAGCCCACCCATTGCCCTGGGTCCAGTGCAGAGCCTTCTGATGTCATTTTGGAAGCCAGTGTTGGGACTAGTTACCCATGGAGAAATTTGGTTCTATACATTTACCCTGAGTGGCCTCACTTTTCTTCCCCTCTTTTCTCAGCTCTCTCACTCCACAGCAAGGGTTCCAATCCATCCCAGGTTTATGCTTGGAGGGCCTGTGTGGCTGGCTGCCTTGAACTGGCAACTTGAGAGAGATTTCCCAGAAACCACAGAGTCTGCATGTTCAAGAAGACAGTTGGCTGTCAGCTTTAGGGGACACCTCTGTGGGCAGGGTGAGGCAGGCAGTTGCTAGATCAATCTCTGGGCCCACTCCAGTTTCAGTGGCCTGGCTTGGCACTGAGTGGGTGGGGTCATCTTCTGGTCCTCAAATCCAGGAGTTTGTCTGAGGCTCTGACCCTGTGGTCCAGATTGGTACTGGTTTTAGGTAGGGCTCCCACAGGATCCTTTGCAAGTACCTGCTCAAGCCTCTTAGTGCTTGTCAGCCTCCTGCTGCACACGTCAGTGACTGCCAGGTGCCCTGCTGTTGAGGAGTGACTGTGATGACTGACACTTCCCACTCTGCCATGCACATCATCTTGTCCCCTGAAACTCGTGCACCCTCTTCTATGTTTTCGAACATTATAGGCAAGAGAGAGCATGAGCACACAGACGTGTGGGAGCAGTCTCCTGTTTGAGCTCCCATACAAACACACACACACACACACACACACACACACACACACACACACACACACCGTGCAACAACAAAGAAAATCATAGCTTAGGCATTCCCAGTGTCCTGCATGGACACTCAACTCTGGCCAATGGAAGCCCCATGGCTTGGCCATGTTTTTGGTAGCTGGTGGTATCTGGTTGGAGTTTTTGCCTCATAAAAGCAGAGGGAGAACACCCATGCAGCCTGGCAGTTGGCATTCTCAGTGCTCTACTCCCATCAAGTGGAATTGATTTGAGGTTTCCTCCTGCACATCCCTGCGCCTCTCTGAACATGGCTGCAGACCTGCCTGCGAGCTGCTCTATTCTGGCTGCACAGCAGGGACTAGGGGCTCCTGTGAGCTTCTTGGCCCAGGAGAGATCTGTGAGCGAGCAGGATCCAGCTGACCAGAGGACAGGGCTGGCCACACAGGGTTTGGCTAGCCTGACTATTGATGCACAGGCTCCCAGGTCTTGAGCGCACTGCAGGAGGACATCTTAGGTTGCACAGAGTCTCATTTACTCTCTACACAGGAATCTGCACTCAGGGCTGCATCTGGGTCTTTTTGGGTAACTTGTTCTGCCTGTCCATGTTCACGAGAGTGATAAGCGTCCCCATTGCTTGCAGCCAAGCACTTGGCATTCTCCGAGCTCTACTACCATCAAGCAGAATTGTTTTGAGGATCTCGCCGGCATATTCCTGTGCCTCTCTTAACATGGCTGAAGTTCTTCTTGGGAGCCACTTTGTTCTGGCTGCACAGGTGGGACTAGGGGCTCCTGAGAGCTTCTTGGCCAAGAACAGTCCCATGACTGAGCAAGATCCAGCTGACCAGAGAACAAGGCCTGCAACACCAAGTTGGGGTGGCCGGAATTAGGAAGCACAGCCCTCCAGATCCTGAGTGAAATGTAGGAGCACATAAGTTTACACAGAGACAAAGGGCCTCTCTCCACAGGCATCTGAAGCCATGCTGTGTCTGGGTTCTTGTGGGCAACTGGTCTTGCCCATCCCTTTTCACCAGAGTAATCCCAGTGCCACTTGATTTTGTTTGAGGCTTCCCAGAAGCAGCTTTACAGTACTTCCTCACAACCTTTACTTCCTCTTGTTACTAACCCACAGAGAGTCAGGGTGTGGGGACAGGCTATCCTGCCTCTCTGAGCTGTCTCAACATCTCTGGGCTTGGTAGCTTTAGTGGCCAGATATCTTTATTCAGTTAATGTTCTCCCTACCAAACCTCAACCCTACCTTACCCACTTTTAGGTCTAGAGTTGTTATCTCTGGCATTCCTTTCCTTATTTTATTTATTTATTTTTAAGAAAAGCCTCAGGAAGTGTGCTGTGGCGTAGTGGCTTGGGCGTCCACCTCTAGAGGTCAGGTGCGGTCCTTCCAGTGCCGGTTCGAATCCTGTCGGACTCCTTTGCGGAGTCTGATAAGAAAAAAAGTTTACTGGGCAGTGGTGTCACACGCCTTTAATCCCAGCACTTGGGAGGCAGAGGCAGGCGGATTTCTGAGTTGGGGGCCAGCCTGGTCTACAGAGTGAGTTCCAGGACAGCCAGGGCTACATAGAGAAACCCTGTCTCGAAAAACAAAAAAAAAAAAATAAAGAAAGAAAGAAAGAAAGAAAAAGAAAGAAAAGCCTCTTTCCTGGAGCTGTGTTTCATGTAGGAGTCCCAGGTCTGTCAGAAAGTCACCTAAGTTTCCAGAACCCTTCAATGGTCTGGGAGGCTTCACCATCATCCTATACAAGCAACCTCATGGTGTCCTTCAAGGAGGCAGGGAACATAGGCAGTGTCTTGGCTCAGATTCAAAGTGAATAGAAACAGCCGTATTATGCTGTATTCTCAAGATTGTCTAAAACAGTCCCAACTTCCTGGGGACCATCCAGACTGCATACCTTGAAAACCTCTTAGCTCTGATGCCTGACACACAAACAGGCAACATAGTCTGGGTTTCTTCTGACTAGCTTACCTTCCCTGATATTCAGGGAGATGAGCCAGAATGAAGGCTCAAAAGACATCTGGCATTCTCTGCGTGTTCAGGGATTTCTGGAACAATAGTCATGGTTCTGAAATTAACAAATGGACAGTCTCATTTCCCAGAAAACTTTAAGACCAGCGTTTTTGTCTGTCTCTGTCTCTGTCCCTCTCTCCTTTCTCTCTCTCTCTCTCTCTCTCTCTCTCTCTCTCTCTCTCTCTCTCCCTCTCTCTCTCTGTATGTATCTGTTCACTGTGTGTCCTCTAGTCAAGAAACTAGGCCTCTGATGTCCCTGAAGCAGTTTCAGTGTGGGCACAGGGTGTATTATTACTTATGGTGTTGAGCTCATCATTGTCTGGAAAGATCAGGTTTGGATGTAGCGGAAAGTCTTAAGGCTGTATGTGTGCCTAAGCTATAGGAAGGTGGGCACAAGGTGTAGAAAGGCTTGAGGAGGAAAACAATGGAGTTGTTCCAGATAACGGCCTGAGAGACACAACAGGGGAAATGTTCCTGATGGTACTTCTGTCTTGGTGGATCCATGAGACAACTGTTTAACAATAAATACTATGGAGGGTGGCAGGAACCATAGTTCGTTTGTGTTCCAGGACTTGCACCTCTGAGAACTCAGAGCAAACCTGCCTGGATTGAAAAAGTTCTATTGAATGTATCACAACTGACACCTCCAGGAAGCTTGGTAGAAAGGCAGAAGTGGAAAGCAATGTTAGGCTTCTCACTTGGATGTTGTTAGAGGGCTCTTCTTACACCAGCTGTGACTTAAGCTCTCGACAGTGCAGGGGTGGACCTCTGGAGACTCTCAGTGCTCATGAAAGGAAGGCTTGAAGGTTGATATAAAAAGCATTTCACAGATGACCATGGCATTCATCATCTGGTAAACAGAGAGGTGATTCTGCCCTAAAAATTGTACCTGTAAGTGTATATATTGGTGTCCAAAAAGAGATAATAGGAGATGTGTAAGTAGGTAGGTAGGTAGGTAGGTAGGTAGGTTAATATGTAAATGTGTAGTTAGATAAGTAGGTAGGCAAAATAGATAGATAGATAGATAGATAGATAGATAGATAGATAGATAGATAG
>JANHMN010000005.1:122437883-122450262 GCA_030674055.1 Rhabdomys pumilio | reverse complement strand
CACACACACACACACACACACACACACACACACACACACACACACACCATGCAACTACATAGAAAAACATAGATTAGGTATTTCCAGTGTCCTGCATGAACACCCATCTCTAGACAGTGAAAGTGATATAGTTATTATTATTAGTGAGATATTGTTATTATTATTAGTGGGATATTGTGATAATTTTTAGTATGATTTTATTTTAATGAAATATTGTTATTATTAGTGAGATATTCTTGTTATTATTATTGAAATATGGTTGTAATTATTAGTGAGATATTGTTGTTTTTATTAGTGAAAAAATGTTATTATTAGTGAGATATTGTTATTATTAGTGAAATATGGTTATTATTAGTGAGATATTATAATTATTAGTGAGATATTGTTATTATTATTAGGGAAAGATTTTTACTAGTGAGATATTTTTGCATTTATTAGTGAGATATTATTGTTAGTGAGATATTGTTATTAGTGAGATGTTATTATTAGTGAGATATTGTTATAATTAGTGAGATATTGTTATTATTATTAGTGATATATTGTTATTATTAGTGAGATTTTGTTATCAATAGTGAGATTTTTTAATTATTACTGAGATACTTTTGTCATTAATACTGAAGGATTGTTATTATTAGTTAGGTATTATTGTTATTATAAGTGAGAAGTTATTATTAGTGAGATATTTTTGTAATTTTTAGTGAGATATTGTTATTATTAGTGAAATAATGTTGTTATGATTAGCGAGATATTGCTGTTGTTATTAGTTAACTATTTTTGTTATTAAT
This sequence comes from Rhabdomys pumilio, assembly GCA_030674055.1. Lineage (NCBI taxonomy): Eukaryota > Metazoa > Chordata > Mammalia > Rodentia > Muridae > Rhabdomys > Rhabdomys pumilio. The sequence goes on along the minus strand of JANHMN010000005.1, from coordinate 122,449,477 downwards.
AGTGAAATAGTTATTATTACTGAGATATTTTTATTAGTGAGATGTTGTTAATATTAGATATTTTTGTTATTATTAGTGAGATTTTTTTATTGTTAGTAAGATACTGTTATTATTAGTGAAATATTGTTATTATTAGTGATATATTTTTATTAGTGAGATATTGTTATTATTATTATTGAAATATTGTTGTTATTACTTAGATATTTTTGTTATTATTAGTGAAATATGGTTGTTATTACTTAGATATTATTGTTATTATTAGTGAAATATTGTTGTCATCAGTGAGATATTATTATTATTATTTTGATATTGTTGTTATTAGTGACATATTGTTCTTCTTATTAATGAGATTTTGCTTTAGTTTAATATTTTTGTTATTATTAGTGAGATATTGTTATTAATAATAATGAGGTATTATTATTAATGAGACATTTTTATTATTATTTATGCAATATTTTTAACATTTTAATAAAATATTGTTATTAGTGAGATATTGTTACTATTAGTGAGATACTGTTGTCTTTAATAGTGAGATATTGCTGTTATGATTACTGAGATATTGTTATTATAAGTGATATATTTTGTTATTATAAGTGAGATGTTGTTATAAGTGAGATATTGTTACTGTTACTGAAATATTGTTATTATTAGTGAGATATTGTTGTTATTATTTGTAAGATATATTTTTTATTAGTAGTAAGATCTTGTTAATATTAGTGTGATATTGTTATTAGTAAGATATTTTTCTTTTTAGTGAGATATTGTTATTAATAATGAAAGTTTGTTATTATTAATGCGATTTTGTTATAATTAGTTAGATATTGTTGTTCCGTAATATACTGTTATTATTAGTAGTAAGATGTTGTAACTATTATTAGTGAGCTATTGTTATTATTAATGGGATATTGTTGTTATTATTGAGATACTGTTGTTATTATCAGTGAGATTTTATTATTATTATTAGTGAGAGATTGTTATTAGTAGTAAGATATTGATATTCTTATTATTGAGACCTTGTTATTATTAATAAAATACTGTTATTAGTGATATATTGTTATTATCAGTGAGATACTCTCACTAGTAGCCAAATATTGTTACTGTTAGTAAAATATTGTTATTATTAGTGAGATATTATTACTATTAGTGAGATATTTTGTTATTAGTAAGATTATTATTATTAGTGAGATATTGTTGTTATAATTAGTGAGATATTGTTATGGTTAGTGAGATATTGTTATTGTTATTATTGAGATATTGTTATTATTTGTGAGATATTGTTATTATTAATGAGATGTCTTTTTATTATTAGTGAAATATTGTTGTTATTAGTGAGATATTTTTGTTATTATCAGTAAGTTATTGTTGTTATTATTATTGAGATGTTGTTATAATTAGTGAGTTATTATTGGTATTATTAGTGAAGTTTTCTTTAATAGTGAGATATTGTTATTATTATTAGTGAGATATTTTTGATATTATTACTGAAAGATAGTTATTTTTAGTGAGATATTGTTATTACTAGTGATATTTTTGTTATTATTTGTGAGATTTTGTTATTAGTACTGAGATACTGTTGTTATTGTGAGACATTGTTGCTATTATTAGTGAGATATTTTTGTTTTTATTAGTGAGATACTGTGTTATTAGTAATGAGTTATTTTTGTTATTAGTGAGATATTTTTGTTAACATTCATGAGATATTGTTATTGATATTAGTGAGAAATTGTTACTATTAGTGAGATATTGTTGTTATTATTAGTGAGATAGAGTTGTTGTTATTATTGAGATATTGCTGTTATTATTTCTGAAAGATTATTATAAGATACTGTTGTAATTATCGGTGAGATATTGTTACTATTACTGAGATATTGCTGTTATTATTAGTGATATATTGTTGTTATTATTAGTGATGTATTGTGGTTATTATTAGTGAGATATTTTTTATTAATAATGAGATATTGATGTTATTATTAGTAAGATATTTTTGTTATTAGTGATATACTGTTCTTAATATATTCTTATTTATTTTAGATATTTTATTAGTATTTATTTTCATTTCTAAAAATCATAATCTAAAAATGAATAATGGCAATGAAAAATTCAATATATCCTATTTTGTTATTGGATAATACTTTATATATAATATATTATAAAATATATTAACATTCTTATATAATATGTTAATATATAATACTGAATATAATATAATGTAATGAAATAGGATAGAATATTTTTAATATATCATTTTTATTATTGCATATTTGATTTTTATTACATTTAAATTTATATTTCAGAAAAAATTAGAATCTGAAAAGGGAAACTGCCATGAACAAATTTTATATTTTCATTATTAAATAATATAATACATATAATATATTTTTGTAATATATTAACATTAAAATATAATATGTTAATATATAATAATATATATTATTAAGTAATGCAATATAATAGGATAAATGTAATATATGCTTATATTTTTAATTGGATAATTCATTGACATTTCATGACAGTTTTTTCCAGAAATTTGAAAATGTGTATTTGCCATGAACAAATTATATAATATTGTATATATCATATATTATATAAAGCATGTATTTTATATCTTATATAATATGTATTGTAAATGTAATCTAGAATGTACAAACCTACATAAATAAAATTAAATTATGAGCCCTCCAAGCCAATGACACAAACCACAGATTGTATTTGTCTCAATATGTATGTGTCATCCATTAATGTCTGCTTTTATATTAGTGGTTTTCCTTTCGTTCTCAAGTAAACAGGATTGGAATTACCAATGCATGTCATTAAAATGGTATAAAAGGAAAATGGAGGAAAAGGATGGAAGAGTTGCTGTTTTATTTATTTTTATTTGTTTTTTATTTAATTATTTTTTTAGTTTTTATCCCTTTATTTTTTTGTATTTGTTTTCATTTTTATTTTTCATGCAGCATATTGTGACAATAACACATGAAGACAGCATGTGTGACACATAATCAGAGAGGCTGTGACAATAATACGGGAAGAGAATGTGTGTGGTACACTCAGCACTCATGTGCCAATAAGAGGTGAAAAGAAAGTGGGGTATACACGTGTATGTGATATTCTAATGTAATCATCATTATGGAAGCCGTGGAGTATGCACGTGCATGTGATATTCTACTGTAATCATGATGTAAGCCATGTCGTGTTCATGTGTTCATAATATTCTAATGTAATCACCATGATGGAATCTATGGCGTGTTCATGTGTGTGATATTCTAATGTAATCAGCATTATAAAAACCATGATGTGTTCATGTATAGATGGTATTCTAATGTAATCACACTGATAGAAGAGATGGTGTAATCATGTATACTTGATTTACTAATACTTTGAGGCTGACAAAAGAAATAAAAATAATAACAATATACTTACTACATAATAATAAAATAGAAATAAAATATATAAAATTATATTTATTATATAATGAAATAATATAAATAATAATGAACTAATATAACAAAATAAAAATATAAATAATAATAAATAATAATAATGAACTAATAATAATTATCACTAAAATAATAAAAAATAATATAATAGCATAGAGTGAAAATAATAATAATAAAATAAAATAATAAAAAAGTAATAAAATAATATAATGATAAAATAGCAATATTACTAATAAAAATAAATAATAACACTAATAAATATTAATAAAAATGTGAATTTCTTAACAATAAATTAATACTAATTTAACTAATATAATAATACTAATACTAATGTTAATAATAAAATAATAATAAAATAATAATGTAATAAGAATATATTGCCATTCTTGGTGCTCTCTTGCTATCAAGCCATATTGTTTCAAGGATTCTGCCTGCATGTCACTGCACCATTCTAAACATAACTGAAGACCTTCTTGACAGCCACTCTCTTCTGACTGCACAAGTGAACTAGGGGCTCCTGAGGGCTTCTTGGCCCATGAGAGGCCTGGAAGTTAGCAGGATCCAACTTAGCAGAAAACAGGGCAGAAGACAAAGGGTTTGGCTAGCCTGACTCATGAAGCACAGCATCTGAGGTGATGAGCCAGTGCAGGAGGACATCTTAGGTTTTACAGAGTCACAGGACCTCTCTACACAGGCATCTGAAGCCAGGCTGTATCTGGGTTCTTGTGGGAGACAGATCTTGCCTGTCCCTGTTCACCAGAGTGATACTGGTCCCTCTTGCTTTTGTTTGAACCGGCCCAGCAGCTTCCTTACAGGATGCCCTCCCAACCCCCACATCTCCTTGTTACTAATCCACAGGGAGTCAGAGCATGGGGACAGGCTATCTGCTTTTCTGAGCTGTCTCAACATGTCAGGTCTTGGGAGCTTCTGTGGTCAGATATCCTTAAATAGTTAATGTTCTCCCTTCCAACCACAGTCCTACCTTCAATCTTTCCTAGGTATAGGGTTGGTATCTCTGGCTTTAATTTTTTATAATAAGAGGCTCTATTTAGAACTGTGTTTTAGGTGTGGGTAGGTATCACAGGCCTGTCAGAAATCACTTAAGTACCCAGAACCCTTCAAGGGTCTGGGAGGCTCCCCCATCATACTATGCAAGCAATGTCACGGTGTGCCCCAAGGGGGCAAGGAGCCTAGGTAGTGTCATTGAAAGGGGTCAAACTGAATTGAAACAGCCAGAGTATGCTGTAGTCCCAAGTTTCCACACAGGGCAGGCTGCCAGGGAACAATCCAGGCCGGGTTCCTGGAAAGTCGCCTGGCACTGATGCCTGACACACAAATGGGCAGCAAAATCTGGGCTTATCCTGACTAGCTGACCTTCACTAACATTCAGGGAGATGAGCCAGGATGAAGGCTCAAAAGACACCTGGCCTTCTCTGCCATGTCCAGAGAATTCTGGAAAAATAGACATGGTTATGGAGTTAACAGGTGGACAGTCTCATTTCCCAGAAAACTGGGGGTTCAGAGTTTCTCTCCATCTCTGCCATTGTCTCTTTCTGCCTTTATCTCTCTGTCGCTGTCTGTGTCTGTCTGTTTCTGTCTTTTTTGATTTGTCTCTCTCTCTCTGTCTGTCTTTTTTGTGTGTGTCTGTCTGTGGTTGTGTGTTTGGGTGTTTCTATATATCTATTTGCTGTGTGTCCTCTAGTGAGGAAATTAGGCTCTTTTTAGCCCTGAAGCAGGTCAAGTTTTTGACCTGGATGTATCATTTCTTATGGGGTTGATCTCAGCATTGTCTTGGAAGGCAAGGTTTGGGGGTAGAAAGAAATCTTACAGCTGTATGTGTGCCTCGGACATAGGTCAGTTGTGTACGATGTGTAGAAAGGTTTGAGGAGAACGAAGGGGGAATTGTTCCTGATGGAACCTCTTTTTCACGGTTGATATATAAGACAATTGCTGAGAAATAAATAATATGGAAGGTGGTAATACCCATCCTTCATTGGAGTTGTGGGCCCTGCTTCTGTGAGAGCTCAGAACAGGCCTGCTTGTATAGAAAGAGCTCTCTTGGTTGTATCAGAGCAGATGCCACCAGGAAGCTAAGGAGGGAGGGAGAAGTGAAAAGCAATGGCAGAATTCTCTCCTGGAGGTTGTTAGAGGGCTCTTTTTACACAAGCTGTACTTAAGCTACAGACAGTGCAGGGGTGGAACTCTGGAGACTCTCAATGATCATAAAAGGAAGGCTGCCTGGTGGATATTGAAAAGCATTTCACAAATGACCATGGCATTTATCATCTGGTAAACAGACAGGAGCTTTTGGTTTAGAAAATGTACCTGAAAGTGTATATATTGGTGAGCCACAAGAAGATAGTAGGAGGTGTGTGGGTAGGTAGGTAGAAAATAGATGATAGATAGATAGATAGATAGATAGATAGATAGATAGATAGATAGATAGATGAAAGATAGATAAATAGATAGTTAAGAGATGTGTAAGTAGGTAGAACAAAGATAGAGAGAGAGAGACAGAAAGATAGATTGCTAGGTACATAGATGGATAGATAGATACATAGATACATAGACAGAGAAACAGGCAGACAGACAGACAGAAAGACAGACAGACAGACAGAAAGACAGACAGCTGTTATCATCCAGTGGTACTTAGCACTTGCAGAGAAAGTTTGAAGGCATATTGAGAATTTGCAATGGGCACCCTCAGAGTACTTTGGTACGAATTGGTCTAGGAGAAGTTGGTGAGGGGAGGAAATGTGCTGCAGGGATCCTGGTGGGACAAGTGATCAATATTCATTGTCCTTTATGTATATGTGCATATCATCTTGGGTCCATCCCTTCAGAGAGCTCTGACTTGCATGCATGCCTAGCCCCTGCACAGGTAGGGAGGTGGGTGTGTGCTAGGATACAGAAAGAAGGATCCATAGTGCGAGTGACTTGGGGACTTTGGAGGAATAATCGTTAGCAAAGTGTCCCCAGAGTGTTTTATGGTCGTTGATGAAGGGCTGGGATATTTTGGAGGTAGGGCTGAGGGTTAGAGAGAGGAGAGAGATTGTGAGGGAGCTGGAACTAACTCATAATGGTTGCCTGGTTTCCTGGTCAGTTGCCTGGAGATGCTTACTAATTTAGAACTTAGAATTCAGGGCCTGAGACCACAGCCTGGTTGTCAAGAGTGCAGGTTGGGAATATTCATTTCTTTTGATATGTCCTTGTCCTCAGCTCAGGGTCCTAAGTGACCTGCAGGAGAGATTGTGGATGTAGCTGTCCAGCCCCTCTGGGCCTCTGAGTTGGACAGATGACTGGATGACCTTGTGTAGCAGCATCAACCGGAAACTCATATTGAGGGGTGTCTGAGATAACAACCTGTGTGCCCAGGTAAGTAGACCAAGGTCTTCAGGGATGGTCTTCTTTTCATCTTCCACCACACTCTGTGCTCCTTCCAGGAAACCTGAAGACCTCAAGGACATACAGAACAGCCCATCCACTGCCCTGGGTCCAGTGCAGAGCCTTCTGATACTATTTGGGAAGCCAGTTTGAGAACTAGTACCCATGGAGAAAGTTGGTTCCCCACCCCAACACCATGTGGCCTCTCTTCAACTTTCCTTATTCCATGAGCTCTGTGACTCACCACAAGGTTGTTCTATCAGCTGAGCACTAACCTGGAAGGGCCTTATTGACTAGGTGTCTTGACTTGGGAAGTGAGAAAGTGTGGCCAGAAACCATGGAGTCTGCATCCCTAAGAAGAGAACTGGCTGTCAGCTTTAGGGGACCCCCATGTGGCCAGTGTCAGGCAGGTTGGTAATGGATTGACCCGACCCGTGGGCCCTGTAATTTGAGGGGAGGGGAGGAAGAACCCAACCTGAAAAAGAAGAAAGGGTGAGAGAGGGAAAGGACTCAAGGAAGTAGTTGCTTGTCAAGAGTCATATATTTGGGCGCGAGGCACCCTTTTATAATATGCTTTACAAGGGGAGGGGGTAAGAGAGGCCAGGTGGTGGGAAAGTATAGTGGGAAAGTACAGAATCTTCTTGGCCTGTGCCCTGAAACAATTGGTGATCTAACTCATTTTCTCAAAAGACACTGTGCACTGCTTTGAATCTACCTGCAGATGCCAGGCAGGATCTTGTGATTTCCATGCTGCAGGGGACGTTGTGCAAGTGGGGAGAGGTTGTAGGTGGGGAGAGATAGGGGGTGAGGGTGAGGGTCGAGGGTCCTGGCTTCTGACAATGGATCAATCTCTGAGCCAGGCCTTGTTGCAGTGTCCAGGCTGGGGACTGAGTGGGAGAGGTCAGTTCCTGGTCCTCAATCCAGGCATTTGTTTGTAAGGCTCTGCCCCTAGGGTCCAGATTGGCAGGGGTTTAGGTAGGGCTCCCACAGGATCCTTTGCAATACCTGCTCATGACTATTAGTGCTTGTCGCCCTCCTGCTGGTACCTTCACTGGCTGGAAGTTGCCCTGTAGTTGAGGAATGCCCTTCATGTGTGACCATTCCAACTCTATCATGTACAACTTCCTGTTCCCCGACACTTATGCACCCACATCTATATTAACAAACCTTAAAGGCAGGAGAGAGCATGCACACACAGAGGTGACAAAGCATGCTTGCATGTTCCAGCATGTACACACACACACACACACACACACACACACACACACACACACACACCATGCAACAACATACAAAAACAGTTTAGGCATCCACAGTGTTCTGCATGGACGCCCACCTCTGGCAAGTGGAATCCACAGTGCTTGACCAGAATGTTGGTGGATCATGGTATCTGGTTGGTGTTTTTTTTACCTTAGGAAGCACACATGGAGATTTCCAATGCAGCCTGGCAGTTGGCATTTTTTTCTCGTGCCGTCAAGCCGAATTGTTTTGTGAATACCTCCTGCCCATCCCTGTGACTCTCTGAACATGGTGGTAGACCTGCTTGGGAGACACTCTATTATGGCTGCACAGGCAGGACTAGGGCCTCCTGAAGGGTTCTTGTTCCAAGGAGAGGCCTGTGTGTGAGCAGGATCCAGCTGACCAGAGAACAGGGCCTGTGACACCAGGTTTGGCTAGCCTGATGAGGGAAGCACAGCCTCCCAGGTCCTAAGCACAGTGCAGGAGGACATCTTAGGTTTTACAGAGTCACATGGCCTCTTTACACAGGCATCTGCTGCCAGGCTGCATCTGGGTTCTTGTGGGTGACTTGTCCATCCCTGTTAATCAGAGTGATCTGGGTCTCCCTTGGTTTTGTTTCAGTTTCCCAATCAGCAGCCTCACAGGACTCCCTCCCAACCCCCACATCCCTTAGTTACTAACCCAGGGATAGTCCATGTGTGGGGAGAGGCTATCCTGCTTCTATGCGATGTCTCTACATCTTAGTGCTCAGTAGGTATTGTGGCCAGATATCTTTAAGCAGTTACTGTTCTCTCTGCCAACTCCAGCTCCACTTCAACACCTTCATAGGACTAGGGTGTCATCTCTGGCTTTCCTTTTATTTATTTACTTTTTGAAATAAAAGTCTCTCTCCTGGAGCTGTGCTTCAGGTGGTGTAGGAGTCTCAGGCCTTTCAGAAAATCACCCAAGTCCCCAGAACCCTTCAATGATCTGTGAGACTCCCCTATCATTCTATGCAAGCAACCTCATGGAGTGCCCCAAGGGTGCAAAGAGCCTAGGCATTGTCATGGCTTGTGTCAAAGTGATTAAAACAGCCAGAGTATGCTGTAGACCCTAGTGTGTCCAAAACAGCCCAGGCAGCCATGGAACCATCCTGGCTGGGTTTCTTGAAAGCCTCATGGCTCTGACGCCTGACACAAAATCAGGCAGAAGATTCTGAAATTGTCTTGACTAAATTACCTTCCCTAACATCCAAAAAGTTGAGCTTGGATGAATGCTGAAAAGACACCTGGCTTTCCGTACAATATCCAGGAATTTCTGAAAGAATAGACATGGTTCTGAAATTAACAGATGGACTCTCTCAGATCCCAGAAAACTGGGAGTTCAGAGCTTTTCTCTGTCTCTGTCTCTCTACTTCTCAGTCTCAATGTCTCTTTATTTCTGTTTGTCTGACTGTTTGTCTCTCCCTTGTTAACTGTGTGAGTGTGTGTGTGTGTGTGTGTGTGTGTGTGTGTGTGTGTTTCTATTTATCTATTCTATGTGTGTTTTCTAGTCAGGAAACTAGGCCTCCAATGGCTCTGAAGCAGGTCCAGTTTACGTTCACGTTATATCATTTCTTATGGTGTTGAGCTCAGCATTGTCTGGTAAGATCAGGATAGATGTACAATAACCCCTAACTCTGTATGTATGCCCACGCCATAGCTTTTGTTGGCACTAGGTGTAGAAAGCCCTGAAGAGTACAGCAGGAGAGTAGTTCCTGATGGTACTTCTGTCTTGGTGGATGGATGAGAAAATTGCTTGCTAATAAATGTTATGGAGTGTGGTAGAACACTTCCTTCTTTGTGGTGGTGTGCAGCCTTGCACCTCTGAGTACTCAGAGCAGGCCTGCCTGGATGGAGAGAGCTCTCTAGGTTGTATCAGAGCAAATGCCTCCATGAAGCTTGGTAGATGGGTGAAAAGAAAAGCAATGGCAGAATTCTCTCCTGAGTTGTTAGAGGATTCTTCTTACACCAGTTGTGAACTAAGCTGTTGGCATTGCTGAAGTGAACCTCTGGAGACTCTCAGTGATCATGAAAGGAAGGCTTCCTGGTGGATTGTGAAAAGCATTTCTCAGATGACCGTGGCATTCATCAGCTGGGAAGGAGAGAGGTGATTTGGCTCTAGAAAATGTACCTGGAAGTATGCATATTGGTGAACCAGAAGGATATAGTAGAAGATATGTAGTTAGGTAGGTAGAAAAGGAGATAGATAGATAGATAGATGATAGATAGATAGATAAATAGATAGATAGATAGATAGATAGATAGATAGATAGATAGATAGATAGATAGATAGAAATATAATTAGGAGGTGTGTAAGTAGTTAGGTTGGTAGGTATGTAGATATGTAGTTAGATATGTAGGACAAAGACAGAAACATAGATACATAAATAGATAGATGATAGATAGATAGATAGATAGATAGATAGATAGATAGATAGATAGATACATACATACATACATACATACATACATACACACATACATACATACACAGGTAGGTAGATGGCCAGGCAGTTATCATGCTGTGGTAGTGAGCACTTGGAGACAAAGTACGAAGGCACCTTGAGAATTTCCAGTGGGCACCCTCAGAGGAACTTGGTGTGAATTGGTCTAGGAGGAGTTGGAGAGGGGAGGGGATGTGCTGCAGGGATCCTGGTAAGACAAGAAAAAATGCTCACTGTGCTTTGTGTCTACATGTGTGTCATCTTGGGTCCAGTTGAATTCCTTCAGAGAGCTCTGAGTTGCATGCGTGCTGAGTTCCTATAGAGGTAGGTAGGTGGGTGTGAACTAGGATATAGAAAGAAGGATCCATGGTGAGAGTAACTTGGAGACTTTGGAGGAAGGTAGGAGATCAAAGTGTCCCCTGAGTGTTGCATGGTGGTTGGTGAATGGCTGGGGTGTGGTGGAGGTGAGGTGGAGGGTTAGAGAGAGGAGAGAGATTGTGAGGGAGCTGGAATTAGCTCATAATGGTTGCCTGGTTTCCTGGTCAGTTTCCTGGAGATTCTTACTTAATAGGTGCTTAGAACTGGGGGCCAAGGCCAGGGCCTGGTTGTCAAGGGGACAGGTTGGGATGGAATATTCATTTCTTTGTTGACATGTCCTTGTCCTCAGCTCAGGGTGCTAGGTGTCCTGCAGGTGACATTGTGGAAGTGGGTGTCCAGCCCCTCTGGGCCTCTGAGTTGGACAGATGACTGGATGACATTTTGGGGCAGCATCCACCAGAACTCATATTGAGAGGGACCTGAGATTCCAACCTGTGTGCCCAGGTATGTACACCAAGGTTTTCATGAGGGCTCTCTTTTTACTTCTCATTCCACTCTGGGCTCAGTTCAGGGAAACTTAAGTTCTCAGAGACACACAGACCAGCCCACCTATTCCTTGGATCCACTGTAGAGTCTCCTGCTGCTATGTGGGAAGCCAGTGTTGGGAATAGTTACCCATGAAAGGGTATGGTTCCCCACCCATAGCCTGTGTGGCTTCTGTTCAACTTCTCCTGCTCCCCACACTCTCTGAC
>JANHMN010000005.1:122426421-122437783 GCA_030674055.1 Rhabdomys pumilio | reverse complement strand
CCCACAGTTCTAAGCACCTATTAAGTAAGAATCTCCAGGCAACTGACCAGGAAACCAGGCAACCATTATGAGCTAATTCCAGCTCCTACACAATCTATGTCCTCTAACATTCCACCTCATCTCCACCATAACCCAGCCATTCACCAACCACCATGCAACACGCAGGGGACACTTTGATCTCCTACCTATATACCTACCTTCCTCCTTTCTCTGCCTACCCACATATCTACATAACTACCTCCCAAATTACACAGCTCCTATCTATCTATCCATCTATCTATCTATCTATCTATCTATCTATCTATCTATCTATTGATGTATCTATCTTTCTATCTTTGTCCTACATATCTAACTAAATATCTACATATCTACCAACCTAATTACCGACTTATATACCTACCTTCCTCCAAAGTCTCCAAGTCACTCTCACCATGGATCCTTCTTTCTGTATCCTAGTTCACACCCACCTACCTACCTCTGTAGGAACTCAGCACACATGCAACTCAGAGCTCTCTGAAGGGATTCAAGTGGACCCAACATGACAGACACCTAGACAAAAAGCACAGTGAGCATTTTTTCTTGTCTTACCAGGATCCCTACAGCACATCCCCTCCCCTCACCAACTCCTCCTAAACCAATTCACACCAAGTTCCTCTGAGTGTGCCCATGGAAATTCTCAAGGTGCCCTCATACTTTGTCTACAAGTGCTCACTACCACAGCATGGTAACTGGCTGTCTACCCACCTATCTATGTATGTATGTATGTATGTATGTATGTATGTATGTATGTATCTATCTATCTATCTATCTATCTATCTATCTATCTATCTATCTATCTTTCTATACATCTTTTTCTCTGCCTACCCACATATCTACATAACTACCTCCCAAATTACACAGCTCCTATCTATCTATCCATCTATCTATCTATCTATCTATCTATCTATCTATCTATCTATTGATGTATCTATCTTTCTATCTTTGTCCTACATATCTAACTAAATATCTACATATCTACCAACCTAATTACCGACTTATATACCTCCTAATTATCTATCTATCTATCTATCTATCATCTCTCTATTTATGTATCTATCTTTTTATCTTTGTCCTACATATCTAACTAAATATCTACATATCTACCAATCTAATTACCGACTTACATGCCTCCTAATTATCTATCTATCTATCTATCTATCTATCTATCTATCTATCTATCTATTTTTTTCAACCTACCTAACCACATATCTTCTACTATCTCCTTCTGGCTCACCAATATATATACTTCCAGGTACATTTTCTAGAGCCAAATCACCTCTCTCCTTCCCAGCTGATGAATGCCACGGTCATCTGAGAAATGCTTTTCACAATCCAGCAGGAAGCCTTCCTTTTAGGATCACTGAGAGTCTCCAGAGGTTCACCCCAGAAATGCCAAGAGCTTAGTTCACAACTGGTGTAAGAAGACTCCTCTAACAACTCAGGAGAGAATTCTGCCATTGCTTTTCTTTTCACCCATCTACCAAGCTTCATGGAGGCATTTGCTCTGATACAACCTAGAGAGCTCTCTCCATCCAGGCAGGCCTGCTCTGAGTTCTCAGAGGTGCAAGGCTGCACACCACCCCAAAGAAGGAAGTGTTCTGCCACACTCCATAATATTTATTACCAAGCAATTTTCTCATCCATCCACCAAGACAGAACTATCATCAGGAACTACTCTCCTGCTGTACTCTTAAGGGATTTCTACACCTAGTGCCCACAAAAGCTATGGCGCGGGCATACATACAGACTTAGGGGTTACTCTACATCTATCCTGATCTTATCAGAAAATGCTGAGCTCAAAACCATAAGAAATGATATAACGTGAACCTAAACTGGACCTGCTTCAGAGCCATTGGAGGCCTAGTTTCCTGAGTAGAGGACACACATAGAATAGATAAATAGAAACACACACACACACACACACACACACACACACACACACACACACTAACACAGTTAGCAAGGGAGAGAGAGTCAGACATACAGAAATAAAGAGACATAGAGACAGAGAAGTAGAGAGACAGAGACAGAGAGAAACTCTGAACTCCCAGTTTTCTGGGATCTGAGAGAGTCCATCTGTTAATTTTAGAACCATGGCTATTTTTTTTAGAAATCCTAGATATTGTAGGGAAAGCCTGGTGTCTTTTCAGCATTCATCCTGGCTCAACTTTTTGGATGTTAAGGAAGGTAATTTAATCAAGACAATTTCAAACTCTTCTGCCTGTTTGTGTGTCAGGCATCAGAGCCATGAGGCTTTTAAGAAACCCAGTCAGGATGGTTCCATGGCTGCCTGGGCTGTTTTGGACACACTAGGGACTACAGCATACTCTGGCTGTTTTAACCACTTTGACACAAGCCATGACAATGCCTAGGCTCTTTGCACCCTTGAGTCACTCCATGAGGTTGCTTGCATAGGATGATAGGGGAGTCTCACGGATCATTGAAGGGTTTTGGGGACTGGGGTGATTTTCTGAAAGGCCTGAGACTCTTACCCCAACCTGAAGCACAGCTCCAGGAGAGAGACTTTTATTTCAAAAAGTAAATAAATAAAAGGAAAGCCAGAGATGACACCCTAGACCTATGATGGTGTCGAAGTGGGGCTGGAGTTGGCAGAGAGAACAGTAACTACTTAAAGATATCTGTCCACAATACCTACTGAGCACTAAGATGTAGAGACATCACATAGAAGCAGGATAGCCTCTCCCCACGCATGGACTATCTGTGGGTTAGTAACTAAGGAATGTGGGGGTTGGGAGGGAGTCCTGTAAGGGTGCTGATTGGGAAACTGAAATAAAAGCAAGGGGGACCCAGATCACTCTGATTAACAGGGATGGACAACTCACCCACAAGAACCCAGATGCAGCCTGGCAGCAGATGCCTGTGTAAAGAGGCCATGTGACTCTGTAAAACCTAAGATGTCCTCCTGCACTGTGCTTAGGACCTGGGAGGCTGTGCTTCCCTCATCAGGCTAGCCAAACCTGTTGTCACAGGTCCTGTTCTCTGGTCAGCTGGATCCTGCTCACTCACAGGCCTCTCCTTGGGCCAAGAATCCTTCAGGAGGCCCTAGTTTTGCCTGTGCAGCCATAATAGAGTGTCTCCCAAGCAGGTCTACCACCATGTTCAGAGAGCCACAGGGATGGGCAGGAGGAATTCACAAAACAATTCTGCTTGATGGCAGGAGAAATAAATGCCAACTGCCAGGCTGCATGGGAAATCTCCATCTGTCTTCCTAAGGTAAAAAGCACCAACCAGATACCACGATCCACCAACATTCTGGTCAAGCACTGTGGATTTCACTTGCCAGAGGTGGGTGTCCATGCAGAACACTGTGGATGCCTAAACAGTTTTTGTATGTTGTTGCATGGTGTGTGTGTGTGTGTGTGTGTGTGTGTGTGTGTGTGTGTACACACTTGCATATACAAACATGCTTTGTCACCTCTGTGTGTGCATGCTCTCTCCTGCCTTTAAGGTTCGTTAATATGGATGTGGGTGCATAAGTGTCGGGGAACAGGAGGTTGTACATGATAGAGTTGGAAGTGTCACCTATCAAAGACACTCCTCAAGTATAGGACAACTGCCAGCCATTGAAGGTAACAGCAGGAGGGCGGCAAGCACTAATAGTCATGAGCGGGTATTGCAAAGAATCCTGTGAGAGCCCTACCTAAACCCCTGCTAATCTGGACCCTAGGGGCAGAGCCTTATAAACAAATGCCTGAATTGAGGACCAGGAACTGACCTCTCCCACTCAGTCTCCAGACTGGACACTGCAGCAAGGCCTGGCTCAGAGATTGATCCATCACCTATCTGCCTGACCCTGGACACATGGGGGTCCCCTAAAGCTGACAGCCAGTTCTCTTCTTAGGGATGCAGACTCCATGGGTTCTGGCCACACTTTCTCACTTCCCAGGTCAAGACACCCACCCAAGAAGGCCCTTCCAGGTTGATGCTCAGGTGATAGAACAACCTTATGGTGAGTCACAGAGCTCATGGAATAAGGAAACTTGAAAAGAGGCCACATGGTGTTGGGGTGAGGAACCAAGGTTCTCCATGGGTACTAGTCCCCAAACTGGCTTCCCAAATAACATCAGAAGGCTCTGAAAGGGACCCGGGGTAATAGGTGGGATGTTCTGTGTGTCTTGAGGCCTTCAGGTTTCCTAGACCGAGCCCACAGTGTGGTGGAAGAGTACCCCTGAAGACCTTGGTCTCTCTCCTTCTCTCCTGCTTCTAAGGTTTGGGAATATGGATGTTGCTGCAAAAATTTTGGCAAACAGTCGGTTGCGCATGGTGGAGACGGAAGTGTCACCCATCACAGGCACTCCTCAACTGCAGGGCACCTGCCAGCCACTGAAGGGTCCAGCAAGAGAGCGGCGAGAACTAAAAGGCAAGAGCAGGTACTTGCAAAGGATCCTGTGAGAGCTGTACCTACACCCTTTGTCAATCTGGATCCTAGGGGCAGAGCTTCAGAATTAAAGACTTGAGGACCAGGAGCTGTGCCCACCCACTCATTGCCTACCAGGACACTGAAACTTGGCCAGGCCCAGATATTTATCCAGCCTGTGGCTGCTTTACCGCATCCACACAAAGGTCCCCTAAGCTGAAAGCCAGTTCTATTTTTGGGGATGCAGATTCCTCTGTCCCTGGTTACACTCTAACAAGTTGCCAGGTCAAGGCATCCAGAAAGAAGACTTTCCCAGTATGATCCTCAGCTGGTAGGGCAGCCAGGTGATGGTGTCAGAGCTCAGGGAACAGGGTAATGTGAACAGAGGCCACAGGGGCTGCGGGGGGAGAACTAACCTTCTCCATTGGCATTAGTTCCAACATTGGCTCCCCACCTAGGAGCAAGAGGCCCTGCACTGGACCCAAGGCAATAGGTGTGCTGCTGTGTGTGTCCCTGAGGCCTTCAGTTTCTCTGGTGTGAACCTGGAGTGCACTGGGAAGTGAAAAGAAGCCCCACCACACCTTGAAAAATTTTGTCTACTTACCCGGGCACACAGGTTGGTATCTCAGGTACCCCTTAATTTGAGTTTGGGTGAATGCTACCCACAAAGTCATACAGTCATCTGTCCACCTCCGAGGCCAAGAGTGGCTGGCCGCCCACTTCCACAATCTCACCTGCAGGTCATGAAACATGTTGAACTGAGGACAAGGACATATCAAAAGAAGAAATGAATATTCCATCCCAACCGGCCCACTTGAAAATCAAGCTCTGGCCTTGGGCCCCAAATTCTAAGCACCTATTAAGTAAGCATCTGCAGGCAACTGACAGGGAAACCAAGCAACCATTATGAGCTAATTCCAGCTCCCTCACAATCTCTCTCCTCTCTCTAACCCTCCACCCCACCTCCACCACACCCAAGCCTTTCAACAACCACCATGCAGCCCTCAGGGGACACTTTGCTCTCCATTCTTTCTCCAAAGTTTTCAAGTCACTCTTACCATGTTTCCTTCTTTCTGTATCCTAGAACACACTCAACCATCTACCTAAGCAGGGGTTATGCACTCATGCAAATCAAAGCCCTAGGAAAGGATTTACGTGGACCCAAGATAACAAGCACCTAAACACAAAGCACAGTGAGCATTTATCACTTTTCCCTTAAGGATCCCTGGAGTGAAAGGATTAAAAATTTTAAAATCTCCTAGCAAGCTGAGCAGAAACAAGAGTGCAGGTCAGCTTGGATGTGAGCTCTGTGTATCAGGAACTTGACCACAAGATAGATGGCTGATTACATACAGGCTCTTAGCGAATAGCCCATACAGAATGTTCACCCTGACTCTTCCTTGGACCCTGTTACAAACTGAATAATGGGCTGAAACTTTCCACAAGTGGTTTCCAGTAACCCTCCTTCACTCCCCCTGGGTTGTGGTTTCCCTCCCTAAGTTTTGGTTTTGGCCTTTAAATTCTCTCTGTCTCCAAAGCCCCGGTGTCAGACCCCATGGCCCATACGTGAATCATGTGTCTTGACCTCAATATACTGATTAAAATAAACCTCTTGCTGATTACATCAAGTTTGGTGTCTAGTGAGTCAATTGGTGGCCGCAAATTCCTGAGGCTTGGGTGAGGTCCTTCCATTGTGGGGGCCTCACATTTTTGGTTCCCTGACCGGGAAACTGCAACCACCCTAAGCTCTAAGAACCTACTTGGAGGTATGTTTCTGTGTTTTGGCCAATCTGTTGTCTCTGTTTCTGTGTTTTGCTGTGTTTTGGGCCCATATTCTTGTCTGTGCTGTCTCAGTAAGCTGGTTATGTAAAATACTTTCAGTTTTCTGCATCTGTTTGCAGCTGGTTCTGTCTCCAGAATAGATGAATAGAGTGATTGGCAGACATGCTAAGAAAATCACTGGCTGCAGCCCAAGGGAGATGTCCTTGTGTGGGCAAAGGGACCACAGACACGTCTGCCCCCACAGATTGCGAGGAAGACATGGAATTCCTCCTGGCTGTCATGGGGTGCCGGGGAAGACGTGGAATCCTTCCAGGCTGGCACTGGCAATTGAGACAGGTTTCTGTTAGTCTCACTGTGTGTTTGTTTTATCTGGGTTTTATGTTATTTATGATGATGAGATAGACTGTGACTTAAGTTTAACCCTAGACCATTGGACTAAAGTTAGAACCAGAGCACATAATTTATCAGTTGAGATCAGGAAAGGACCGTGACAGATTTTTTTGTGCCTCACAGTGACTGACATTTGATGTTGACTGGCCGCCAGAAGAGACTTTTGACTTAACTATTATTTTTAAAGTTAAAGCTATTATTTTTCAAGAAGGACAAGGGACATATTTCAATCAACATCCATACATTACTCTGTGGCAAGACCTGGTCCAAGATCCACCAGATCCAAGATCTCACCTTGGGTGAGAAAGAGAAAGCCAGGCTCCTGAGTACTGGCTCTCTGCGGAATGAGACACAGACTAAACTGGAAGATTAATCACCTTTCCTTTTCAGATAACCCTGCCAGTCTGACCGGATGGGAAGTTAATGTTTTTCCACCAGCCTAACTGGGATGATTGTCATCAGCTTTTACAGATTTTCTTTACCACGAAAGAAAGAGAAAAGATCCTGTTAGAAGCCCCCTTAACTGACAAAACTGAGACTTCAACAAGGTTACAGGTAGGAAGTGGCTGACAGTTTACCCCGCCAGGCCCTGGTGACAGGTAAGAAGTTATGGAGTATAGAGGGACTGCAGGACTATATTTTGCAGGATCCTGTTAAGGAGGTGGAGAAAATATATCATAAGAGGGAAACTGAGGAAGAGAGGCAGGAAAGAGAAAGAAAAGAGAGGGAGGAGAGAGAGGATAAGCAGAATCACAGACAGAAGAATCTGACTAGGATTCTGGTCGCAGTAGTAAGAAAAAATGACAAGGATAGGACAAGATTTAGAAAGGCAGGGAATCTGGGCAACAAAGGGCCAAGGCTGAGTGGAAGTAGAGAAGGACAGCGACGCCTGCTGGAGAAAGACCAGTGTGCCTATTGCAAAGAGAGAGGACATTGGGACCTGGAGTGCCCAAAGAAGAAGAACAGAGCGCCTAAGATTCTGACTTTTGAGGATGATGATTAGAGGAGACGGGGTTTGGCTCCCCTCCCCGAGCCCAGGGTAACCCTAAATGTGGAGGGTAACCCTATGGACTTTCTGATTGATGCTGGGGCAGAATATTTAGTTCTCAAACAATCATTGAGAAAATTAAAAAACAAGAGGACAATGGTTATAGGGGCAACTAGTCAGAAACAATCTCATTCCGGTTATTCCTGAGTGTCCTATGCTTTTGTTGAAGAGAAACAAAGTTAAGGTTTACTCAGACAAGAACAGGGGTGTCTTGAGAGAACCCGCACCTCTATGATATTGGCCTTAAAACTAAAAGATGAATACTCGTTTCATGAGCTTCCAGAACAGCAAGAAGCCCAGACATTAATAAACAGTTAACAGAACTTCCAAAAACTTGGACTAAAACCAGTGCCTCCTCTATTACAGTGCGACTGGACCCAGTGAGTCGTGAAGACAGAGAAACATTCTGGTTCCTTGCCAGTCACTGTGGAACACCCCCTGCTACCGGTAAAAGAAGCCAGGCACTACATTTGCTTACACTTAAAGGCCGACAAAGAACTAAGACAAATGAGAGAGTTTCTAGACACTGCTGGCTTTTACAAAGATGTTGATAAATTGACTCTGACACAACAGACAACTGTTGTGAGACCCCACTCCCTTGAGAACATTATCCAGCAGCCCCCTGACTGATAGATGACTAATGCCCACATGGAAGGGTGATCTTTGCCTCCCCAGTCATCCTGAATTCTGCCACCTTACTGCCTGAAGCTGATGATTCTGCCCCTGTCCATCTCTGAACCAACATCCTGGTGGAAGAAAAAGGTCCTAGAAGTGACCTAAGAGACCAGCCCTGGCCAAGAAGCCTAAACGGATATACAGATAAAAGCAGCTTCATGGTTAAACGTAAGTGAATGGCGGGAGTGGCAGTAGTAGATGGGAAACAAGTGATTTGCGTGAACAGCCTGCCAGAAAAGATATGCTTTTGCCACTGTCAATATTCATGGGACAATTTACAGACATAGGAGACTGCTAAAAAATCATTGTCCCGGATATCGGAATACCCAGGATACCGTTGATGAAAAAAAATCAGGTGACTGCTAAAAAGACTGCTCAAAGAACTATGATCCTGACTGTTGAAACTTCTAAAAAAATATCTTGATGTCTATGTTAAAAATACTCCTTCCACAGAGAGAAAGACAAAGTTATATGTGACAAATTTACATCGTTTAGCTCACCTAAGAACTAAACAGCTAAAGAACTTGATAAAGTCCTCCCAATTTTATGTGGTGAACTTATTTGATGTAGATGAAACAGTAAAAAAAAAAACTGTGAGGCCTCTGCCCTGACTAACACAGGGTATGTAAGATATCATCCAGGAAGAAGACTTCAAAGAAATACACCTGGGGTCTACTGAGAAGTAGACTTCACGAAAGTTAAACCTGCAAAATATGGTAAAAAATATTTATTAGTTTTTATAGATACTTTTTCTGGCTGGATAAAAAGCCTTTCCTACAAAGACTGAGACTGTCAATGTGGTGACTAAGAAGATCTTAGAAGAAAACTTCCCAGGTTTAAAATACCCAAGATAATTGGGTCTGACAATAGACCTGCCTTTGTTGCCCAGGTAAGTCAGGGACTGGCCACCTAGCTAGAGATTAATTAGAAATTACATTTTGCTTACAGACCCAGAGCTCAGGACAGGTAAAAAAGATAAATAAAAGTATTATTAGCCTTAGAGACAGGCTGGGGATGACTGGACAGCCCTCCTACCTTTTGCCTTGTTCTGGGTTATGATTTAAGTTAACACATTATAAGATGCAGGAAAGGAAAGCCAAAGATGACATTCCTAGACAATGGGATATGCAGAGGCGGGTCTGGGCTTGGCAGGAAAAACATTAGCTGCTTAAAAACATATGGCCACAAATCTACCAAGTCCTGAGATGTTGAGACAGCTCAGAGAACAGGATAGCCTGTCCCCACACCCTGACTCTCTGTGGGTTTGTAACAAGGGAATGTGGGAGTAAGGAGGGCATCCATAAGGCAGCTGCTTGAGAAACTCAAACAAAAGCGAGAAGGATCCTTATCACTCTGGTGAACAGGGACAGGCAGTACAAGTCACCCACAAGAACCCAGACGCAGCCCTGGGTGAAGATGCTTGTGTAAAAAGTAAATGAGACATTGTAAACCTAAGATGTTCTCCTGAAGTGTGCTCAAGTCAGGCTAGCCAAACCCTGTGTGGCCAGCCCTGTCCTCTGATCATCTGGATCCTGCTCACTCACAGGTCTGTCCTGGGCCAAGAAGCACACAGGAGCCCCTAGTCCCTGCTGCGCAGCCAGAATAGAGCAGCTTACAGGCAGGTCTGCAGCCATGTTCAGAGAGGCACAGGGATGTGCAGGAGGAAACCTCAAATCAATTCCACTTGATGGCAGTAGAGCACTGAGAATTCCAAGTGCCAGGCTGCATAGGTGCTCTCTCTCCCTCTGCTATTTTTGAGGCAAAAACTCCAACCAGATACCACCAGCCACCAATGCCCTCCCAGCATAAACCTGGGATAGTTTGGAACTCTTTTGGTGGAGACAGAGAGCTGAGAAAAGAGGGAAGAAAAATGAGACCACACAGGGTAAATGTGGAGAATCAAATTTTTCCAGGTGTACTAGTCCTGACACTGGCTACCCACATAGCAGGAGGCTCTGCACTGGACCCAGGACAAAGGGTGGGCTGCTCTGTGTGTCCCTGAGGCCTTCAGTTTCCCTGGACTAAGCCCAAGGTGTGGTGGGAGATGAAAAGTAAGTCCCAGCCTGAAAATTTGTGTCTACTTACCTGGGCACACAGGTTGGTATCTAAGGTACCCCTCAATATGATTTCTAATGGATGTAGCCCCTCAATGTCATCCAGTCATCTGTCCATCTCAAAGGCCCAGAGAAGCTGGCTGTCCACTTCCACAATCTCACCTGCAGGCCAGCTAGCATGCTGAGCTGAGGACAAGGACATATACAAAGAAGAATGAATATTCCATCCCAACCTGACCCCTTGACAACAAAGCCCTGGCTTCAGGCCCTAATTCTAAGCACCTACTAAGTAAGCATCTCCAGGCAACTAACCAGGAATCCAAGCAACCATTATGAGCTAATTCCAGCTTCTTCACAATCTCTCTCCTCTCTATAAACCTCTACTCCACATCCACCACATGCCAGCCATTTACCAAACACCATGCAGCCCTTACCAGACACTTTGATATCCTTCTTTCTCCATGGTCCCCAAGTCACTCTCATCATGGATCCTTCATTCTGTATCTTAGTACACACTCAACTATTGAACTGAGCAAGGGCTAGGCATTCATGCAAATCAGAACTCTCTGAAGGAATTTAAGTGGACCCAAGATGACAGGCACCTAGACACAAAGCACAATGAGCATTTATCACTTGTCCCACCGTGATCCCTGCAGCACATTCCCTTCCCTCACCATCTCTTCCTAGACCAATTCACACATAGGTCCTCTGAGGGTGACCATTTAAAATGTTCAAGGTGACTTCAGACTTCTCTGTAAGTGATCACTTGCACTCACAGGTGTGGGGTTGTTACTATCACAGCATGATAACAACTGGCTGGCTATCCACCTACTTATGTATGTATGTATGTATGTATGTATGTATGTATGTATGTATGTATCTATCTATCCATCCATCTATGTATCTATGTATCTATGTATCTATGTATCTATGTATCTATGTATCTATGTATCTATCTATCTATCTATCTATCTATCTATCTATCTATCTATCTAT
>JANHMN010000005.1:122402463-122423660 GCA_030674055.1 Rhabdomys pumilio | reverse complement strand
CTATTTTCTGTGTGTGCTCTAGTCAGGAAACTAGGCTGCTGATAGCTGTGAAGCAGGTCCAGTGTGGGCCCAGGGTGCATCATTTCTTATGGTGTTGAGTTCAGCATTTTCTGGGGAGGCAGCCAGGTTTGGAGAAAGGGAAAACAATACAGCCGTAGGTGTGCCCAGGACAAGCTCTGCAGGGCACAAGATGTAGGAAGGCCCGAGGGGAACAGCCGGGGAGTTTTTCCTGATGGTTCTTCTGTCTTGTTGGGTAGATGAGAAAATTGCTTGGTAATAAGTACTATAAATGGTGGCAGGAACAATTCTTTTTTGGGGTTGCAGGTTGCCTTTCACCTCTGAGAACTGACAGCAGGCCGGCCTGGATAGAGAGAGCTCTCTTGGTTGTATCAGAGCAGATGCCTCCAGGAAACTTGGTGTGGAGAGAGAAGTGGAAAGCAATGGCAGGCTTCTCTCCTAGAGGTCGTTAGAGGGGTTCTCTTACACCAGCTCTGACTTAAGCTCTCAACAGTGCAGGGGTGGAACCTCTGGAGACTCTCAGTGCTCATGAAAGGAAGGCTTTCAGGTTGATATAAAAATCATTTCACAAATGACCATGGCATTCATCATATGGTAAACAGAGAGGTGATTCTGCCCTAGAAAATATGTCTGGAAGTGTATATGTTGGCGACCCAAAAGGAGATAGTAGAAAGTTTGTAAGTAGGTAGCTAAGTAAGTAGGTAGGTAGTTAGGTAGGCAGGAAGGTAGTTAGACATGTAGTTAGGAAAATGATAGATAGATAGATAGATAGATAGATAGATAGATAGATACATAGATGCATGTATACATGCATGCATACATACATACATACATACATACATACATACATAGTTACCTAGGTAGGTAAATAGACAAACAGTTGTTGTTATACTTTGGCAGTGAGCACATGGACAGATAGTTTGAAGGCACCTAGAGAATTTCCAATGGGTTCCCTCAGAGGACCTTGGTATAAAGTGGTCTAGAAGGAGTTGGTGAGGGGAGGGGATGTGCTGCAGGGATCCTGGTGGGACAAGTAAGAAATGCTCATTGTGTTTTGAGTCTAGGTGTCTGTCATCTTGGGCCTACCTGAATTATTTCAGAGAGCTCTGAGTTGCATACCCTAGGCACAGGTTGTTAAGTGGGTGTGAACTAAGATACAGAAATAAAGGATACATGGTGAGAGTGACTGAGGTGCTTTGGAGGAAGGTAGAAGAGCAAAGTGTCCCCTGAGTGCTTCATGGTGTTTGATCAAGGGCTGGGTTGTGGTGGAGGTGGTGTGGAGGGCTAGAGAGAGGAGAGAGATTGTGAGGGAGCTGGAATTAGCTCATAATGGTTGTCTGGAATTCTGGTCACCTGGAGATTCTTACTTAGTAGGTGCTTAGAATTGGGGCCTGAGGCCAGGGCCTGGTTGTCAAGGGGGCAGGTTGGGATGGAATATTCATTTCTTCTTTGGATATGTCCTTATCCTCAGCTCAGGGTACTAGGTGTCCTGCAGGTGAGATTGTGGAAGTGGGTGTCCAGCCCCTCTGGGCCTCTGAGGTGGGCAGATGACTGGATGACTTTGTGGGGCAGCATCCACCACAACTCATATTGAGGGGTTCCTGAGATATCCTTGTAAGTAGACCAAGGTTCTCAGGGGGACCTTCGTTTTATCTCCTACCGCACTCTGGGCTCAGGCCAGGGAAACTGAAGGCCTCAGGCACACATAGAGCACCACACCCTTTGCCCTGGGTCCAGTGCAGAGCCTCCAGCTGTTGGTGGGAAGCTAGTTTTGGGCCTAGTACCTCATTAAGACGGTTGATTCCAACCCCCCAATTGTATGGCCTCTGTTCAATTTTCCCTGTACCCCAAGATCTCTACTCAAACACAAGGTGCCGTACCAGCCCAGGATATTCCTGAGAGGGCCTTCTTGTCTGACTGCTTTCATTTGGCAACTTGAGAGAGTGTGCCCAGGGACCCGTGGAGTCTGCATTCACAAGAACAGAACTGGCTGTAAGCTTTAGGGGAACCATATGTGGGCAGGGTCAGGGAGGCAGGTGCTGGATCAATATCTGGCCCAGTCCAGTCCCAGGGGCCTGGCTGGGCACTGAAAGGGTGGGGTCACCTCCTGGTCCTCATGTCCAGGAGTTTGTTTCTGATGCTCCTCCCTTATGGTTCAGATTGGCACTCAGTTTAGGTAGGGCTCCTGAAAGGTCCTTTGCAAGTACCTGCTCAGGCCTCTTAGTGCTCGCCAGCCTCCTGCCTCACCCTTAAGTGGTGGACAGATGGCTGGATGACTTTGTGGGTCAGCATGAGCCAGAACTCATATTGAGCGGTGCCTGAGATACCAACCAGTGTACCCAGGTAAGTAGACTAAGGTTTGCAGTGGGGCCCTTCTTTTCACCTCCCACCAAACTCTGGGCTCAGGCTAGAAAAACTGAAGACCTCATGGACAAACAGAGAAGCCCACTCATTGTCCTGAGTCCACTGAAGAGCCTCCTGCTGCTCGTGGGAAACCAGTGTTGGGACTAAGGTCCAATTGTTCCTTTAGATCTAAGTCTGTAGACCCAGCTGTCCTTTAAATCACAGATATCTGCCTGTGTCTTGTATGTGTTGTTATTAATGACTTTTGCTGTCACTTGCCTGGTTCATGTCATTTGCTCCACTCATGTGCACTCATCCGTAGAAAGTGTAAGTTCCTGTACAACTGCAGCCACAAAGAGCTGTAACCACTGTGTGGGTCCAGAGAATTGAGCGTAGTTCATCGTGAAGAACAATCAGTACCCTTAACTCTTTAGCTATCTGTACAGCTTCTTGAGCTTGTTTTTATTTGGAATAAGAAGCATCAGCAATTTGTAAAAGATATCGTGAAATAAGCTTTTAACAAGTCTAAACTCAAAAAATCTATAATTCATTAAAATCCTGACTATAATTCTGCCACCCAAATTAGTTATATCTAGATTAAGATTCCCATGTCTGTTACACATGTTACAGAAACTGAATTAAATGTGTACAAGGGAGAAGCACTGTGAAATTAGCCATGAACCTTAAGGAATATTTTATTAAATATTTGGTTAGGAAAGAAGCCAAAATTGTAAATGCCTCTTCCAGGAGACTCAAAAAATATTGTTCTACTTTTTAGTTATCAATATGATCACTGTGGCGAAAATGGGACATTTAAATATCACTAGTCTAGGGCATAGAAACCATCTTTTCATCAGAACCTTCTGCTCAAAAAGCTTCTAAGACTGTGTCATATAATATCAATAAACTGGTGCAGCATGTTCCTTTATATGTGGGTGAGAAGAGTGCTTCAGACTCTTATATAGCACCTTGACAGATGTCCTCTAATGATGCCCCTAAGGAGATTGTTTTTACTCTGAACATTGTGCTACAGGTTTGCTTATGTTAATGTCCCTGTTTTTCTTTTATGTTTTGTTAAATATTCTGATGGCTGAAGAAATTAAATTTCAAGGTCCTACTGATATAAATGTTTCTAGTTTCTAGCATATTACCATGATATACGTAATCTTTCAGTACAATAGTATTCCCAATAGACAGTGTGTAACTTTTATTTTTCAAAGCCTTCTTTTCATGACTTTTCATAACTTCCCTTCTAGCCCACTACACACCAAAGCTATTGGAAAAGAAAGAATATGGAGGAAGTAGACTTCGTGATGTCATACTCATGATGTTACACCCATGATGCCATACCCATGATGTCACACTCATAAAATAAATAATATTAATAATATTGATAATAATAGAGTGAACCCCAACCTGTAGCTAATGGATCATCAATCAAAGATATTGATCATAGATGAGGATGCTGACTCAGGATTCACACTTATTCTTTTATTCATTTATTTATTATTTATCCATTCATTTTCTGGATAAATCAAAGCAATAAAATTCTATCAGTTTTAAAGAAAAGTAACATGAGAAGAGAGTTATATATGAACACGAAACATATAAACACTGTCCTATGGCTAAAGCTTAATAAAATATCATCTGAAAATGGGTAATGGCCATGAAAAAATTTAATATATATTTATTTATGATAGGATAACATAAAATACATAATATATTACAATAAAATATTAATATTAGCAATACAGGTCTCCAAGTCTTCAGAGAACTCTAGAAAATTCTTATCTCTGATGACTCCACTGCTTACGTGACAGTGATCTGAGGTTTATTCTGTCTAGTTGTGTCAAAGTCCCTGGATCTGTTCCCTATTTAAGCTTAAAATAAGCTGCACATGTGTGGGCATGGAGGACAGTTACCTTTCTGGAGAGCAGATTAGAGATAGATGGCCTTGGAACCAGTTCAAGTTTATCGTTCAGTGGCAATGGGACTTGAATTCAGAGTTCTCTAAGGATCTTTTGGGTGGTCAAAGGTGTATTTCCTGACTAATAAAGTCTGAGGAAGAATCTCTGGTTTCTCTTAGTTGAATGGTAGACCTGAGTCAGCCATGAACAAAGAGAGAATCCCCTGTGCATTCTTGCTGAAAAAGATTCAGTCTGAAGCACATTACAGGCTAGCCTGAATGTTTGAGACACACTCCTCAGTCACAAAGACAATTCTATAGTTTGGTTTATCTGAGGGGCATGACTCAGACCACTCCAGTGCAGATAGAGGAAGAATAAAATGTTTTTATTCTCAAGATCACCTGATCTCTTTGGCACACCCTTAATGTCAGGTGCTGCTATGATTAGATATAATAAGACTAAGGCCCTCTTCAGAAGATATTATAAAAGTGTATCAGCCCCCTTAATGTCATGGATCAGTTTACTTCTGAGGGAGCAAGACTTGATGGAATTATTAGCTGGAGGCATAAATTGTCCTGAATCCAGATGAGTCTATCTGAGCTCCCATTGTGACTTCCCAATTCTTTTGCATGCTGATGGTAGAGGGGCTATATCTGTGGCCTTCTTAAGATGTTGTCAAGGTCTGACATCCTTGGCTTATTATGTCATAGGTCTCAGGACTTCTTTCATCATTGAGGGCCTATGTGACACCTTATTTCTTAAATCCATCATGATTACATTAGAATATTACATACACTCCACTCTCTTTTTACATTGCATTGTCACATGCGTGCTGTATGTACCACACATGTTCTCTTCCATGTTATTTTCACAACTACGCTGTGTATATAAAACACAGGCTCTTTTCATGTGTTATTATCACAATGACACTGTGTGTAAAATAAAAATGAAAACAAATATAAACAAATAAAAAATAAACAGATAAAAATTATAAAATAAACAAATAAAAAATAAATAAAACAACTCTCCCATCGCCCTCCTCCATTTTGCTTTTATACCATTTTAATGACATGCATTAGAAATGCAGTCCTGCTTACTTGAGTATGAAAGGAAATTGCTCTAATTTAAAAGTAGACATTGATGATGACGCATACATATTGAAACATGAACATAACGTGTTTTGTGCTGTTGCCTTGAAGGAAGGACTTGTATTTTAATTTAATTTATGTAGTTTTGTAGAGTCTAGATTATATATATAATATACATTATATAGCATATATAATATATGCTATATAATATAATATATAACATACTATATAATTTGCTCATGGAAACTATGCAGTTTCAGATAGTAAATATATTTGGAAAAAATTGTCAATGAAATGTCAATAAAACATCCAATAATAAATAAGCATATATTACATTTATCCTATTGTATTACATTGTATTACATTGTATGATATCATATATTATTATATATTAACATATTATGCATTAATATTAGTATAATATTAAAATGTATCATATATATTATATTATCCAATAATAAAAATAAAAAAATTTGCTCATGGTACTTATAAATTTTCAGATTAAAATTTTTTCTGAAATGTAAATTTATGTATAATGAAATTAAAAAATCCAATAATAAAAAATGATATATTAAACATATCCAATCCTATTTCATTACATTTTATTATATTTTATATTGTTATATATTTACATATTATATAATGATATTAATATATTTTATAATATATTATAAATATTGTATGTTCCAATAATAAAATAAGATATATTGGATTTCTTCAGTGCCATTTTCCATTTTTCAAATGGAAATGTTGGTGCCAAAAATGTTGCAACCCGCTCTGCTCTACCTGGCTTGAGACAAAAGACTGAATAGTTACTATAACAAAAATGTGTTGTGGCTTGCTCTGCTCTGCCTGGCTTGGTCTCTCAAGGGCTGGGATTAAAGGCGTGCGACACCACTGCCCAGCTCAAACTGCAGCTCTGGTCTTCAGGTCAGGGTCTAGAGGGAGAGAGAGTGGGGATAAGGGGAAGAGATGCTAGGAATGGAGACAAGACAGAGGTTCTGATCCAGTCTCTTTTATTGAAGGGAAATCTGGGGTATTTATATACTTTTGTCACGTCCCTTGTAGGGGCATGGATATGACGTAAGCCTTGCAGGCGTGGATACCACGGGCGCCTTACAGGCATGGATTGCTGCTTTCTAGCCTCATTCTGTTAAAAGTCGGCTCCCAACACAAATCATATGGAAAAATTGATTAACTTGATTAAACTACAAAAGCATGAAAAAAATGAATCATAATTCAAAATTCTTAAGAAAGTTTCAGTAGGACAAGGACAAAATCTCCTATAAAATGAATATGATTTTTATAAAATCTCCAATAAAATTGAATATTTGCATGGAAAAATGATGAAATTGAAGACTTTGTTGACAGGCTCAGTAATGTATACAAAGTTATATATTGAAAATTTGATGAAACATAGGCATTAGATGGAAAATTTTGATTAAATTGAGGACAAATATCGAAAAATGCATGAAAGAGTTGAAACTGAATTAAAAAGTTTAAAGAAAGTTTAAGTTAGACAAGAGCAAAATCTCTTATGAAATTAATTGTGATTTTTTAAAAATTCTGTAATAAAATTGAATATTTGCATGGAAAAAATCATTAGATAGAAGAATTTGTCAAAAAACTTTGTGATAATAACAAAATTAATGAAAATTTTGAAAAAATACAAATTACATGGAGAAAATTTATTAAATTGAAGACAAATATTAAAAAATGCATGGAAAAACTGAAAAGAATTGAAACTTCTTAAGAAAGTTTACACTGAATAAAACAAAATCGATGAAGTAAATGTGATTTTAGAAAAATCTCTAATGAAATTGAATATTTCCATTGAAAAATGTTGAAATTGAAGTCTTTGTCGAAAAACCTAGCAATAATAATAACAAAATTAATGAAAAATTTTTGAAAAAATACAAATTATTTGGAAAATTTGATTAAATTGAGTACAAATACCAAAAAGTGTATGAAAAACTTGAAAATAATTCATAATTGTCAAGAAAGTTTATGTTGGACAAAACAAAATCTTCTGTGAAATGAATCTGATTTTTAAAAAATCTTAATAAAAATAAATGTTTGCCTGGAAAATGTTTGAGGAAAGTGAAGGCTTTTTGAAAATCTTAGCAATGAATTATAAAAAAATTAATAAAAAATTTGATGAATAAATACAAATTATATGGAAAACATTGATTAAATTGAGGACAAATACCAAAAAATGCATGAAAAAAAACTTAATTAAAATTTTTAAGAAAATCGAAGATGGACAAGGACAAAATCTCTTATGAAACTGAATGTGATTTAAGAAAATCTCTGATAAAACTGAATATTTGCATGGAAAATATTTGATTAAGATGATGACATTGTTAAAAAACTAGAAATAAATATTAAATAGTGAAAAATTCAGACAAATAGACAAATTATATAAAAAATTGATTAACTTGAAAACTACAAAAACATGAACATATTAAATTTTCATTCAAAACACTTAATAACATTTATGTTGGACAAGGACAAAATCTCTCATGAAATTGATTGTGATTTTGAAAATAAAATCTTTAATAAAATTGATTATTTGCATGGGAAAATCTTGAAATTGAAGATTTTGTCCAAAAATCTAGTAATGACTAATAAGAGAATTAATAAAAACTTTTTAAAAAATACAAGTTATATGGATAAAATTGATAAATTGAGGTCAAATACTGAAAAATATATGAAAAAAATTGAAAAAAATTCAAACTTCTTAAGAAAATTTACATTGGACAAGAAAATAACCTGCTATAAAATTAATGTAATTTTTAGAAAAAACTCTAATTATATTGAATATTTGCATGAAAAATCATGAAACTGAAGACTTTGTTGAAAAAACTATCAATGAATAATAAGAAAATTATAAAAAGTATAAAAATTTTTTGAAAAAATAACTAATTATATGAAAAAATTGAGGACAAATACTGAAAAATATATGAAAAAATGAAAATAATTCAAAGTTCTTGATAAAGTTTACTTTGCACAAGGGAAAAACTTGATGAAAAATCAATCTGATTTTTAGGAAAATCTCAAATATAATTAAGTATTTGCTTGGAAAATGTTTGATGAAATTGAAGACATTATTCAAAAACTACAAATAAATATTAAGATAGATATAATTTTATAAAAATATACAAATTATATGGAAAAATAGATTGACTTGATGAAAACTACAAAAACATGGAAAAAATTTGAATCTTAATTCAAAAATACTTAAGAATGTTTAAGTTGGACAAGAACAAAATCTCTTATGATATTGATTGTGATTTTTAAAACAATCTCTAATAAAATTGAATATTGGCATGTAAAAAATTTGATGAAATTGAAGACTGTTGAAAAATCTAGCAATGAATAAGAAAATTAATTAAATATTTTTTAAAAAATACAAATTATATGGAAAAATGATAAAATGAGGACAAACACCAAAAACTATATATGAAAAACCTGAAAATAATTCAAAATTAGTAAGAAAGTTTACATTAGACAAGGAAAAGTCCTGCTAGAAAATAAATGTGATTTTTAGAAAAATCTCTAATAAAATTGAATATTTGCATGGAAAAATATTTGATAAAATTGAATACATTGTTAAAAACTAGAGATAAATATTAAGGTAAATAGGTAAAATTTGATAAAAATATATAAATATATAAATGGAGAAAATTAATTAACTTGTTGAAAACTACAAAACCATAAAAAAATGATTCTTAATTCAAAATTCTTCAGAAAGTTTGATTTTATCAAGGACAAAATCTCTTATGAAATTGAGATTTTTAAAACAATCTCTAATAAAATTGAATATTTGCATGGATAAATCATTAAATTGAACACTTTGTCGAAACACCTAGCAATAAAAATTTAAAAAATCAATGAAAAAGTTGAAAAATACAAATTATATGGAAAAAATGATAAATTGAGGACAAATACTGAAAAATTTATGAAAATTTTTAAAGTAATATAAATTCTTAAGAAAGTTTACATTTGACAAGGCAAAAACCTGCTAAGAAATGATTGTGATTTTTGAATTTCATTAAAAATCAGTAATCAATTTAATTTATTAATGTTAATTTGTTAAATAATTTATTATATTTATTGATAATTTAACAAATACATTATTAAAACAATTTTACATTCATATTTATATATTATTTTATATTATTTATATTATTCTACTTATTACTAAATAAAATTAATGACAGTGATAAAATCCAGTTATCTTTTTTTATTCAAACATCACTGAGTTAATTATTATTATTTCATTACTATTATTATTATATTATTTTTTATTTTTATTATTGTATTATTATTATCTTTTTTCATCAATGTTAATATTACATTATAACTATGTTTTACCATTATTGTTATTATTGTTATTATTAGTTTCAATCTGTTACTAATGATGTAAACATACCTAGGTAGCCCACTCTAGTCATTTTACTTTTATTCAAACATCATAAAAAGTCAATTATGATTATTTATTTTTATTGTTGTTGTTGTTAAAATTAGAGTTTTTATATTGCTATTTTAAAGAGTATTATTTATTAATATTATTATGAGTGTTATTATATTTTATTAACATAATTATTAAAATTATATTTTTATAATATTTCATTGTATTATTACAATTATCATTATTTTACAGTAATATTGTTAGTTTTACTATTATAATGTTATTATTATAGAGACTAGAACATTTGTATGCTTTTCTGTATGACCGAGTATAGACCTTAAGAGACACAGAATTTCCTCAATGTTCATAAAATCTAAATATTATTATTATTATTAGTTTTATTACCATAATTATTATTTTATTTTCATTTTCATTATAATTTAATATCAATATTTTTATATTGTAATTATTTCTTTGTCATTATATTAAAATTATCTTTTCATTATTATTATTATTTCTTTATTATGTTATATTAAATGTACATTACCATTAATACTATTACTATGTAATTATTACTTTGTCATTGTAATATCAATATTTTTGTCATTTTATCATTTTACAGGTATTATTATTATTATATTATTTTATTATTATATCATTATTACTCCTATTAAATTTTTGGTTTGTTACTTTTATTATTATTTCATTATTTAGTAATTTATTACTAATATCATCATGTATCTATATTATTTTAAATTGTTATATAATTATAAAAATCTATTACTTTATTAGATTATTGAATTATTTTTAATGATATATTATTTTTAATATGTTATTATTATTATATCATTTTTATTATTTAATAATATCATCTTGATTTTTACTATTATTTACATATTATTATATTATGTTATTTAGAAATATATTATCATTTGTATTATTTTAACTCTAATTGTATTTTTTTATTATTTCATTTTTTAATATTTACTATTATAACTTTGTATTTTCATAATATTATTAATATTTTAATATCATTATTTTATTATTACTCTATTATTGTTAATATTTATTTGTTTTGTTTATATATTTATTATCAGTTTTATCAATATAGATTATTATTAATAATATTATAATTTCTTCATTATTACTCTATTGTCATGAGTATTTATTATTATTTACATTTTTATCAGTATTATATGTATTTTATTATTATAAATTTATTATAATTTTTTAGTATTGTGATTATTTTATGATTATTGTTATCCTATTGTAGTATTATTATCCTATTGTTATTTTATTATAATCATTATTTTACTATTATCAATATCACTAGTATTTTTATAGTTTATTACATTATTACATTATTAGTAGTATTTATTTGATTTACTTTTTATATTTTTATTAGTAGTTATATTAAGATTTCATTATTGTTATACTATTGTTTCATTATTATATCATTATTATTGGTATTATTTATAATTAACATTAACATTTTTTAGTATCATTTTTATATTGTGTTTGGGGTCTTGACTTAGCCATCAGAGCCGTAGCTTAATCATTGGGGGCGTGGCATGGTCACTGGAATCATGGCTTAGTCATTGGAGGAGTGGCTCATAACATTATAATATATTATAATATGTAATATGGAACACATAATGCATATCACATAATGCCTAACCCATAATGAATAATGTATAACATATAAGATAACATACAACATACAACATATACCATATAATATATATTATAATAGAAAATATACAATATACAATACATAATATGCAATATATAATAATGTAAATATAGTATATGTATATATACAATATATGCAAATACAATGTAAAACAAATAATATAATTGTATAACATTAATACATATGGTAAACATATAATATAAATGTAATGTAAATTGTCTTTAAACATCACATCAATATCATTAAGTGTTGATGGTGACCATGAATATATTTACTCTTTTTATACCTTAATATTGTATAATGTATTCAAATTATGTAAAATAATATATATAACATAAGTTCTTAAAGTTTTGTACATTTTAAAATTATGTTAATTTTATAAGTTACATGAAATCATGTAAATTGTATAAAATTATACAAATTATATTAATTATGTGAAATTATATAAATCCTACAAATTATGTAAAACATAAATTATATAACATCTGTGAATTAGGTAAATTATATAACATATATAATATATATAAATTATCTTACTTATATAAATGTTATAAAATATATAATATCATATAAATTATATAAATGTATTTGTCTTCTGAAATTTTAATTTTGCCTTGAGCTTAAACAGCCAATCATTTGCTCTGCTTTAATTCAGCTAATTTTTTTTAATTTACTGAGTATTTCATTTATTTACATTTATTTATATCCTGTTTTATTTTATTGGATATTTTTATTGGATAGTTTTATTGGATTTTTTTATTGAGGATTTTAATCAAACATTTTTTATTGAATGCTTATTTGGATACTTTTCTTTTTATATTTTACTTATTTACATTTCAGTGTTCATCCCCTTTCCAATTCTTACTTTGCCTTTTGCTTTTATAACATTTTAATTACATTTTTAGCCAATTTTTTTATCAGACATCATGGCAGACATTCATCCAGGATAGGGGAGTGGGGCAAGGAACAAAGAAATAAAAATGTTCATACGGTTCATATTAAATACTGAGTCCAATGAATTATATAATGCTGATATCAATAAAGTATTTAAATATAAATATATAAATATAAACATAAGAATATATGAAAATTATCATATATCACATTATATTTCATTAGATATTATCATTATATATTAATACATTATACATTAATATAAAATTATAATATATAATATGTATTATATTATCCAAAATTAAATAAGGATATATTGAATTTCTTCTCGGCTGTTACCCACTTTCAGATCATAATATATTTTTAGCTCCAGCCATAGGATGAAATCTATACATTGGGTGTTCATATATGACAGTCTCCTCATGTGACTTTTCATTCAAACAAATTGAATTAGATTAGGTCTCCATTCCTCGCATCCGTCCTCACCCTCTCTCTTGCTGAACACCGATCCGTGGACCAGAGCAGCTTGGGGCAGTGTGGGCTCTAACAACTCAGCCCCCAAGGCTTTTGGCAGTGCGGGTCTCAACATTGACATAGTGTCTCTCAACATTTTGGACCCCAAACGTCGTGTAACTCGGGCCACAACAGGCCCCAAGGGGGCAAGAAGCCTAGGCAGTGTCTTGGCTTGAGGTCAAAGTGAGTAGAAACAGCCAGATTATGCGGTAGTTTCAAGGGTTTTCAAAATAGCCCAGGTTGCCCGGGAACCCTCCAGGCCGGGTCTCTTGAAACCCTCCTGGTTCTGATGCCTGACACACAGACAGGCAGCACAGTCTGGGCTTCTCCTGACTCGCTGACCATCACTAACATCCAGGGAGATGAGACAGGATGAAGGTTGAAAAGACACCTGGATTTCTCTGCCATGTCCGGGGATTTCTGGAAAAATAGCCACGGTTCTGGAATTAACAGATTGACAGTCTAGGATCTCAGAAAACCAGGAGACCAGAGTTTCTTTCTGTCTGTCTGTCTGTCTCTGTGTCTCTCTCTCTCCTATTCTCTCTCTCTGTCTGTCTCTCTGTGTCTATTCTCTCTCTCTGTCTATTTTTTGTCTGTCTGTCTGTCTGTCTGTCTGTCTGTCTCTCTCTCTATCTCTCTGTCTCTGTCTGTTTTTTGTCTGTCTGTCTGTCTGTCTGTCTCTCTCTGTCTCTCTCTCTGTCTCTCTGTGTGTGTGTTTCTATGTATCTATTTTCTGTGACTGTCTGTCTGTCTGTCTGTCTGTCTCTCTTTCTCTCTCTCTCTCTGTGTGTGAGTGTGTGTGTGTGTGTGTGTGTGTGTGTGTTTCTGTGTATCTATTTTCTGTGTGTCCTCTAGTCAGGAAACTAGGCTGCTGATAGCTGTGAAGCAGGTCCAGTGTGGGCCCAGGGTGGATCATTTCTTATGGTGTTGAGTTCAGCATTGTCTGGGAAGGCAGCCATGTTTGGAGGAAGGGAAAACAATACAGCCGTAGGTGTGCCCAGGACAAGCTCTGCAGGGCACAAGATGTAGGAAGGCCCGAGGGGAACATCAGGGGAGTTTTCCTGATGGTACTTCTGTCTTGTTGGGTAGATGAGAAAATTGCTTGATAATAAGTACTACAAATGGTGGCAGGAACAATTCTTCCTTGGGGTTGCAGGCTGCCTTTCACCTCTGAGAACTGAGAGCAGGCTGACTGGATATAGAGAGCTCTCTTGGTTGTATCAGAGCAGATGCCTCCAGGAAGCTTGGTGTGGAGGGAGAAGTGAAAAGCAATGTCAGGCTTCTCTCATGGAGGGTGTTAGAGGGGTCTTCTTCCAGCTGTAATTTAAGGTCAGTGCATGGGTGGAACTCTGGAGACTCTCAGTGCTCATGAAAGGAAGGCTTGCTGGTAGATAGTGAAAAGCATTACTCAAATGACCATGGCATACATTATCTGGTAAACCAAGATGCCCTTCTGCCCTAGAAAATGTACCTGGAAGTGTATATTTGTGAGCCAAAAGAAAATAGTAGAAGGTTTATAAGTAGCTACGTAGGTAGGTAGATATGTAGCTATGTAGGTAGGTAAGAAACACACACACAGAGACACATACACAAACACACACACACACACACACACACACACAGAGAGAAAGAGAGAATAGTTTGATAGATAGATAGATGATAGATAGATAGATAGATAGATAGATAGATAGATAGACAGTTCCATAGATAGGAGGATAGCCAGTTATTATCCTGCTGTGGTAGTGAGCACTTGTAGAGAATGTTTGAAGGCACCTTGAGAATTTCCAATGGGGACCCTCAGAGAACCTTGGTGTGAATTGGTCTAGGAGGAGTTGGTGAAGGGAGGGAATGTGCTCCAGGGATCCTGGTGGGACAAGTAAGAAATGCTCATTGTACTTTGTGTCTAGGCACCTGTCATCTTGAGTCCACTTGAATCCCTTCAGAGAGCTCTGAGTTTCATATGTGCCTAGCCTCTGCACAGGTAGGTTGGTGGTTATGTGCTGGGATACAGAAAGTAAGATCCATTGTGAGCGTGACTTGGGGACTTTGGAAGAAGGAAGGAGAACAAATTTTCCCCAGAGTGCTGCATGGTTTATTGGTGAAGGGCTTGGGTGTGGTGTAGGTGGGGTGGAGGGTTAGAGAGAGGAGAGAGATTGTGAGGGAGCTGGAATTAGCTCATAATGGTTGCCTGGTTTCCTGATCAGTTGCCTGGAGATTGTTACTTAATAGGTGCTTAGAATTGAGGGCCCAAGACCAGAGCCTGGTTGTCAAGTGGTCAGGTTGGAATGAAATTTTTATTTCTTCTTTTGATATGGCATTGTCCTCAGCTCAGAGTGCTAGGTGGCTGGAACAGGAGATTGTGGAAGTGGGCAGCCAGCCCCTCTGGGCCTCTGAGGTAAACAAATCTCGATGACTTTTGGGGGCAGCGTCCACCTGAACTCATATTGAGAGGTTTCTGAGATACCAACCTGTGTGCCCAGGTAAGTAGACCATGGTCTTTGGGGAGCCCTTCTTTTCATCCTCCAACTTATTCATGGCTCAGGCAAGAGAAACTGAAGATGTCAGGGACACACAGAGCAGCCCACCCACTGCCTTGTGTCCAGTGCAGAGCATCCTGCTGCTATGTGGGAAGCCAGTGTTGGGACTAGTACCATTGGAGAAAGTTGGTTCTCTAGCCCCATCATGTGGGGCCCCTATTCAACTTCCCCTGTTCTCGGAGCCTCTGATTCCACCACCTAGGTGTCCTACCAGCAAAGGGTCATCCTTGGATGGCCTTCTTGGTTGGGAGCCTTGACTTGGCAAGTTGAGAGAGTGTGCCCAGGGACACAGGAGCCTGCATCCCCAAGAAGAAAACAGGCTGTCAGCTTTAGGGGACACTCGTTTGGACAGGTTCAGGCATCCAGATGCTCGATCAATCTCTGGGCCGTTCTCAATCCTAGAGTTTTTGCTGGGCACTGAATAGAAGGAAAGTTTGTTTCTGAGGCTTCACCACTAGGGTTCAGATTGGCAAGGGGTTTAGGATTGGCTCACACAGGATTTTTTGCAAGTACCTGCTCACGGCTCTTAGTGCTTCCAGTCTTCCTGCTAGAACCTTCAACAGCTGGCAGGGACTCTGCAACTGAGGAGTGCCTGTGATAAGTGACCCTTGAAACCACCGTGCACAACCTCCTGTTCCTGACACTTATGCACCCACGTCCATATTCCCGAACATTATAGGCAGGAGAGAGCATGCACATACAGAGGTGCAGGAGCATGCTCACATGTGAGCGCGCGCACACACACACACACAAACACACAGACACACACACACACACACAGGTCGCAACAACAAACAAAATCACAGCTCAAACATTCTCAGTGTCCTGCATGGACACCTATAGCTCGCAAGTAGAAACCCAAGTACTTGGCCCTGTTGTGGGAAAAGTGTGGTATCTGGTTGGCATTTTTTCCTAAGGAAGGGCAGAGGGACAGCGCCAGTGCAGCCTTGCAGTTGGCATTCTCGATGCCTTATTGCTGTCAAGTGGAATTGTTTTGAGGATTCCTCCTGCTCATCCCTGTGACTTTCTGAACACAGCATCAGACCTGCTCGGGGGCCACTCTATTCTGTCTGCACAGGCGGGATTAGGGGCTCCTGAGGGCTTCTAAGCTCAGGAGAGTTCTGTGAGCAAGCAGCATACAGCTGAGCAGAGGACAGGGTAGGCAACACAAGGTTTGGCTACCCTGACTTAGGAAGCACAGCCTCCCAGGTCCTGAGTGCAGTGCAGGAGGACATCTTAGGTGGCACAGAGTCACAGGACCTCTTTACACAGGCATCTGCAGCCAGGCTGCATCTGGCTTCCTGTGGGCAACTTGTCCTGCCCATCTCTGTTCACCAGAGTGATAACGGTCCCCCTTGCTTTTGTGTGTCGCTGCCCAACAGCTGCCTTACAGGATGCCCTCCCAACCCCAAGTCACCTTCTTACTAACCCACAGAGTCAGGGAGTGAGGACAGGCTGTCCTGCTTCTCTGAGCTGTCTCAACATCTACTCCTAGGTAGCTTTTGTGGCCAGATATCTTTAAGCAGTTATTGTTCTCCCTGCCAGTTTTATCTCACCTCTTACACCTCCTATGTCTTCAGTCGTTACTTGTAGCTTTCCTTTTTTTTTTTTTTTTTTTTTTTTTTTTTTTTTTTTTTTTTTTTTTTTAGAAAAGGCTCTATCCAGGAAGTGTGCTTCAGGTGAGGGTAGTGATCCCAGCCCTGTCAGAAAATCACTCGTCCCTGAAACTTTTCACTGGTCTGGGATGTTCCCCATCATCCTATGCAAGTAATATCATTGTAGGCCCCAGGAGGGCAAGAAGCCTAGGCAGTGTCTTGGCTTGAGGGTAAAAGTGAGTAGAAACAGCCAGAGTATGCTGTAGTTTCAAGGGTGTCCAAAATAACCCAGGTGTCCAGGGAACCCTCCAGGCCAGGTACCTTGAAAGCAACCTGGTTCTGATGTCTTGTGCAAAAAATCTCTCGGGGAGATTCCAGCAGAGGTGACAAAGTTGTGAGCCCAGGTGGCAAGGTCCCAGAAGAGATTTCCACACCGCCTGCGGAAGGTCATATATTCACAGAGTTGCTGCAGGCAGGCGGATGGCTGTATCACGAAATTCGGGGTTCCAAAGGCTGGGAACCTGGCAGCAGGCACAGGAGACATGTGGAATCTAGTTTTCAAAGCTTTTATTATTCGTGGTGTGGTGAATAGGTGTAGATTGTTTGAGATCCCCCCAAAAGCCAGGGGAGTCTGGCTTTTACAGGGAGGGGGACAAAGAGGAGGGAATAACTTCATTAGCTATGCTTCCTGGCCTTTACATAACTCATTAGTATTAATCACCCCCTATATGAGGGAAGGGTGCAGGTTGAATGGAGATTAGAGCTCGTGTCAGGAGCCTGTGTTCTGGGGGTGTGGCTACACACTCACAACCCAAGAACCAGGATACCCTTCCACACCATGACATACCACTCTCTTTTCTTAAAAAGGAAGGACAACTCTCTGTCATCTGTAGTCTGTAAGGTGTAAGTTAATGAGGGATGTGGACCACATGGAATAGTCTGGAATACAGGAGCCTGGGGAGATATATGCCATCCCTGACAGACAATGTCCTGTTGGGTCCCTGGCTACCTCAAACCCAGAGCTCTGCTGGGGAGACCAAACCATCTCTTCACAGCCCAACATCTCACTCTCTTTTAGTGAAAATTTAGGATAAGGCAGTCAAAAGAAAAGACTATGCAGGCTGCAAGGTGTAGCATAACTAAGCCAAGGGTAATGAGAATTGAGGGTAGGGTTTGGAAGGCACAGGGTCATTGAAACAATTCAATATAGATTGTACAGTTTGAGGGTAATGGCATCTGATTAATCTAAATAGACATTATGTTTTCCTCACTAACATGTAACTTTAGCTATGTGACTTTGGCAAAAGAGTTCATCTGTAGCTGGAAGGTCTGGATCTGTCTTCTGTAGTGAGCATCTCTGGTTTTGGTGTGTATCTCTGTATCTCAGCATGTCTCTGGGGTCTTCAGTCAGACGAGGTGACTGAAAGAAGACAGCTTGACAGGTTCCAGGAGGTAGCACTCTCTCTGGGTCACAATGTGTCTCTGGAGTCTGCAGTCAGATGAGGTGTCAGGGAGAAAGCAGCTTGGCATCTCAGGCAGGTTCCAGAGGATGGTGTGGATTCTGCTAGATCTGTGGAAATATTTGTAGGATAGTCACAGCAGGGAAGCAGCATCTCTGGCAGGGAGATGTCTGTAAAGCCTGGATATCGAGCCTTAAATTGTTTGGGAAGAAGCACATTATTGTCTGTCATTAAGATCCTGGAAAGGCAAAGGTATTTGAGGAAATTTTAGTCCTGGAAAGTATCTTTGAGTCTGCTTTTGGATGGATGAGGGAGAAAAATAGTGTTAATTATGTATCTGGGATTGGCAGCAGCAGTTTGTCTGTAAAAGAAATTAGTTGTTAATTAAGACTCAAGAAATGGTGATCAGCACATTGATTTAACCTGTGGAAGAAAATTAGATGGTTTTGAACCTTGAAGAAATCATAAAGGTTGAAAAAAATGTTTAACATATATCACAAATATTAGAGAGAAAAGGAACATTAAAACAAAACAAACCAAAAAAAAAAAAAAACAAAATTTTTGGTTTAAAAGCACAGGCATTGTTTTAGGTGTTCCTGTTAGGGAGAAAAAAAATGTTTAACATTTTGGATGAAAAACAGGAACAATTGTTCGTGCTGCAGGTCCTCCAGTTGGGGAGAAGGAACAGTAATGGCGGGCTTAGAAGCAGAGGTGGGGAGGGACCTTGCTCTGCCATGTGGAATCTGTGTGCTCTGGCAGAGAGGTTCTGTATTCCCCCTTTGTTTTTCTTAAAAATGTTAAATGTAGAGAAGGAGAAAAATGCTAACTTTGAAAAAAAGTATAAGGCAAGAAGCATTGGGGCTTGATAGGAGAGCTAAGTGTCAGAAAGATATGTGGAAGTTGGATTCGAGTCACAAAACTTTTGAAAGAAATTGGAAGGCGGCACAGGGCAAAGGGTGCAGGCCGGGTTTTAGATCAGTTGCTTCAGGCAAGCTGGCTGAGCTAAGTAGCTTTAGTCAGCTGTGAATGACTGAGGGTGGGGGAAAGCATAGGCTGGCTAAGGAACACAGGGCTGGGTAGCAAGCAGGGTCCCTGCTTCAGGCAAGGAGGCTAAGCCAAATAACTGTAACCTGTTGCATATGACAGGGGATCAGGGGAAGAAGCTACCTGGCAGGGTGCTAGAGACTAGAATTTGGAGCCAGTGATCTTGAGAGAGAGGACAGTCTCAGCTGCAAGAAGGAGTCTCTCAACCAAGGGAAACAGTCTTAGAAAGACGGTTACAGCAGGCGCTGTGACTTGAAGGACATCTGTTAGCTGTGAAGAAGCCCCTCTGTGGAGCTGAGGGAATGGGAAGAGTGGGGGGCTAGGAAGCCGCCACCATCTTACCCTTGAGCTGGAGAACACGTGGGGAGAGAAAGAGAGAAAGAAACTTATGTTAACAGGCAGGGTGCAAAGACTGTAGTTAAGAATCAGAGAGAGAGAGAGAGAGAGAAAGAGGGGGTAGTGTGGACAGAGAGATGTTACTCACAGTTTTTGCAGGCACCAGCAGGGGGCGCTTGTGGAGCTGGCTCTGCAGGCGTTGTCCACCAGCTGTGGGAAACAATGTAGGCCCGTGCATGGGTGCACAAGTGTGGATCTGTTGTGTCGCTGGTCTGTGCCATTCTTTGTCAGGGGTGGGTGTCTCAGGGAGACTGGGTCTACCACAGAGGAGCAGAGGCTAAGCAGGCATGCTCACACCACACCAAGCGGACTCAGTGGGGATTGAACTTGGGCAGGGAGCAAACTCAGCTTGATTTTAGCAGGGGTGGGCACAGGACTCACAGTGAGAATCTCAGGTCTGGGACCCTGCAGCCACAAGGGGGACCCTGCAGCAGGACAGAGACTGTGGTGGTGCATGGCGACATGTCTATGTGCCAAGATTAGCGGCCATCTGGGGTCTTGGGACACCAGCAAGATGGAGGTGGGAGCATTCAGGATGTACACTGAGAGAGGAATGGAAGAACCCTGGCACCATGGCTAGCAGGAAGTATAGTTGCTTAGCTGACTCAGCCAGGATGGTGGGTGTTCGTGTTCCATGTTGGTGGTGCCAGCTGTGGGAAAAAACTCTCACGGGGGAGGGTCCCATGGTGGTCTGCCAGAGGGGTCCTGAGCCTGGGCAGGCTTCCCAAACTGCCAGCATAAGGTCCCACATTCACCCAGCCGCCTTGGGTTGGCGGCTGAAGTTCAAGGCTCTAAAGACTGTGAATCTGGTGGCAGGCACAGGAAGAACCAGGCAACACGTGGAGTTCAGTTTTCCAAAGCTTTTATTGTTCATGGTGTGATGAATGGGTGTAGATGGTGTGTGAT
Organism: Rhabdomys pumilio; assembly: GCA_030674055.1. Classification (NCBI taxonomy): domain Eukaryota; kingdom Metazoa; phylum Chordata; class Mammalia; order Rodentia; family Muridae; genus Rhabdomys; species Rhabdomys pumilio. The sequence goes on along the minus strand of JANHMN010000005.1, from coordinate 122,402,852 downwards.
CCCCTCAAAAAGTCAGGGGGCCTAGCTTTTGACAGGGAGAAGAATAAGGGGTGGAAATAACTTAATTAGCTATGCCTCCCGATCTTTAGATAACTCATTAATATTTTAATCTCTGGAGGTGGAGACTCGATAATCATGCCCTCTACCTGTTTGCTACATGACTGAAGGTCACAGGTCAAATGGAGTTACCTTGTCCAAGGCCCTACAATCTGACCTAATCAGTGAAAAATCCACTCACTCCCTCTATCTAAGTTGCACTGAGTGCATCTAACTCTGATTTTCTAACCTCATGACCTCTGTCCAAAGAACAGGATCCTGATGTCTGAAGTCCTAATGTCTAAGAGTTCTCTACAAAGTCATAAACCCAATATATATATATATATATATAT
>JANHMN010000005.1:122359537-122402453 GCA_030674055.1 Rhabdomys pumilio | reverse complement strand
TAGGACATTCTGGGTGTGACATCAAGAGTGTGACATAACATATATATGTACATATATAATATATATTTAGTCATGTATTATATATAATTATATTTATATAATATATAATATATATTTATATATTATATATGATATGTAATATATTAAATATAATATACATCATATATATCATATATGTCATATATATCATTTATTATATATATTATATAATATATATTATGTATATTATATAATTATGTATTATAATTATATAATATATAATTATATATATAATATATATTATTATATATATATAATATAATATAATATAATATAATATAATATAATATAATATAATATAATATATATGTATTAAAGTTGGTCAGAAGAAACATGAAAGCCATTCCATGGTCAAAAGTAGGCAGCGGATTTATCATAAGACCAACCTAGGAACTACCCCTTAGTGTGTTAGAGATGGATTTTGCTGCTGCCAGGCCTGCATGACATGGATGTTCTAGGTTTTCATGAAGACTGGATAAAGAAATGTTCAGACCTTCTCTACTCTCCAAGTGATTCTTGATCTTCTCCTGTTCCAAGAGTGTTTAGAATTTCTGCTTTCCCTGACATGGTATGAGATTTTTGCCTCTAAAGATTGGTATTCTTCATAGTTTTAGGATATGTTAACATTCTCATTCTGTCCACGGCTTTTCCAAATTGTGTTTCTGACACAGCACCAGGAACACCCACACTTTCTCTAATCTCTGAAGTGAAGCTCAAATCATTCTTAAGGGCTCAAGGGGTCCTCAGGCATAAACTGAAATTAATGACATAATCCGTCATCAACAGGAAGGCAAATGACTCCAGTCATACTCAAATAGCCTTCAAACCTACAGCATAAGATCCACTGAGCTTCCAAATTTTCGTATGGATAAAGGGGACTTCTGATTTGTCCACTCTGAACCAAGGATCCTCAGATCTTCCCCTTATGGCCTAAGTAACCTTAACCTTAACTGTCTAGAACCAATGTGCTCTACACCTTTCACCAATAACTCAAGGGAATTTCAGACGTTCACCCTCAACATCAAATGTGTCAGTAACTCCGCAGTGTTCAAGGAAGCACTAACATATAATACCTTTGAGAACCTGAAACCTCAGACATTCATTAATTGCCTAAATTGACCTCAGAGTTACCTCTTAAGAAATAAGGTGTCACACAGGCCCTTAATGATGAAAGAGGTCCTGAGACCTATAACATAATAAGCAGAGGACTTCAGACCTTGACAACATCTTAAGAAATGCACAAATATAGCTCCTCTACCATCAGCGTGCAATAGAATTGGTGAAGTCACAATGGGGCCTCAGATAAACCCATCTAGATTCAGGGCAATTTATGCCTCCAGCTAATAATTTCATCAAGTCTTGACCCCTCAGAAGTAAACTAACCTATGACATTAAGGGGGCTGATACACTTTTATAATATCCTCTGAAGAGGGCCTTAGTCTTATTATATATAATCATATCAGCACCTGACATTAAGGGTATAACAAAGAGATCAAGTGACTTTGAGAATAAAAATATTCTTCCTCTGTCTGCACTGGAGTGGTCTGAGACATAACCCTCAGATAAACCAAGCTATAGAACTGTCTTTGTGACTGAGGAGTGTGTCTCAAACATTTGGGCTAGCCTGTAACTTGCTTCAGACTGAATCCTTTTCATCAAAAATGCACAGGAGATTCTCTCTTTGTTCATGGCTGACTCAGGTCTACCATTCAACTAAGAGAAACCAGAGATTCTTTCTCAGACTTTATTGGTCAGGAAATAAATACACCTTTGACCACCCAGAAAAACCTCATAGAACTCTGGATTCAAGTCCCGTGGCCACAGAATGATAAACTCGAACTGGATCCAAACCCAACTATCTCTAATCTGCTCATCAGAATGGTAACCGTCCTCCACACCCAGACATGTGCAGCTTATTTTAAGTTTAAATAGGAAACAGATCCAGGGACTTTGACCCAAGTTGTCAGAAGAAACCTCAGATCACTGCCAAGTCAGCAGTGGAGTCCTCAGAGATAAGAATTTTCTAGAGATCTCTGAAGACGTGGAGGCCTGGATTGCCTGGGCCAACCTCCTCTACAGAAGGTAGACAGGGATTCTCCCCTACTGTCCAACAAGGTTGAGGGCCTTTCACATTTCCAAAATTTTGGTATTTTTCTTTTTCTGATGATTGAGGCCTCAAAAGTTACCTCTTTGACCCAATTGGCTTTCATAACAATCACTTCTGCTCAGGGGCCTGTGGGATATTTTACCTCTGACCAAGGAGCATGGCTCCCCTTGGTCAAAAGTCAAGAGGAGGAAGCAAATCCTGGAACCTTATCCCACTTCCTTGAGTAAAGTCACATGGCATGTTGTGAAATCATCAGACTATCATAGTTCTGGTTGGCTGAACATAATTCTCAGGAGGTAATCATGCTGAGGACACATACCCATGATGATCATGAATCACAATAACTATATTTGGTCTTCTGCTGCTTCAGCTAAAGACATGGATATTTTAGACTGTGAAGAACAGTTAGAAGGTGAGGCAATGCTAAGACCTCATGAGGTGAGGTAAGCAATTTTTTTTTGCTTAAAATATTATTGGAATTTTTATTCTCTGATCTTCTCTCCTGTCACAAGGACTTCAGGATCTCCTTCTTTTCTGAGGTACTCACTACTTCTACCTTTGATTAAGGAGACATCATATTCTCTCACTGAAGCAAAGGAAGCCTTATATCACTTCAGTGTGTCTGAAGGCTTAAACATTTATTTAGTTTGAGGAATCCCATACAACTTTCTGAACATCTCTGTGAGTTTTCATGTCAGTGACTTCTCTGTAGGCTCCATAATCAGAAGAATGTGTGTTAAGTTCCTTTCAAATTTAAGGGTCTCTAGATTTCCCTTATTCAAGGAAGAGAGAATGTATGTTTTTTACTTGACAGAGTGTGTATGTCAAAGATTTTTCATTGCACAATTATTGAACCTAGAGTTTTACTTGAGCTGAAGGAAAAATCTTGGAAACAATAGGAAAACTATCTGAGGTTCAGTTCACAATATCAGAATTTTGTGGACTAATGTTTCTTAAATTTCTCTTTCAGCTCAAGGAAAACTGTAGGTTCAGTAATGATAAATGAAGAATCTTTGACATGCAGACTCTGTCAATGAAGAAGCACAAGTTCTATCTTTTTGGAATGAGGGAAATCTAGACACCCTTAAATTTGAAAGGGACTTAATACCAATTCTTCTGATTACGTGGCTGACAGAGAAGCCACTGACATAAAAACTCACACAGATGATCATGAAGTTGTATGGGATTCCTCAACCTAAATGAATGTTTAAGCCTCATTTGGACTGAAATGATCTGAGCCTCCCTTTGCTTCAGTGAGAAAATATGATGTCTCCTTACTCAAAGGTAGGAGTGAGTGACCCAGAAAAGAAGGGAGGTCCTGATGTCCTTGTGACAGGAGAGATGATCAGAGAATAATAATTTCCATAATGTTTTGAGCAAACTTCCCTGACAATGGTTTTTCCAGAGAATCCATTTCTAGTCATGGAATCCTCAGTTCTGTTTCCTAGGAGGTCTTAACGTTTCCCTTCTGACCTGGTGACAAGTCATCCCCAAGTGACAGAAGGGATGTCATACCACTCTGTATGCATATCCTGGGACATAAAATGTTTTTGGACCTGACAGCAACAATCTGAGCCCTGATCGCACTTTTATCTTTATGATTGACACTTGAAATTGAGCAGGTCCATCTCTGTTGCCCAGGCCTGTGCTGCTGCTGAACAGCTGGTGGAGAACATAGAGCCAAAGATTGCAAATCAATTTGTAAGAAAAAATTCTCTGATTGCTGGGAAGCACATCTCAGAGTCTCAGAGCACATGGGTTTTCTGGACTGTGAGGACATTTGCACCTGATATGGTGTTTTCTGTACCTTCTTTCAATTCACAATGTAATTTTTTTGCCTCAGCGATTATGTGATCTTCCTGCACTTTCTTATCCTCAAGACATATTTTCTCTCTCAAAAATGGAACCCATGACCTTCCAGCATATAATCAAAGTCTGTTTTCTACCTAACTGATCAGGCATAGATCCAAAAGTGACTCTTTTTTCAAACAAGGGAGCCTAGTTTACTCTGGTTCGAGGTCCAATAGTCCAAGTTTAGAATCAGAGCATAGAACCTGTGAAATCTGATGCCTGGCAAGTCCATAGAAATGTAATAATGTCAACATTTCTGCCTCAATCTGGATAATGGAAGAAACTAGAAATAACCCACCCAGCAACAGTCATCCAAGCCATTGGGGAAAAGAAATAATTTGCTGCCTGCTCTCTCCCAGAATGAACACACACTATAAAGATACAAAACTCTGAATAAGAACTGGAAACTTATTATCACTGCTGGAAACTTTCTCCACTGTATAAGGTACCCGGGATCTTTACCTCTGACAGAATTGTATATGGCACCTTCACACAGCCTGAAGGAGATTCTGTCAATAGGGCCTCAGGGTTTTCCTTTCATGTGGTTCACTTCTCCCAGTGTTAACTTACTGCTTCTCACTACATTGAACAGAATGGCAGAACTCTCTTAGGACTAGCATTGCCCTAGACCCCATTTACCAAGTGAGGCTTTAGCACATATTTCATCTTACGTGGTCCTTATATATTCCTATTCCTACCACGTTGCTTTGAGTCTTTTCTCCTTAAAGGGCTGTCAGAACAAGGGAACCTCATACCACTCCTTCTACATAAAAGAGCATCTAACATTCCCTGTCTTCCCAGTAGGATTGTGGTCCTATTGTCTAACTCCACCCACCAAATGGATTTTAGACCTTCAGTGTCTGCAAAAGGGGGCCCTGGGAAATCAAAGTCTATTGAAAAGGCTCTCATAACTACCCCTGTGTCAAAGGGGTGTTTTAGACCTCCATCCTCTACACTAGGGGACTTCAGGTCCCCCAGAAACTAAAGATCCACCAGACCTTCTCTTCTGCCCATGCCTCACAAACACCCCTATTAACTAAATTTTCTTTAAAGCCTTCACAAGATTAGAATCACCACAGCCCTTCTATACTAGAAGAAAGGAGGAGATGTCAGGGGCAGCCCTGCTTATATACTGAAGGTCTAAAATCAGCCAAACTCAGCAATAGGCGCGACACACATGCCTGCTAACACAAGGTCTTGGGTCTCTGTAGAAAAGCCCAGAAACAGATGATTAATTATCTACTGTAAAGAAGCAGCTTTGGTGGAAAGTTGCCAAGTCTTAGTCGTAGACTTTGTAAATAGGCAGCCTTTTTTGATAGTACCAACTTAGATAAAAACAAGAAAATCATAGGTAGAGTCATAGTGGTCTGTCTCCTGAACATTCACGCAGCTGACATTCTGTTCTGTAAGATATGTGTGCTCCCCCTGAACACCTATGCTTCTGTGTCATCCCCTTCTTCATCCCCTGCATTTTTGTGTATATAACCCCTGTGTGAAAAAAATAAAAATTAAGGTTTAATCATACTATAGACAAGCCCTTTGCATTCACATGCTTCCCCATTCCATCTTTCAGGTGATCCCACCAGACTCTGTTCACTGCCCAGCTGAACGGGGCAGTGGAGGGTTAGAGAGAGGAGAGAGATTGTGAGGGAGCTGGAATTAGCTCATAATGGTTGCCTGGTTTCCTGGTCAGTTGCTTGGAGATTCTTACTTAGTAGGTGCTTAGAATTGGGGCCTGATTGTTAAGGGGGCAGGTTGGGATGGAGTATTCATTTCTTGTTTAGATATGTCCTTGTCCTCAACTCATCATGCTAGGTGGCCTGCAGGTGAGATTATGGAAGCAGGTGGCAAGCCCCTCTGGGGGCCCTTCTTTTCATCTCCCACGACACTCTGGGCTCAGTCCAGGTTAACTGAAGGCCTGGGGGATGCACCGAGCAGCCCGCCAACTGTGGTGGATCCAGTGCAGGGCCTCGTGCTGCTATGTGGGAAGCCACTGTTGAGTGTAGTGCCAATGGAGAAGGTTGGTTCCCCAACCCACCCATGTGGCCTCTGTTTAATGTCTTCTGTCTCCTGAGCTCTCTGACTCCATCTCGAAGGTGCTCTACCTGCTGAGGATCATCCTGGGACGGCCTTTTTGGCTGAGTGCCTTGACCTGGTAACTTGAGAGTGTGTGGAAAGTGACAGAGGAGTCTGCTTCTTCAAGAAGAGAACTGGCTGTCAGCCTTAGGGGATCCCCTTGTGAGCAGGGTCAGGCAGGCATGTGCTGGATCGATCACTGGTCCAGGCCCAGTTTCAGTGTCCTGCCTGGGCACTGACTGGGCAGGGTCAGTTCCTGGCACTCAAATCCAATCACTTGTTTCTGAAACTCCACCCCTAGTGTCCAGATTGGCATGAGGTTTTGGTAGGGCACCCACAGGATCCTTTGTAAGTACCTTCCAATGCCTCTTAGTGCTTGCTGTCCTCCTGCTGGACCCGTCAGTGGCTGGCAGGTGACCTGTAATTGCAGGTTATCTTTGATGGGTGACCCTTCTGTCTCCATCATCCACAACCATCTTTCCCTTGACACTTATGCACCGACATCCATATTCCTGAACCTTATAGGCAGGAGACAAAATACATAAGCAGAAGTGCAGGATCATGCACCTAGACCAGCACACACACTCACCCCCCCACACACACAGACACATCCCCTACCCAGCAACATACAAAAAATAACTTAGGCATCTCCAGTGTCCTGCTTGGACACCTACCTCTGGAGAGTGGAAGCCCCAGTGCTTGACTGCCTGGTTGGTAGCTGGTGGTATCTGGTTGGTGTTTTTTGCCTCCGGAAGGACAGAGGGTCAAGGCCCATACAGCCTTGTAATTGGCATTTTCAGATCTCTACTGCCACCAAGCCAAATTGTTTTGTGTATTCCACCTGCACCTCCCTGTGCCTCTTTGAACATGGTGACATAACGGCTTAGGAGTCAGGCTATTCTGGTTGCACAGGCAAGACTGCAGGCTCCTGAGGGCTTCTAGGTCCAGGAGAGGCCTGTGAGTGAGCAGGACCCAGATGACCAGAGGACAGGGCCTGTGACACAGGGTTTGTCTAGCCTGACTCAGGAAGCACAGCCTTCCAAGTCCTGAGCTCTGTGCAGGAGGACATCTTAGGTTGCACAGAGTCACAGGACCTCTCTACACAGACATCTGCAGCCAGGCTGCATCTGGGTTTTTGTGGGTGACTCGTCCTGCCAATCCCTGTTCATCATAGTGATCTGGGTTCTTCTTGCTTTTGTTTGAGGCTCCCCAGCATCTGCCTTACAGGAACCCTCCCAACCACCGCATGCCCTTATTATGATACCAGAGAGTCAGGGTTTGGGGACAGGCTATCCTGCCTTTCTGAGCTGTCTCAACATCTACAGGTTAGGTGGCTTTTGCGACCACATATTTTTAAGCAGTTCATGTTCTCCCTGCCTATCTTAGCCTCTCCTCTGCCCCTTCCTAGGTCTGGGGTTGTTATTTCTGACTTCTCTCTCTCTCTCTCTCTTTCTTTCTTTCTTTCTTTCTTTCTTTCATTTTTAAGAAAAAGCTCACTTCTGGAGCTGTGTTTATGGTGGAAATATGGCATCCCAGGCTTGTCAGAAAACACCCAAGCACCCAGAACACTTCAATGGTCTGGGAGGCTCCACCATCATCCTATGCAAGCAACATCATGGTGTGCCCAAGTGGTTGAGGAGCCTAGGCAGTGTATTGGCTCTGGGTCAAAGTGAGTAGAAACAGTGAGATTATATTTAATGTATGTAGTATATTTAAAGTGCACGGTATATTTAACATATATGTTAATTTAATGTATATGCTATATTTATTATATAAAGTGTATTTAACGTATACAGTACATTTAATGAATTCAGTATATTTAATGTCTACAGTGTACTTAATGTATATGATGTATTTAATATATATTGTATACTTAATGTACATGGCATATTTAACACACACATATTTAATGTATATAGTATGGTCCCTACAAATAGGCAGATCCCCCTGACTTCTTTGTCTCCCCTCTCTCCTCGCCATCAACTTTGTCCTATCACCTGAGTAAACCTCATATGGAACCAGGTGGTCTGGCTTTCTGGGTCGTGAGATGCATGTGTCAAACAACATGGAAGCTGTAAACACACATGATTTCGGATAAAATATTGGATAATATATAGCATGATATGGTGGTGGTATTTGGAGGGAATTTTTTACTATATATTATATTTCATAATTATATATATATTACATATATATACTATATTGTACATATTAAATTTTATACATTATACTACATTTATTTATTATATTATATTGATATATTATATTGTATTGAGAGATTACATATTAATATTATATTTATGTCAATAACATTATATCATATTATATATGTATGATATAACATACTATATATAATATAATGTAACATAACTATATTACTATATTATATTATATTAAGATATTACATATCAATACTATATTTCTATAAAGATTATTATATAAAGATATTATACGTTATATATTATATTATATATTATGCATTATATGTATTATATCATATATACTGATGTTAATAGATTTATATTCATGTCTATAATATATAATATTGGTGCCATGACTCACTAGCTGCTCGCCTGCTATAGAAGAGTATGTGTTCTCTTCCTATGTCAACTCTAGATGTCCATCTTTCCAGAATCACTGTGTGATGTCACACCTGTGATGTCATGCCTGTGATGTCACACTGATGATTTCATACCCATGATGTCATACTTGTGATGTCATACAGATAATTTCACTCCTGTGTCATCATACCCATGATTTCACAGCTATGATGTCATTCCTGTGACATCGTATTCATGATGTCACACCCATGATGTCATCCCCATGATTTTTAACCATGACATACCCATGAAGTCATACACTTGAAGTCACATTCATGATGTGTCACCCATGGTGTCATATACTTGATGCCATCCCCATGATTTTTACCCATGACATACCCATGATGTCACACCCATGATGACATAGCCATACCTATTTATACCTATGTTATACTCATGATATCATACCTATGTTATACTCATGATATCATACCTATGTTATACTCATGATATCATACACTTGATGTCTCACCCCTGAGGTCATACTTGTGATATCACAAATATAATGGGAAACCAATGAGGTCACATTCATGATGTAACACTCGTGATGTCATACCCTTGATTATTAGCCATGTCATACCCATAATGACATACACTTGATGTCACACCTATGATGTCACACACATGGTGTTTGATAAAATTAAAGACATTCTTTGAAAAATTAGTGATAAGAATGTACACAAATACAGAAAATATTGATGTAAAAGTAAAAAATACATGATGTAAAACATGGCTGTTCATGTGTATGTGATATTTAATGTAATCATGATGGAAAATATGGCACGTTCATGTGAGCCTGACACAAAAAAATCTCATTAGAAAACTGAATATTATTTAAAAATTTTTGGGAATAATAAAATAATTGCATTGAAATTTTGGTAAAATTGATATTGTTTTAAAAATTAGTGATAAATATTAAGATAAATAGAGAGATACTTGATGAAAAATGGGAAAAAATTTTTTGAAAATTTTTGATTAAAATGAAGACAAATATAGAACAAAGTATGAAAAGACTGAAACTGATGCCACACCCATGATATCATACCCATGTCATACCCGTTTCATACCCATGATGTCATACCCATGATATCACACCCATAATGTCAAACATGTGATGTCTTACACTTGATGTCATACACTGGATGTCACACTCATGATATCACAGCCACGGTGTCATACCTATGATATCACACCTGTGATGTCATATAATTGATGTCATTGTCATGTCACACCTGTAGTGTCATACCCATGATTCTTAACCATGTCATACCCATGATGATGACCTGTAATGTCACACTCATGAGGTCACCTCAATGTCACAACCTTGAAGACATTGTTAAAAATCTAGTGATGAAAATTAAGATAAATAGTGAAAATTTGATGAACAAAATGAAACATATGAAAAAAGTTTGAATAAAATATTATCAAATACTAAAAATATTATGAAACAGTTGAATCATTTTAAGAAAAATTGAAAATTGACAATCAAAAAAATTCTTATAAAATTGAATGTGATTTAAGAAAAACTTCTAAATGAAGGAGGGGATGGGAGAGTTGTTGTTTTATTTATTTTTTATTTTAAAAATTTGTGTGATGAATAATACATTTATTATTATATGTTATTATGTATATCATAATATATTATATATAATACATAATATATGTAATAAATAATACATATATTATAAAATATATAATATAGCATATGTAATATATAATACATATATTATATATTAAATGATGTATTATTATATATATTAAATAATAAATTTCCAATATATACATATATAAATATATATATGTACATATATATATATATATATTTACATATACATATAATAGTATGGTAACTGCTTGTTTAAAGCACAATACAACCTTGGCTACCAGCTTCTGCACAGTCAGACTACAGCTAACACACAGTGTGCTCAAAGGGTAGATAGTGTTGTTCTGCTGCAGCCTGATCAGCCACAGGTTACCACAGGCTACCCATCACTGGGCTTTCTGTGGTCTTGTGAGCTTTAGGTGGACATGGAAAAGACCAACATATGGTGTGTACATATAGAAAGCCATAATAATAATAATAATAATAATAATAATAACAGTAATAATAATGTCAATAATAAATTATTCTTATTGGTTATTATATATAATTCGTTTTAAATATGCACATATTAAATTTATTATATATTTTTAACATAATATAATATATCATATATATATAACCACATAAATATATATATATATCCACATATAATCAATATATATATTATATGATAGTACAATATATAAATACATGTATATTAAATTTGTTATATATAAATAATATAAGAGTATAATATGTTGATAGTCTATTGTAAATGAATGATATATAACATAGTATAATATATATTAAATACATTTAAGCTATAAGAGTATAATATATATTAATATATATGTATTAAATGCATTATACAGAGATAACATTATAGTAAAATACATATTAATAATATATACTATATATATGAATTATATAACAAAATAATATATATTAAATATAAATACAATAGTAAAATATACATTAAGTATATATTATTTTAAAAATATATTAATAGTAGTTAAGAATAATTTAATATATAGTATGTATAACATATGTTAGGTTAATAGTATTATCTATATAATATATATTGTGCATTATATTTCATTTCATGCATTATATACATTATACATTATATACATTATACATTACATTAAAATTTATATGTTACATATTACATGTTACGTGTTGTATGTATTATATACCTGTTAGGTCAGAACCATAATGTCACAACTCTGAGGTCACACACATGATGTCACACCCATGGTGTTATACATGTGATATCACACCCCTGATATCATACCCACAATTCATACCCATGAGTCCTACCCATGTCATAGCCATGTCATACCCATGATGCCATACATTCAATGTCACAATCATGTGACACCCATGATGTCATACCCATGATGTCATAATATTGATTCATAACCATGACATACACATGATGTCATACACTTGATGTCACACTCAAGATGTCACACATGTGATGACATACCCATGATTTCACACCCATAATTTTACACTCAGGATTTCACACCCAGGAGTTCACACTCATGATGTCATACCCATGATATCACACCATGTCATAACAATCATGTCACACCACCTTCTACCCATGATTTAAGTACTGTGATTTCACACCCATGATGTCACACCTGTGTGGGAAAAAAAACTTGGCGTGGGGCGGGAAAGGGTCCAGCAGAAGGGTCCCACATGCACGCAGCCACCGCAGGCTGCAGTTCAAGGCTCCAGAGTCCCAAAGGCTGGCAATCTGGCAGCAGTGCAGGCCCAAGCGACACGTGGAGTCCGGTTTTCCAAAGCTTTTATTGTTCGTGGCGTGATGAATGGGTGTAGATGGTATGCACTTTCCCCGCCAAAAGTCAGGGGGTCTCGCCTTTTATAGGAAAGAGGAAAAGGGGAGGGAATAACTTAATTAGCTACGCCCCTCGGCATTAAATAACTCATTAATATTTTAATCTCTGGAGGTGGAGACCTGCTAATCACACTCTCTACCTGTGTGCTACGTGACTGAAGGGCGCAGGTTAAATGGAGTTACCTCATTCAAGGCCCAACAATATATGTGAAATATTATTTTTTCAGACTATACTATATAATAAATAACTTATAAAATTAAAATCAGTATATATTATATAAGGTAAGTACATATCCATAAATGTGAGTCCAAACTCTAATTAATACTTATATATAATAATTATATATACATTACACAATACATAAAACATAATACATAATACATAATACAAATAGAATATATAATACAATATGTAATAAATATCTAATAATAAATAATATGTAAGATATGTGATATGTGATATGTGATACGTGATACATGATACCTAACATGTAACATGTAACATGTAACAACATATAATATATAATGTATAATGTATAATATATTATATATACTAAATAGGTAATATATAATATATAATTATAACATGTGATATATATATTTATAAGTATTTATACTTACTTTTACTTTCATTATTTATGCATATGGAATATATATTTATATTTTTTATATATTTTGTACAGAATTTATATAAAATTTATTACACATATTTATGTATATATTTACAATATATAATATACATTATGAGTATAATATGATTAAATATATGCATGTTAATTAATATATATCAATAAATGTGAAATATTATATGAGTAATGAATCTCTTATGACAAATATTGACAATTTTAGGTTGTGGCCATGAGCCTTAGCCAATGATAACCATGTATGTTGTTTCATATGTTATATATATGTGTATATATATATGAAATATATATAAAATATTTTTTCAGAGCATGATATGTAATTTATAAAACTGTAATCAGTATATATTTTAAAAGAAAGAAATCTATTATCAATAAATGTGAAATATTACTTTTTCAGATCTTCTACCTGATGAATGTAACAACATGAAAAGATGAAAAGTTAATAAATAATATGACAATTTCTGTTATTATGGGTGATGGCAAACATTGACACTAAAATTTTTTAAAAATGTTTAAGATTATTTAAAAAAATTTTAAAAATTATTTAAAAATACATTTAGAATAAGCAGTATTTAAAAAATAATAATGAAATACCTTTGTATCATGAGAACTGTTATAATAAAATTAAATTAAATAAATCAATATTAAAAAATAAATAGTATTGTAAGTTGAGTAGATAAAATTAAAATAAAAATATTTAAAAACAAAAGAAATAGTATCCTAGCTTGGGGACTGCTATAATAAGTTAAAACCATTAAATTACATTAAATTAAATTTAACTTAACAATATATAAAATATTTATTTTTGGTTTTTTCATTTGTTTTTATTTATTATAATTTTTTATTTTTATTTTATTTCTTTTGTTTTTGTTTGTTTTTATTTTTTACATATTGTATTTTTAAATTTTTAGTTGTTTTGTTTTTGTATTAGTTTATTTTATTTTTAAAATTTTTATCTGTTTTTATTAGTTTTTTATTTAATTTTACTTAACTTTTAAATTTTAATTTATAGTTTTTGTTTTTAATTGGTTTTGTTTTTATTTTTTTTCTTATTTTATTTTTTAGTTTTTTATTTTATTTTATTTTATTTGTGTTTATTTTTTATTTTTTAATTTTTGTTTTTTTAAATTTGTTTATGATTATTTATTTACTTAATTTTATTTATTGGTTTGGTTATCTCTAACAACATCAGCAAAAACCTCACCTTTGTCCACGTATTGTTTAAGACCATGTGACGTATAATGGGATATTTGTGATTTTTGTGACAATACATGGGAAGAGAGCATGTGACACACACAGCGTGGTTGTGACTAAAATACGTGTACAGAGCATTGTGATCCACACAGTGTGGTTGTGACAGTATCATGAGAAGAGAGCATGTGTGACGCACACAGAATGATGTGTGTGAGAATGAGTGTGAGAATCACATGGGAAGAGAGGGTGTGACACACACAGCGTGTTTGTTACAATTACATGGGAAGACAGCATGTGTGTTACACATAGCATGGTTGTGACAGGAAGACAGGAAGAGAGCCTGTGTGACACACACGGCTTGGGTGTGACAATAGCATAGGAACAGTGTGTGACACACACAGTGTGCTTATGACAATAACACGAGGAGAGAGTGTGTGTGACACACACAGAATGGGTGTGACGATAAACTAGGAATAGATCATGGCGTGTCCACATGTATATGATATTCTAAAATAACTAAAAATAACTACAGTGGTCTACCAGGTTATGTTTTCATCAATAGTTACAGGGTGAAAGCAATAATAACAATATTAATATTAAAGTATAGCTATAAAATATTAATGAAAATAATATAATAAAATATAAAATATCTAATTAATGTATCCAATTAAAATATGTGATTAAAATATGCAATAAAAATATCAAATAATAAAAATATTCAATACAAATTTAATATGTTAATAAAAAGATTTAAAAAGATTTTCTGCACTAACAGGATGTAAATACATGGATGTAAATAAATGTACATAGTTAAAATGTTCAATAAAAATTCTTTTAAAAAATCGACTTAGTTAAAGAAGAGCAAATAATTGTTTACCTCAGGGCATAATTCAAGTTCCATGAGACACAAAAATGTATATAGTTTACAATTTTTTGTAATTATATATATTTTATGTAATTTTATATAATTTATATAGTTTGTATAAATTATAAAATTCATGTAATTTACATATTATATGATTTATATAATTTATACATTTTATAAAATTTTAAATTATTCATATATTTATATTAGCAATATAATTGATGTACTTTATATAAGTTATATCCTATATATAATTCATATAATTTATATATATTTTAATATATATTTTTATATAATTTACATATTTTCACATAATTTATAGAATTTGTATAACTTTATATAATTTACACAATTTTGTATACTTTGTATAATTCATATAATTATATATAATGTATAAAATTTATACAACTTATATAATTTATGTAGCATATAATTTTATGTAATTTCTATAAATTATACAAGATTCAGTAACATTAATACAAAAGCTTAAATATATTCATGGGTACCATCAACCTCTAATAATAATGATGTGATTTTGAAATTCATATTTACATTATATTTATGTTATATATTTACATTAACATCATATTTAGATTATCATGTTTAGATTATCATTAGTACTTACCAGTGTTTGGGTTAAAAAAAGATTCTTGGCACTTCCTTCTTCTGTAAGTAAAGATTATGTGAAAATCTGCCCTGATATATAAACTATACTGCTCTATTTGGAAAAACATTATATTACCTAACAGATACACTATACTGCTAAAATGATGATAAATACAGAAAAATACTGTGAAAAAACTAATATTGTTTATGAAAAGTTTTTTTAAAAAATTGAAGGGACATGTAAAAATGTATGATGAAATTGAATGTGATTTAAAAAGATTTCTGATAAAATTAAATTTTGCATAGAAAAACGATAAACAATAAGATAAACTAAAAAATTTTAATGAAAACATAAAGCATGTTTGGAAAAATTGAATAAAAAATGACAAATAGAGAAAAAATGTATAAAAAATTGAATTTTTTAAAAAAATTCATATAAAATTTAATATTGACAAAGAAAATATTTCTTAAAAAGTTGAATGTGATTTAAGTAAAATGTCAGGTAAGATTGAATATCTGAATGGAAGAAATATTTGATAAAATTGAAGACATTGTTGAAAAACTAGTGATGAAAATGAAAATAAAGAGTGAAAATTTGATGAAAAAGTAGAAAACATCAATATAAAAAATTATATTAAAATGATGGGAAATACAAAAATAAATGTATAAAAAATGATAAAGTTTTCTAAAATTCTAAAAAAAATTGAACATTGACAACAAAAGTTTTCTTTGAAATTGAATGTTATGCAAGAAAAATTTGTGATAAAAATTGAATATGTGTTTGGAAAAGTGTCAAAATTTAAAACAATATCGAAAAAACTAGTAAAAAATAAAGCTGAATATTGATGAAAAATAAAAACAAACTTGGAAATATTTGATTAAAATGATGACAACTAAAGGAAATACTGTATGAAATAATTGAAACCATTTTTTTAATTCTTAATAATTGAAGGTTTATATAAAAGGACTCATAAAATTAAATGTAATTTTAATGAAAATTTTTGATAAAACTGAATATTTGTATGCAACAATGTTTGATAATATGGAAGACATAGTTGAAAAAAATAGTGATAAAAATTGAGATAAATAATGAAATTTGATGAAAAATACAAACCATGAAAAATTTTGTATAAATTATGATGACAAATACAAAAAAAGATGCAAAATTAAATATTTTTAAAAAACAATATTTTTAAAAAATTAAAGATTGACAAGAAAATATTTTTTATGAAATTGATTGCAATTTAGAGAAAATTTCTCCTAAAATTGTATATTTGCATGGAAAATGTTTGATAAAATTGAAAATATTGATGAAAAATTATTGATAAAAATTAGGATAGTGAGTGATGAAAAATATGAAACACACATGGAAAAGTTTGATTAAAATAATGACAAATAAAAAACATGACTGAACATGTTGAATGTTTCTAAAATATTGAAAACTGACAAAGAAAAAGTTTCCTATGAAAATTAATGTGATTAAGAAAAAATTTCTGATAAAATTGAATATTTCTGTGGAAAAATATTTGATAAAATTAATGACATTGTTGAAAAATTAGTGATAAGATAAATATTGAGTATTTGATGAAAAGATAAAAACACTTGGAAAATGTTTGATTAAAATATTGACAAACAAAAAAATACTGAAAAAGTTAAATGTGTATTTAAAAATTTCTAAAGAAAATTGAAAATTGACAAGAAAAAAATTTCTCATGAAATTGAATATGATTTAAGGTAAATTTTTGTTAAAATTGAATATTTGCTTGGAAAAAAATGTTTGATAAAATTTGAGATATTGTTGAAAAACTAATGATAAAAATTAAGATGAATAGTGAAAATTTGATGAAAAAATATAACATGCACATGGAAAATTTTAATTGAAATTAAAACAAATAAAAAAATTATGAAAAATTTGAAATTCATAAAAAAATTCTTAAAAATGAAGATTAAAAAGAAAAATCTTTTTTATGAACCTGAGTGCAAATTTTATCAGGAAAATTTCTGACAAAATTGAAAATTTACATAGAAAAATGTTTGATAAAATTGAAGAAGTTGTTGAAAAAAACTAGTGATAAAAATCAAGATAAATAGTGAAAACTTGAAAAAATATGAAATAAACATGGAAAAATTTGATTAAAATGTTGACAATTTCAAAAATGTATGAAAAGTTTCATTATTTTTAAAAAAGTAAAATAATTGATATGAATTTGATTGTGATTTATGAAAAATGTCTAATAAAATTGACTATTTGCATTAAAAATTTTGATAAAATTGAACACATAGTTGAAAAATCTTGTGATAAAATTTTAGATAAATATTGAAAATGTGATGAATAAATATAAAAGATTCAAAAGAATTGATTAAAATGATTAGGAATTCAAAAAACATGTATGAAAATGTTGAATCATTTTTTTAAATTTTAAAAATAATACAAGATTGATAAGGAATAAATTTGGTATGAATTGGAATATAGTTTATGGAACACTGACAAAATTAAATATTTTCATAAAATAGTATTTGATAAAATTGAAGACATTGTTGAAAACACTAGTGATAAAAATTAAGAAAATTTGATGAAAATCTATGAAACATAAGAAGAAAAATTTTGATTAAAATGATGGCAAATACAAAAAAGTATGAAAAAGATAAAATTTATGAATAATCTTAAACAAATGAAGTTGGACAAAGAAGAAAAAATTGATAAGACATTGTGATTTATGGCTAATTTCTTATAAAAATGAATATTTGCATAGAAAATTTTTGATACAATTGAAGACAATGTTGAAAAACAGAAATAAAATATAAGATGAATAGTTAAAATTTGATGAAAAATACAAAACATATAGAACAAAATAAATTAAAAGATGACAAACAAAAAAGTATCAAAAAGTTCAATTTTATAAAAACATCTTTAAAAAGTGAAGATTGATAAGGACATTCACTATTATTTAAAATTAAAATATTTGCTGTTTTTTAAACTTATAATCATTAAGTATTAAAATTATTTAAGATTATTTAAAATTACTTAAATATTATTTACAAACTCATTTGGAATTTAAAGTTCTAACTAGTGGTGAAATGGAAAGAAGAAAGGAATGTGCTGATGATAGACTGTATAATGCGTGAACTCCTGTGATCAACTATTTTATATCATGCGTGTATTCAGTTGTGCACTTTCAAAGAGCACGATTCATGAATATCACATTTTATTGATTAGATATCAAAAGGGATGATAAAGCATAGCAATTGTTTAAGCCCATAGGTACTACGTTCAGGAGTCCAACTGCATCCGTGTTCTGAATCTACGCACTTAGTCAAACACAGCCCCAAAAATCAACTAACAAGGTTCATAGGGTTCAGGATGGAACCACGGATCCCCTGTGGGTCTTCAGTCGGCTGTCTGCATACGGGCTGTGGTTGCTTAACTTGGGGTATTGTTGGACTCCTCACAGTGGGAGTGGGAACGTCTGTGACATTGTTGCCTGTTTGTGGGACAATTTTTCTCCTACTGGATTACCTCATCCAGACTTCATAGGGTGGTTTGTGTCTAGTCTTGTTTTATTTTGTTAGGCCATGGGACATCTTCTGCTGATTCTTCTGCTGGCCAAGGTGGACAGGTATTTTCCCGACACATTCAAGGTTCCCCACACCCTTCCCTATCTACCCAAGAAGATCTGGAATCTTCCACTTCCCCCAAAGGTGCTCAGGGACTGTCTGTGTCCCACCAAGAGGTTCTGGAACAAACCAGAGGTTCTCAAGGGTCTATGGGACATTCCACATCTGCCCAGGCTTCCCACAGATGTCCCACTTGTGCTGAAAGGAAAATCACACATGTCTCCTATTCCAGAAGGAGGTTCAAATGTTTATCCCCTACCCTACGGGTCTCAAAACTTTCCATTTCTCCTGCAAAGCATGTTGGGCAAGACCCCTCTGGTCAAGGGGACCTACAGCAGCCCAGATCAGAAAAAGACAGCTCCAAACCTTCTTTTCACAAAAGTAAGATCAGTGATTCTCATTTTTCACAAATGGAGCAAATCCTACGACTTCTTCCCAGGAGAGTTTACCATGATTGACAGCTGCCAAAGCAGGGCAGGGAGATAAGTCCTCTCACAAAGACAACCAAACATGTTCCCCGTCTTCCCCAAAGTTCCCTAAGCCATCTGCTTCCAGTAAAGTGAGCTTGAGAACTGACCCTGCTGACCAAGGGGATTTCAGAACTTCCCCACTAAACCAGGAGGATGTTCAAAGTCACCCACCATTAAAAAATGGGCTCAGATCATCTCTTACAGTCCAAAGGGGACTAAATGCAATCGCAGTTCCCCAAGGGAACCTCACAACACGAACACCTGCCCAAGTGGAGGCAAAGCTTCCTAAATATACACCAGGAGCTCAAGGAACTTTTCTGTTTTCAGAAGGAATTCTTGAGAGTTCCACACATACACAAGATGTGGCAGAAACTCATGAGTCCACCCAAGGGACTCTTGGGCCTTCTACACAAAGACAAAGTCATCTAGCATCTTCACCATCTACACCAGGGACTCTGAGACCGTCCCAATCCATCAGGGGGCACTAGGATTGTCCTCCTCTAAAGAAGATGGTCAGACATGTTCTCAAATCTGCTCTCCCACAGAAAAGGAGAATAAAACGTTTTTTTTCTATGAAAAGGGATCCTGAAAATTTCCACTCCAGCAAAAAGTCACTGAAGGATATTCCTTACAAACAACAGGTTTGTAAAGTGTCCTTATCTGACAGAAAATTATTCAAATATCCTCTACTAACCAAAAGGCCCCTCCTGACTTTTCATCAGGACCAAAAGTGCCAGGGTTATGCATCTCATTAACATATGCTCCTTTGCATAATTCAAGGAAGCACCACACCCATTTTAATCAGTGTGGGTTCATTTGACTCTAGGTCATTCTGCATCAGTAAAGAAGCTCTAAAATTTTCTACTAACACATCAGAGATGCTAGGATTTCCCAAACCTGTAAAAAATTTTCCAAGTAATAACCTATCTCAGAAATGGACAGTGGAAGAGAATACATCTACAAAAGGAGTTCTAGCCACAGTTCCCTCTTTAGAAATGGCTTGTGGATGTGGCAGATCTACAAAAGATGTTCTAGGACATATTCCATCTGTACAGAAGTTTCTGGATCAAATACCATGTGAACCAGGGGTTATGGGATGGAATATGCATATGCAAGAGTCTGTAACATCCTGGACTAAAGAAAAGGATTCCTTGGATTCCACCTCTGCACAAGAATCTATGGAATTTCCCCAAACTTCACAGGAGGTTATGGGAAATCACGTATCTCCTCAAGAGGATCAGCCATCTTCTTAAAGAACACAAGGTGCTACAGACTCTTCCCCATCTACACAAAGGGCAGTTGGTCCTTCTCCAGGCCCACAAGTGTCTCTAGAACATATTCCAAATATCCCAAAGTCTCTGGATTCTACCTTTACTTCCAAAGAAGCCTTGAAATCTGTTTTGCCCATCAAGTTGTCTATGAAACCCAATGTTTCTATACAAAAGCTGTTGTCCCTTCTCCAGCTGAAGTAAGTTCCCTCCAAACTTCCACAAGTTCACAAGGAGCAGGTCTAGAAACTTCCTCACCTGCCTATGAGGCTTTTAGGCCTCTCACATGTGTCCATGGTGCTCTAGGAGAAACCACATCTACACGGGTAGCTTTAGTACCTTACACTCATGCCGAAGCCACAGTCAAGACTTGCAGAGGTACACAGGGCACAGTAAGACCTTCTCATCTCAGCAAGAGGCCTTAGGTTGTACTATATCTGAACAGGGTGCTGTACAATCATCTCCATCTACCCAAGAGTGTTCCTTTAACATGCCTTCTCTGGGGGGAACTAGGAGACGATCTCTCTCTACCAAAGTGGTCCCCAGGCATCCAGTTTCTAGGAAAAACAGGTTCAGAGTTCATCCTTCTGACAAAGGAGGCTTCAGAAGTTTCCCATCTGATGAAGACAGTTTCAACCTCACCCCTTCTGCAAAACAGCGACTTCCATCATCTCCTGTTGCCAGAGAAACTTCAAAAGCTACAACTACTCCTCAGGTGAGTCACATACCATCTATGTCTCGCCCAAAAGCCTTGGAATGTTCCACAAATTACCAAGGGACTGTGGTAAGTTGCCAATTTACCCAAGCACATGCTGGACAATCCATATTTTCCCAGAAGGCTCAGGGGCCTTCTCTGTCTACCCAAAAATCTCTAGTGTGTTCACCATCTGCTCCAGGGTTTCAGGGAATTTCTTCGTCTCTCCCAAGGACTCCAGAACATGTTTCTCATGCTCAAAGTGATTTGTCCCGTTCCAAATAGACTTCAAAGCTACACAACCTTTTCTAAATTTCCAAGGGTCTAAGGGAAAGTCCACATCTAAACAAAAGAAACTGTCTAGAATGTGTGCCCGTAGCCCAAAAAGTCTCTGAAAACTTCCTCGTCTTGTAGAGCACCTAAAAATCTTTCTGCACATAGGACCCTGGAGCCTTTGTTATCTGAACGAGGGGAAGGGACAGAATCCCAATCAGAAAAGCACAATCTGGGACAAACTATGTCAGCACAAGGGACTGCAGGCACTTCACCATGTGACACAGGGCCTTTAGGATCTACTCGACATGCCCATAGAAAGGCTCAAACATTGCCATCTAATCAAGGGGCTGATAAACATTCTCCATCTCCTAGAGGGGCCATGCAACTGCCCAAATCTGAAACTAGGACTCCAGGAAATTTGCCGTCTAAACAAGGATTTTCATCTACTACTGGAACTAAAAAAAACCATTGTTATCTGCCAAAGGGAGTGTGAAATCTTCATCATGTGAACTATGTGATCAGAAACCTCCACAAACAACAGCAGGGACTCTCACAACTGTGAGGTCTAAGCCATGGCCTCTAGAACATTCTGTGTCTGTCCAAGAAACTGTGGGTTCTTTGCCATCGACCCCAGAGTTTCCAGAGCATTCAACATCTCTCTAAAAGAAGCTAAGGCGCTCGACACACATGGTAGAATCTCAGGATACGTCACCATCTTTCCAAGTCACTGCAGGCCCTTTGCCATCTCCCTCAGAGACAACAGGACATTCACTATATGATCACAGATCTCAGGAATCTTCTTTAGAACTCTCCAGGGATCGAGCACATTTGCTGTCGGCCAAACTTGTCATATCTGCCCAGGCAACTCTGTGCCAGTCTCGATGTCCTCACCATTCTCTCCAGCAGTCATCATCTTCCCAAAGGATTCTGGGAACATGCGAGACTGCCCAGTGTACTCACAGGCATTTGTCTTCTGTCTCAGGGTCTTTGGAAAGGCCTCCATGTGTTTCAAGGACTACAGGAACTTTGCCACACGCCCCAAAGCCTTCTGGTCATTCCTCACCAACACATGCAAGTCCAGCCCCTCCACCATCTTTGCCAAAAACTGTGTGAATTTCCCTGTATTCACCAGCAGCTCTTGAGTCACATGCATTGGCACAAATTTCTCCATTACCCTCAGCATTTACTCAGGTGCCTACAAAAGCTTCCCTTTGTGCAGAAGCCACGTTGGGAAAGCCCACAGCTGCCCAGGGGATTAAAGAACCTTTGTTTCCTAGCTCAGGGACTCTGGGTAATAAAGAAAGTGACAAGCAGGAACTAGGAATTTTTCCATCTGCCCAAGTGACTCTGGGAATTCCCTTATGTGCAGAAGGAACTTTAGGATCTTTGTCATCTGCACAAGGGTTTCTGGGAACTTCCCTATCTGCCCAAGGGTCTCTGAAATGTCCACATCCAAACAAGAACATATAGAAACTGTGTCATCTGTTCCAAAGTGTTTGTAACATCCCACTCCTTCACAGGCGGCTCTCACATTTTCTCCATCTGCTCAACACACTGTAAAATGCTCACCATGTTCCCTACAGAAGACTGCACCTGCTCCAGGGGTTCTAGGGGCTTTGCCGTCTTCTCCAAAGCCCAAGGAACTTTCCAGGGCAGCAGAATGAACTTTGGCTGTGGGACAAGACAAAGAAACACAGAGTACTTTAGCCATTTGCCCCTGGTGAGGGAGGATGTAGCGTCTTCTCATCCTGTGTCAGTGACTCTAGGAACTTTGCCACCGTCACATCCAGAACCTGGTAGGCCTTCATCTTCTACCCAAGGAGGTGCAGAAACTTTTGCATCCAGTCAAGGGTGTCTGGCACCTTTGCAACCATCACAGGGGCTTCTGGAACTTTCCATCTCAGCCCCGGCAATGATGAATTCATCACAATGTTTAGATAAGTCCTTGTCCTCAGCTAATCATGCTAGGTGGCCTGCAGGTTAGATTGTGGAAGTGGGCGGCAAGTTCTTCTGGGCCTTTGTAGTCAACAGATGATTGGATGACTTTTGGGGGCAGCATCTACCAGAACTCGTATTGGTGGATACCTGAGATACCAACCTGTGTGTTTGGGTAAGTAGACCAAGGTTTTCATGGGGCCGCTTATTTTCATCTCCCACCACACTCTGGGCTCAGTCCAGGGAAACTGAAAGCCTGGGGGACGCACAGAGCAGCCCACCCATTGCCATGTGCCCAGTGCAGAGCCTCCTGCTCCTATGTGGGAAGACAGTGTTGGGACTAGTGCCAATGGAGAAGGTTGGCTCCCCACCCCACTTATGTGGCCTCTGTTCCCCAGGAAGCTTGGTAGGAATGGAGAGGTGGAAAGCAATGTCAGGCTTCTCTCCTGGTGGTTGTTACTGTGGTCTTCTTCCACCAGCTGTGACTTAAGCTCTTGACAGTGCAGGGGTGGTCCTCTGAAGAATCTCAGGGCTCATGAAAGAAAGGCTTCCTGGTGGATAGTGAAAAGCATTTCTCAAATGACCATGACATTCATCATCTGGTAAATAGAGAGGTGCTTTTACCCTAAATACGTACATAGAAGTGTATATATTGGTGAGCCAAAAGGAGATAGTAGAAGTGTAGTATGTAGGTAAACAGGTAGGTAGGTAAAGTTAGGCAGATATGGAGTTCAGAAGGTAGATAGATGATTGATAGATAGATAGATAGATAGATAGATAGATAGATACATACATACATACATACATACATACATACACACACATATTTCCATAGATAGTTGGATAGCCAGCCAGTTGTTAACTTACTCTGGCAGTGAGCACTTGGACAGAATATTCCATCCCAACTTTCCCCAGCTCTGGCCTCAGGCCCCCAGTTTTAAGCACCTACTAAGTAAGCATCTCCAGGCAACTGACCAGGAAACCAGACAACCATTATGAGCTAATTCCAGCTCCCTCACAATCTCTCTCCTCTCTCTAACCCTCCACCTCACCTCTACTACACCCCAGCCCTTCACCAATAAACCATGCAGCCCTCAGAGGACACTTTGATCACTTTCCTTCCTCCAAAGTCCTCAAGTCACTCTCACCATGGATCCTTCTTTCTGTATCCTAGCACACACTCAACCACCTACCTGTGCAGGGGTTAGGCACACATTCAACTCAGAGCTCTCTGAAGGGATTCAAGTAGACTCAGTATGACAGGCACCTATACACAAAGCACAATGAGCATTTATCACTTGTCCCATAAGAATCCCTGCAGCAAATTCCCTCCCCACACCAAGTTCTAGACTAGTTCACACCAAGGTCCTCTGAGAGTACATGTGGTCAAAGTAGGTTTTCTACCTAATTGATCAGACATAGTTTCAAAAGTGACTCCTTTTAAAACAAGGGATCCTAGTCCACACTAGTTTGAGGCCCATAGTCCAAGTCTAAAAGAGCATAGGACCTGTGCCACTGTAGGCCATGAAAGTCCATAAATATGCAATAAACTTTCTGCCTAGATCTGGACAGCTGAACAAACTAGAAATGACCCAGCCAGCAACAGTCATCTAAAACATGGGGAAAAAAATAAAATAAAATAAAGTGCTCCCTGCTTTTTTGTTTCAGTTTCCGAATCAGCAGCCTCACAGGACTCCCTCCCAACCTCCACATTCCTTATTTACTAACCCACGGATAGTCCATGTGTGGGGAGAGGCTATCCTGCTTCTCTGGGCTGTCTCCATATCTTAGTGCTCAGTAGGTATTGTGGCCAGATATCTTTAAGCAGTTACTGTTTTCTCTGCCAACTCCGGCCCCACTTGTAGAAGGTCTGGTAGAATTTCTGATGAAAAATTGGCTAAGAATGTAATTAATATGACATAAAAGCATAAAGGTGAAGAGGGGATGGGAGAGTGGATGATGTCTAAAATGGTAGTAAATAAAATATAAAATAAAAAATATCAAATTAAAGTATCTACTTAAAAATATCCAATTAAAATATCTAATTATAAAAATAAACAAAAAAATTTATAAGAAATATAAAATACATTATTAGAGAGTCTCCTATGCTAACAAAATGTACACAAATGTAAATAAAATTTTATTTTTAGTATGAGCAAATGATTTTGTGCTTCAAGGAGTAATTCAAATTCTACAAGAAACACACATTTATATAATTTTATATAATTTATATAATTTGTAAGATTCATATAATCTATATATATTAAATAATTTATGTGATTTATATAATTTTACATGATTTATATGTTTATATGAGTAATTTAATTAATTAATTAATTTATTTTTTATCAGTTATATAATGTATATAACTCCAATAATTTATATAATTTCACATAATTTATTTAATTTGCATAATTTTTATATAACTTACACAATTTCATATACTTTATATAATTGGTATAATTATATATAATTTATGTATTTTATATAACTTATATAATATATATATACAATTTTATGCAAGGTGTATAATTCATAAAAGATTCAGTGACATTGATACATGGAGCTTAAATATATTCATGACCACCTGACCCAACTCCCGGGTCTTAGTAATTCGTGGGGTCGAGGAGAACCACAACCTGAAAGAAGAACGGGCAAGAGAGGAAAAGGGCTCAAGGAAGCAATTGATTGTCAAGAGCCATATATTTGAGCATAAAGCGCCTTTTTATAACATGTTTTACAAGGGGAGGGGTTGAGAGGGTCCAGGAGGTGGGAAAATGCAGAATCTTCTTGGCCTGTGCCCGGAAACATTTTGTGGTCTACCTGCTTTTATCAGAAGGCACAGCACACTGCCTTTTCTATCTGTAGCTGCCAAACAGGGTCTTGTGGTTGCAGAGTAGAAAGAAGCTGCAGGGGGCATTGTGCAGGTGGGAAAAGGTAGGGAGTGAGGGTGAGGGGCGAGGGTCCTGGCTCCTGACTTCTCCCCCTTGTCTGTTTAGATGGAGAGGGCGTCTTGTGATCAACTCCAACTATGTGAATTTAGAATTCAGAGGTTTAATTATGGGGGGATCTTGGACAAGTTCACAACCCCAAGACGTTGACGTGAGGCGAGTCACGTCGATGGTCAAAGGCTTTAGGTTGTCAATGATGGGCAACATCAAGGGACCCAGAGGCGGGTGAGAGGAGGGTGAGGGCCCTGTCTTAGGCTATGTAGGCTGCATCCACTCCCAGCACCATGCACTCCTTTCCGGCTGCATTGGGTGGGCCCCTGGGAAGTGGACCTACAATAATCCCGTCATCATCGGGCTAACTCACAGCCATCCTAATCCCTTTGTAAATGTTTAGGTTACCAGTCATTTGTCAGTTTGGGGTGTAATATTGTCATAAAGGAAGACTCCCCGATATCAGAGGCCACATCAAAGGCAGGCCTTCGTTTAGGAAGAGGCCAATCTTTGTCGGGGTGATCAACAGGCCACCCTCCCTAGCGAGAGAAACGCGGGCAGACCCAGACATACCAGGAACCCTTCTTGAGGTCATGGAAATCTAGGGGTCAGCCATGGTGTGGGGGGGGCAGGGGGCTGGCAGCTGTATTAGTCTCCGGCAGAATCACCTCTAGGTCTTCTTCAGTCTTTAGTTGATGGTAATGAACTTCGACCAGCTTCTTGATGGCAGAATCAACCTGGTTCTTAACAAAACTTGTAAGACGGGTAAAAGCCCAAGGGCCAAACGAGAGAAGCAGAAGAAGACCAACAAAGGGTGCTAATAAACTAGACAACAGGGTGGTAAGCCAAGGGGAGATAGAGAACCAGTGTTGATACCATGACTCTTGTTCTCTGGCTCTTCTTCTTTCCTCTAAACTCTTTTGACCCCGTCCAGGCTGTTTTGGACAAGGCCTGTCTTATCAGAGTAAAAGCAACACCCTTCCCCGAGGGCCACGCAAAGACCTCCTTCCTTAAGGAAGACAAGGTCAGGTCCTCTCTTGTTTTGTAAAACCACCTCAGAAAGAGACGCCACCGAGCCCTTGAGGTCTTGTACTCCTTCCCTCAAGTTATTTAAGTCTTTGTCAATGAGGGATTGGAGATGAGCATAGAGATTGTTGGAAGTCACCAAGGAAGCTGTGCCCGTGCCTGCACCAATGGCACCAATCCCTAGTGTAACAGACAAGGTGAGGGCAGTCAGGGGTTCTCTGTTAGTTTTCAGAGAAGATCCTTGATTTATAATATTGAGAAAGGACTCTGGATCATGTATAAAAAATGTGGGAGAATGGTAAGAACTACACAATAATCTCTGAAATATAAAAAATTGGATATATATATATATATATATATATATATATATATATATATATCCAATTTTTATATATATATATAGTCAAACCAGAAGCACAAGCAAAATATGTACCATGGGATGCCAGGGTATATAAAAAGGTGTCATCGAGGATCAATGTCTGATTGCACACCGGAATCAAATCCCTAGGGGGAAGCATGAAGGGCCCCAAAACGCAAAGGCTTATTCCTAAAATGGAGCTAAGGGTAAGACCTCCCTCAGGATAATGAGTCCCAAGGAGTCTGTTACCATCATTGGTCAAAGTGGGAGGGGAAAGGATAGCTATCCCCTCATAGGAGGGAGGAGTAGGTGAGAAGCAAATCCAGCATTGTTGATAATTAGGATCCTGGTATTGTGGACGGCCTCGAGAGAAGCATTTACCGAGGAAATAATGAGATCAGCAGAACTAAGAGGGCCTTTAGGAACAGTGGGCTGAAACATGGTGGTCAAAGGCAACAAGGAAGAGGATGAGGGCGAGACATCAGAGGCAACGGCTGTAGATTTGGGGGCTGGGTTGAGGGGCTTTGAGGGGCGTTGTAAAACAGGATTGGGGCCCATGGTGGCAATAATTTTATGGAGGATGGTCTTAAGAATTTTTACTGTATAGGTGAGCCCTGGGTCTGAGCAGCCAAATGACCAAGCAGTGCAGTCTCTCAGACGCAAGCCCCATATGAATCCTCTGGTCGTCCAATCTTTATTCTTCCCCCTCTCAGTGAGGGACATGAGGAGGGGGAAACACCAATTACTTTGACATTGGGAGTTTATAGGTTCAGCTCTGGACACACCTAATTTACCCTGTAAATTATATTAGGGGAGAAATTATTAGGGTAATATAATCCCAGGAGGAGTGGGGCCTCCAATATGCATCACACAGTCCAAGGATGCAAAAAAAATCAGGAGAATGGTCACACTTATAGCCCTGGGAACGATCTCTGTGGGTAGGGCCAGGGCATACACATAAAGGCCAGACGCATCGTCGGCCAAAGAGGCTCTTTTAACATAAGAATTACAGCCGGCTAGGTGGCCATCATAAGTGGGGTTTGGAACATCAACAGGCTTATCCTGGGGCCAAAAATGAGAGGCGGTTCCCCAGTAGTCATTGGCTCCCAGGGCGAGGACACAAAGGTCCACCTCTAAAGTGGGACATGAAGGCTGGGCTTCAAGCGAAGAGCTGGAATTAACAATATCTCCTGCTTGGTTTATTATGACCCAAGTAAAACTATAAACCTGGTATGGGGATGGATCTTTCCACATGGCCTTGGCATAGGAGTCTGCTGTAGTCGGGTGCCAAAATCTGTCTGCTGCAGACTTTCCTCTTCCATCAAGGGTCAAAAAATTAAGAACGAATAATGCATGATTCAGTAAGGTTTTATGATTCCCCTTTTTGGGTTATAAAATACCCCCTGAGTGTTGTAATTTTAAGAACATGTTCTTCAAGGTCTGATGTGCCCTTACTACAATGTCCTGTCCTTGGGGGTTATATGGGATGACAGTGACATGTTTAATGTTAAGTTGGGACCAAAACTATTTAAAGGAGGTGCTGGTAAATCCAGGGCCATTATCAGTTTTAAGTATCTTAGGTATAGACATAAAGGCAAGACAAGAAATCACATGATCAATTACGTTTTTGGTAGCTTCACCAGATTGAAGTGAGGCACAGAGGAAACCACTGAAGGTATCAATAGAAACATGTATATATCTAAGTTCGCCAAAAGGGGCAAAGTAAGTAACATCCATTTGCCATATTTCTCCTGGGGTGAGGCCACGAGGGTTTACCCCCAGATGTAACTCAGGTAGGAGGGTAAAACATCCCTGACACTGGTGCACTATTTGGCGTGCCTGTTCCCTGGTAATAGAGAACATCTGTCAGAGGGTCTGGGCATTTAAATGATGTAGTCGGTGGGCCGTTTGTGCTTGTTGTATGGGATCGGAGGGTAGGGCCGAGATCGCCAGGCTGGATGGAGATCCCCGGGTGGCTCTGTCCACAAGACCATTTCCTTCACTCAGGGATCCGGGAAGCCCAGAGTGGGCATGTATGTGACCCACAAAAAAATGGGTGATACCTAGTTAAAATAATCTCTTGAAACTCAGAAAAAGGGGGAGGCATTGGTAGATGGTCGTACACAGGGAGCAGTCTCCAACAAAGGGACTGATTGAGCCATACAAGCACTGTCAGTGAGCAAATTAAAAGCAGAATCTGGGAGAGTCTTAAAGACTTGAATAACAGCAACCGATTCCAACAACTGTGCTGAGGAAAAGTTGGTCTGAAACCTAGAAACCTGTCCACTTACATTAAAGGCTGCAACCCCAGAGGAAGATCCATCTGTAAAAATCAATGGTGGTTGAGGAATGGGGGGATTCTTAGTCATTTTAGGGAAAACCACTGCCTGATGTTCAAGGAACTGTATGAGTTTGTCAGAGGGATAGTGGTTGTCTATCTTTCCCTGAAATGAAATACAATTAATGGCCCATTCGTCTGTTCTCTGGAGTAGCCATTGGACTTGGGCAGCATCATAGGGAACACTAACAAGGTCAGGGTCTTTACCAAAAAGTTTCAGGGAGGTTTCTCTTCCCATCCTTATTATTTGTGCCACCAGGGAAGGATAAACAGGTAATACTTTAGGAGGGTGGTGGGCAAATGAAGTCAGTACAAAGGTTTAGTCTGCCACAACAGTCCCATGGGGGCAAACACAGTGGGAAGAACCAATAACCACAAGGGGTAGGTGGGAGAATAATAAGTAACAGTTTGTTGTTGAATGGCTTTCTCCACCAGTTTAAGGGCGGAGGTGGCTTCAGGAGTTAAGGCCCAGGGGGGAAGAGGGGTCAGAGTCTCCTCGAAGAATATCAAATAGAGGCTTAAGCGCTCCAATTGTTAATTTTAAATAGGGGCGTAACCAATTTATATCCCCCAATAGGCGCTGAAAATCATTAAGTGTTTGTAAGGAATCTGTTCTGAGTTCAATTTTTTGAGAAAGGACCTTAGAGGGGTAAAGCTCAAAACCTGAGATTAAATATGGGGGCTGTAGCTGGACCTTCTCGGGAGCAATCTGCAGTCCGAGGTCTTGGAGGGCAGCTACCAACTCCTGACCGATTTTGAGCAGGGTGGTCTCATCAGGACTTGCCAAAAGGATGTCATCCATACAGTGGATGATGTACAATTCAGGGTATCTAAGACAAAAGGGATCGATGGTCTGGGCCACAAACTTTTGGAAAAGGGTGGGACTATTGGCCATGTCTTGAGACAGGACCCTCCACTGATATTGAGGAGAAGGCCCAATGCAATTAACAATGGGAAGGCTAAAGGCAAAGTGCTTACTATCCTCTGGGTGTAGGGGATACAGAAAAAATAGTCTTTCAAATCAATAACCATCTTGTTGTAACCCTTAGGTATCGCCACGGGGGAGGGAGGCCAGGCTGGAGGGCTCCCATTGGGACCATAGTCTTGTTAATCTCTCTAAGGTCTTGGAGCAATCTCCATCTGCCTCCTTTTTTGTATCACAAAAATGGGTGTATTCCAAGGGGAGGTGGAGGGTTCAATGTGGCCAGCATCTAATTGTTCCTGGGCTAACTGCATGGCCGCTGCAAATTTATGTTGAAGGAGGGGCCATTGGTGGATCCAGACAAAGAAATCTGACTTCCTGGTGATTTTATCTGCCTGGCATGCAGGGGGAGCAATGGCCGTTAAGAAAAATTTGAACCATAGCCTAATCCTGAGTGTGAGGTCTTTGGTTTAACTGCAATTGGGGTGCGGATCCCTTGGTTGTGTCTGCCCAAGCCTTGTCCAGGGATAAACCCCTGGTCTAACATCTGGTGGGTGACAGCCGCACAGGGGCTAAACATAAGGACTCCCATTGGACTTAATATATCTCGATCCCACAAATTTATAGGGAGGCCAGGTGCAATGAATGGTCTAACATGTCCAGGATTACATTAGAAAATTGAACATGCTTTAAAAATAGTTTGGGAAAAATAAAATAATTGCATTGAAAAAATGTTTGATAAAATTGATGATATTGTTTAAAAACTAGTGATAAATATTAAGACAAATATTGACATATTTGATGAAAATTGTAAAAAAACATCTTGAATTAGCAATTGGGAGCTTTGAAGGGTGTTAGTGGACTGGCCAATGCCTTGAAGGTGAGTTAAACAAGGCCGACAGGGCCAAGAGGGGTCCCAAGAGGCCTGTGAAATAACTGTGGAGTCTGCTCCTGAATCAAGAATGCTCTCAATTTTTTGCCAGTGAGTTTAAATTTTAGCTGTGGGCGTTCTTGTGAGAGTCTTTTTACCCAATAGACATCAGAAGATCCCAGGTGGAAGCACCCCCTGGAAGGACCCAAGAGGTGTCTAGTGGAAGGGGAAGGCGCTGTCCCTGGCGAATATGAAGGGGCCCTCTGGAGCTAGTGGCCAACACTTCAATTTCTCCAGAGGAATCATTATCAACAATTGAAGGGAAGATAATAATGCCTTGGAGTGTGGCAGACACTCTGCCCAAAATAATATAAGTCTGGGATGGAAGGAGCCCAAAGACACAAGTAGGGATTATTTGAACTCCTTTTCCAACTTCTAATATTGTAGTGGAGGAGGTACAGAGGTCCAATCCTGCTGTACCTGGGGTAGCCCAATGGAGGGCTGAGGCTGGTTTGGGAGTTGTTGTTGGAGGGTTTGGTGTGGCCCTGCCTGGCTGTTCCCTGTGGCTGGCAGGACGGAGACTGGCTGAGGGGCCCAGGGCTGACCCCACATCCTGTTTCCCGAAAGGAGAGGGAGGGGGTTGCCCAGAATATCAGTTTTGGAGCGGCAGGAATTATCCCAGTGTCTGCCTTGCTTACAGCGAGGGCAAGGGGTTGGAGGAGGAGGACGCTCTCCCCTCAGCTGAGGGGGGCTGAGCCATGGGTCTACTCTGAGGGCACTGTTTAGCAAAATGACTCAGTTGACCACATCTGAAACAGGAGGATCTGGTTGCTTCACCACTGGCTGCTCCCACAGCCAGATTAATGGCGTGTGAAACCTTTCGGGCAAAGGGATCTGCATCCTTGCAGATACGGATCATCTCATCTAAATCTTTATATTTTCCTCGAAGGGCAGCCCTACAGGCAGAATTAGCCTTCTCATCGGCAACTTGTTGGAGAAGTTAATTCTCTCCCTGGCCAGGTCCCAGGGATCTCTTGGCCTCCTCTAGGAGGCGAGCGACAAACTCTGAAAACTCGTCTTGCTTGCCCTGAGTGATTTTAGTCAAAGGAGAAAGAACAGAACCTTTCATGGGAATGGCTCTCGATGAACTCATGGCAGCCGAGGAGGACTGGGCCAAGAGACCCAAAGAAAATTTTTGTTGTATTTGGGTAGAGGCATATTTCCCTCGACCTGGGAGTTGTATAGGAGATAATGTTATATTACATGACAGATACACTATACTGCTATATGTGGGATAATGTTATATTACCTGACACATAGATTATTTGGCTAAATATTGAGTAATGTTATTTTGCCTTACAGATACATTATACTGCTGTATATGGGATAATGTTATATTACTGGACAGATACACTATATTGCTAAAATGATGACAAATACAGACAAAATGTATGAAAAACCTGAAACTGCTTTTTAATAAAATAATAAAATAGTTGAATATTGACAAAGAAACATTAGAAAAAATATAAAACATATAAGGAAAATATGATTAAAATTATGAAAAATATACATATAAATATTTGAATATTTTTAAAAAATTACTAAAAATTTTAAGTTTGACAAGAAAAAAATTACTTAGGAAATTGAATGTGATTTAAGCAAAATTTTTGAAAATTAAATATGTGCACAGAAAAAATTGATAATTTTGAAAATATTTTTGAAAAAAATAGTGATTAAAATTATGATAAATATAGAAAATTTAATGAAACATATAAAGCCTACAGGGAATATTTGAATAAAAAGATGTCAAACACAAAAATGATTTGTGAGAAACATTAAAATTGTTTTGTAAATAGTTGAAGGTTGACATGGAAAAAAATTGAATGTGATTTAAGTAAAATTTCTGATACAATTGAATATTTTCATGTAAAAATGTTTGACAATTTTAAAGACATTGTTGAAAAACTAGTGATAAGTGAGATAAATATAGAAAAATTTGATGTAAAAATATATAGGGTATAAAGATTTGATTAAAATGATGACACAAACAGGAAAAAATGTAGAAATTATTTAAATAAATCCTAAGAAAAAAGGTTGACATGAAACAAAATTTTTATGAAGGTGAATGTGATTGAAGGAAAATTTCTGGTAAAATTAAAAAAAAATGAAGTGAAAAAAATGTTTGAAAATTTTGAAGTTGAAAAAACTAGTAAGGAAAATTGAGATAAATACAGAAAAAAATTGGATGCAAACGTTTAAAGCTTATAAAAAGATTTGATTAAAATGATGACAAACAAAACATTTAGGACAAAATCTAAACTGTTTTTGAATAATTCGCAGAAAAATTTAAGATTGGCATGGACACACTTTCTTATGAAATTTATGTGATTTAAAGAACATGTCTCATGAAATATATATGTGCACAGAAAAAAAATCGATAAATTTTAAGACATTGTTGAAAACTAATGATGAAAATTAAGGTAAATATAGAAACATGAAGAAAAAATGTGAAGCAGATAAAGAAGATTTGATTAAAATGATGGTATAAACAAAAATAATGTAGAAAACAATTGAAATAACTTTTTAAATGATTCCTCAAAAAATTGAAGAATGACGCAAAATTCTTATTGAATTGAATGTGATTTAAGGAAATTGCTCATAAAATTTATTATGTGCACAGTAAAAATGTTTGATAATTTTGAAAATATTGTTGATAAACCTACTGATGAAAATTAAGTTATATTAAAAAAAAGAATAAAAAAACATAAAGCATATAAGGCAGATTTGATTAAGATGATGACAAACCCAGAAAAAAATGTAGAAAATATTTTAACATTTTAAAAATAACTTCTAGAAAATGAAGATTAACATAGAAAAAAATTCTGTTGAAATTGAATATATGCATGAAAAAACTATTTGAAGACTGAAAAAAATTTCTGATGAAAATCGAGATTAAAACAAAATAACTTAATGAAAAGTATGAAACATATGATAATTATTTGATTAAAATGATGAGAAACAGAAAATATATAGAAAATGTTTAAAATATTTTTAAAATAATTTTTAGAACAATTAAAGTTTGACATGTAAAACATTTCTTATGAAAATAAAAGGAAAATTTCTGATAAAATTGAACATATGCATGAAAAATATGTTTGATAATTTTGAACATATTTTTCAAAAAAACTAGAGATGAAAATTAAAGTAACTATAGAAAAATTTGATAAAAAATATAAAACACACATGGAACATATGATTAAAATGATTCTGAATACAAAATATATTTATGAAAATATTGAGACAGTTTTTAAAAATTCCTAGAAATATTAAAGCTGACATGGAAAAAATTCTTTTGTAATTAAATGTGATTTAATGAAAATTTCTGACACCATTAAATATTTTCATAGACAATCTATTATAAAATTGAAGACTCTTGACAGTTAATATCAACAAATTTCGTGAAGAAATATAAAACACCTAGAGAAAAATTTGAATAATTTGATAAATTGCATAAATTGTAAAAAAAAATGTTTGATAAATTGAAGTTATTGTTGAAAAAATTAATGTTAAAAATTAAGATAAATATACTAAAATTTGATTAAAAAATATAAAATGTACATAGTAAAATTTCATTAAAATTATGACAAATACTGATATCAATATTTGAAAAATTGAAACTTTTCAAAGAAAATTTCTGATAAAGTTTCATATGGGCACAGAAAATATGTGTGATAATTTTGAGGACATTGTTGAAAAAACAAAAAACATGTACGAAAAACTTGAATCTTGAAAAAATTTCTAAAATAATTTAATATTAACAAGAAAAAATTGATATTAAATTGAATATGAATTAATAAAAATTTCTGATAAAACTGAATATTTGCTTTTAAAAAGTCATTCTGGATTTCTGACGGAGTTGAAGACCTATAGTCTCATAGCCAATCCTGGCTATTTACCTTGAGAGAAAAGATCTGAGTGGAGGGTTCTCAGCTGACATTCATTCTAAAGCCAAAAAAAGGCCAAGAAAAAAAACAGGTTCAAAACTAAGTGTTTTATTTAGGAGAGACGACAGAGGTTCTGGCTAGTCAACAAAATGATGGACTGGGTATTAAGACTATCTTGTACCTCACTGGTACAAATAGGAATAATTGTGCTCTAATTGTATTTTGAGAGAAAAGCTTCATTTTAACAGGAAGGGTGATATGTAGGAGGAGCTAAGGGGAAAGGAGCACAGAGAGGAAAAGATGGAGTAAGGAGAGGAGAAGATGAAGGAGAGGGGAAGCTCGGTAATGAGAGAGAAAAAGAGAGAGAAAGAGAGAGGGGGCATGGAGGCAGAAGTTCACGTGTCTCCATTAGTCAAAGATAGTTTACATAGCTAGGTTGGGTATTAGGTTACACTTCTCATTGAGCATTACCATACTTATAAAGCCCTTGATTAGCATTTATAAAAAATTGTATAAAATCAAAAAGGAATATGGGGCACAGGATAGGGGTTTTCTGGGGGAGAAATGGGGAAAGGGGTTAGCATCTGAAATGTAAATAAAATATCCAATTAAAAAATATCCAAAAAAATGAAGAAAATTTGAAAAAAATTAGTGTTTAAAATTAAGATAAAGATAAAATATGACTGAAAAATATATAATGTTTATGAAAAAATTATTATAAGTAAAGTCAATTATAAAAAACAATTTGTCAAAAATCTGAAAGTGTTTGGAGAAAACACCCTAAGAAAACCTGAAGATTGACATGGAAAAATTTGTTTAAAAATTGATGGCAATTTAAGAAAAACTCCTGAAAAATTGAATACTTGCATGGAAAAATAGTTGATAAAACTGAAGACACTGTTGAAAAATTGAGTGATAAATTTAAGACAAATATATAAAAATTTGATGAAAAATATATTTGTGTGTAAATGTTTGAGTGAAATGAAAAATATAGGAAAATGCATGAAAATATTGAAAGAGTTTATAGAAAAATCCCTAAAAAATTTAATATTGACATGAAAATTTATGTGAAATATTGGAAACGATTTAAGAATAATTTGGGGGCTAAAGAGGTGGCTCAGAGGTTAAGAGCACTGACTGCTCTTCCAGAGGTTCTGAGTTCAATTCCCAGCAACCACATGGTGACTCACAACCATCTGCAATGGGATCTGATGCCCTCTTCTGGTGTGTCTGAAGACAGCAACAGTGTACTCACACATACAAAATACATACAGCTTTAAAAAAAATTAAAAAATATAATTTGGGAAAAAATTGATTATTTTTATGGAAAAAAATTATAAAATTAAAGACTGTTGAAACAATAGTGATAAAAATTAAGATAAATATAAATATTTTTGAAAAAATATAAAATATTTTTGAAAAAATATAAAATATTTTTGAAAACATTTTTGATTAATGTGAGTTCAAATGTAGACACAATATATAAAAAATTGAAAACATTTCTATATAGACTGCTAGTAAAATTGAAGATTGATATGTAAAAATTTTTTTGAAAAATGAAGTTGATTGAAAAAATTATAATGTATGTATAAAATTTATATAATACATAATTATATATAATATACAATATATACAATATATCATATAATATATTAATATATAATATATTATATCATATAATATATACTATATCATATATTCATATAATGTTCATATATGTTATATAAAATATATGTCTTCATACTATATAATATATAATTTATTATATAAACAGTCCTCACACCTGCAAGCATAGAGTGATGTATGTGACCTACTGAATGGATGATCTGAATCATAGGTGTGTACATCTGACTTATAAATCACACTTAGGAATACTGTGTTTCCTATGTTGTAATTAAAACCAGACATGCTGTATTTTAAGTTTAATTACATATATATAGTAAAAAACTTACATTCATACATATATAATCAACATTTCATATTATATATGTATATATATATTGATACATAGTATATAATATATAATATATGTAACATATTACACACATACATATAATAATATGTGTAATGAAAACATGTTACATAATATATATAAGATATAAGATATACAAACACATATACATACATATACACAAACTTTAATTTTTTACATATGGATATATATATAAAATAATATGTAACATAAATTATATTAATATACGTAGTATATAATGTGTATATGGTACAATATACACATACAATATTTGTAATATATAATTTATATGATATAATACATAATATAAAATTGTTCTTAATATATGTTATACATGATATAACATAAAATATAAAAAGCTATATAATAAATAATATATATTATAAAATATATAATGTATTATATATACTATAATATAATTATTATATAATATATGGTATTATAATAATAGATGTAATATATCATATTATATATATCATATATATTTACATATACATATGTATATGTAGTAATATTGTAACAGGTCAGCTTAGAGCACAATACAGCCTTGACTACCAGATGCTGCACAGGCAGAATCCAGCTAACAAACAATGTGCCCACAGGCTACACACTGTTCACCTCCTGCAGCCTGCTCAGCCACAGGCTACAACAGCCTACCCATTACAGAGCTTTCTGTGCTCATGTGAACTACAGGGGACATGGCAAGGACCAGCATGTGGGATGTAAAAAAACATAATAATAATAACAGTAATAATAATAACAATAATAAATTGTTTTTATATATAATTATATGGAATTCTTTGTAATACATACATATTAAATTTTTTATATATATATAATATAAAAATATATCTTGCATATATAATATTATAGTATAGTTCTGGAATTAACAGATTGACAGTCTAGGAACTCAGAAAACCAGGAGACCAGAGTTTCTCTTTGTGTATGTCTCTCTCTGTCTATCTCTCTCCTATTCTCTCTCTGTGTCTCTGTGTCATTCTCTCTGTCTCTTTTTTGTCTCTCTCTCTCTCTCTCTCTCTCTCTCTCTCTCTCTCTCTCTGTGTGTGTGTGTTTCTATGTATTTATTTGCTGTGTGTCCTCTAGTCAGGAAACTAGGCCACTGATAGCTGTGAAGCAGGTCCAGTGTGGGCCCAGGGTGTATCATTTCTTATGGTGTTGAGTTCAGCATTGTCTGGGAAGGCAGCCAGGTTTGGAGGAAGGGAAAACAATACAGCCGTAGGTGTGCCCAGGACAAGCTCTGCAGGGCACAAGATGTAGGAAGGCCCGAGGGGAACAGCAGGGGAGTTTTTCCTGATGGTACTTCTGTCTTGTTGGGTAGATGAGAAAATTGCTTGGTAATAAGTACTACAAATGGTGGCAGGAACAATCTTTCCTTGGGGCTGCAGGCTGCCTTGCACCTCTGAGAACTGAGAGCAGGCCTGCCTGGATAGAGAGAGCTCTCTTGGTTGTATCAGAGCAGATGCCTCCAGGAAACTTGGTATGGAGGGAGAAGTGGAAAGTAATGTCAGGGTTCTCTACTGAAGGTTGTTAGAGGCGTCTTCTTACACCAACTCTGACTTAAGCTCTCAACAGTGTAGGGGTGGACTTCTGGAGACTCTCAGTGCTCATGAAAAGAAGGCTTGCAGGTTGATATAAAAATCATTTCACAAATAACCACGGCATTCATCAAATGGTAAACAGAGAGGTGCTTCTGCCCTAGAAAATATATCTGGAGGTGTATATGTTGGTGATCCAAAAGGAGATAGTAGAAAGTTGTTAAGTAGGTAGGCAACTAGGTAGGTAAGTAGGTAGGTAGGTAGTCAAAAATGTAGTTAGGGAAAAGATAGATAGATAGTTAAATAGATAGATAGGTAAATAGATAGATAGATAGATAGATAGATAGATAGATAAATACATACATACATACATACATACATACATACATACATATGTACATAAACACGTACATATATACATACATGATATATGGATATATAGGCAGATAGATCGATAGATATGCAGATAGATAGGAGGTGTGTAAGTTGATAGTTGATCGGTAGGTAGGAAAAAGACAGATAGATAGATACATAGATAGATAGATAGATAGATAGATAGATAGATAGATAGATAGATACATAGACACATAGACACATAGACACATAGACACATAGATAGATACATACATAGATACTTACATAGGTAGGTAGATAGCCAGCCAGTTGTTGTCATACTTTGGTAGTGAGTACAGGGAGAGAAAGATTGATGGCACCTAGAGAATTTCCAACGGGCACTCTCAGAGGACCTTGCTATGAATTTGGGTAGGGGGAGTTGGTGAGAGGAGGGTATGTGCTGCAGGGATCCTGGTGGGACAAGCGATTAATGCTCATTGTGCTTTTTGTGTAGGTGCCTGTCAACTTGGGTCCACTTGAATCCCTTCAGAGAGCTCTGAGTTGCATGTGTGCCTAACCCCTAGGCACGGGTAGTTAAGTGGGTGTGTGCTAAGATACTGAAATGAAGGATACATGGTGAGAGTGACTAAGGTACTTTGGAGGAAGGTAGGAGAGCAAAGTGTCCCCTGAGTGCCTCATGGTGGTAGGGGAAGTGCTGGGGTGTGGTGGAGGTGGGGTGGAAGGCTAGAGAGAGGAGAGAGGTTGTGAGGGAGCTGGAATTAGCTCATAATGGTTGTCTGGAATACTGGTCACCTGGAGATTCTTACTTAGTAGGTGCTTAGAATTGGGGCCTGAGGCCAGGGCATGGTTGTCAAGGGGGCAGGTTGGGATAAAATATTTTTTCTTTCTTTGGATATGTCCTTGTCCTCAGCTCAGGGTTCCAGGTGGCTGCAGGTGAGATTGTGGAAGTGAGTTGCCAGCACCTCTGGGCCACTGAGGTGGACAGATGACTGGATGATTTTTTGGGGCAGCATCCACCAGAACTCATACTGAAGGGTACCTGAGATACCAACCTGTGTGCGCAGGTAAGTAGACTGAGGTTTTGGTGAGGGCCCTTCTCTTCATCTCCCACTGCACTCTGAGTCCAAACCAGGGAAACTGAAGGCCTCACAGGCACACAGAGCAGCCCACCCATTGCCCTGGGTGCAGTGAATACATTCCTGCAGCTAGGTGGGAATCCAGTGTTGGGCCTAAGGTCCAATGGGTCCTTTAGATCT
Organism: Rhabdomys pumilio; assembly: GCA_030674055.1. Classification (NCBI taxonomy): domain Eukaryota; kingdom Metazoa; phylum Chordata; class Mammalia; order Rodentia; family Muridae; genus Rhabdomys; species Rhabdomys pumilio. Next base: position 122,361,225 of record JANHMN010000005.1, on the reverse strand, counting down.
AATTCTGTAGACCCAGCTTTCAATTTTTTATAAAATTGAATGTGATTTATGGTAAATTTCTGATAAAATTGAGTATTTTCCTAGACAAGATCTTTGATAAAATCAAAGACTGTTGAAAGAATTACTGATAAATTCAGTAAATATACAAAGATTTCATGAAAAATATAAAACACATATGAAAAAAAATTGACTATATTAGATAAATTGCATATTTTCATGTAAAAATGTTTGATAAAATTGAAGACATTGCTGAAAGAATTAATGATTAAAATCAAGGCTAGTATAGAGAAATGTGATTAGGAAATATAAAACATACATGGAAATATTTGATTAAAATGAAGACAAATACTGAAAAAATGTATGAATAATTTAAACTGTTTTTAAAGGAAAATTTCTGATAATATATATATATATATAGTGTATATTTTTATTTTTTTATTTTTTTTGTTTTTTCTTTGTTTTTTATATTTATTTTATTTCAATTCATTTGTTTGTTTTTATTTTATATTTTACTTTTATTTATTTTTATTCTTTCTTAATCTGGTTTTATTTGCTTTTATTTTATTTCAGTTTATTTGTGTTTTTTAAATTTATTTTTGATTATTTATTTACTTATTTTATTTATTGGTTTGGTTACCTCTAACAAAATGACCTAAAACTTCACCTCCATCCAGACATTCTTTGATTCCATGTGACTTTTTGAGGGATCTCTGTGAAAGTTTTCTAACCACTAAATTTACCAACAAAGTGCGGGAGCTGTGTAGTCACATGTTGTCTGTTGTCATGGCAACATAAATATGTATTTATGACCATAAATTTAAAATATAATAATTTAATACTGTACAAATTTAAGTATTGGAAACCATATTCCTGAATTAGTTTTTAGTTAAATTATTTAAAAATCATTTTAAAATTTTAAAAAATGAATTAATATTCTCTAATAATTTTCTTGTAATTTTTTATAAAAACAAAAACATTGTAAACTAATTAAAAATCATGAAAAATAAAAATATAATTTCATAATCCTGAATTTTTTTCTGTGAATTTTTTTAAAAAAACATAAAAATTATTAAAATATTTAAGTCACAGAAAAATAAAACAAATAATTAAAAATTATAGAAAAATATAATTTAATATTTCTGAATTATTTTCTTGTGAATTTTTTAAAAGGACATGAAAAAATTTAAAGCATTAAAAATCATGAAAAAATTAAAATAATATTCCTGAATTACTTTGCTATTAAAATTTTTTTCTAAAAAATTGCGGTAAAATAAAAAAATACTAATCATAAACAATAAAAATTGAGTTCAATATTCCTGAATTACTTTCTTGTGAATTTTCTTTCTAAAAAATAACAGAAACATAATAACAATAAATAAAATTCACAGAAAAATTTGAAAGTTACTTATTCTTTTTGAATTGTATTAAAATCCATGAAAAAATAAAAATATTAAAAATCCTATAAAAATAAGAAAAAAATAATTATGGTGCAGTATTTTCTTTTGAAATTTTATTTTAACATCATGAAAAAATCATGGCATGTTCAAGGGTACATGATGTTCTAATGTAATCACTGTGATGGGAGCCATGGTGTATTCACATGTATGTGATAGTTTAATGTAATCACCATGATGGAAGATGTGGTGTGTTCACGAATACGTGATATTCTAATGTAATCATGTTGGAAG